>CAMTDV010000009.1:4967500-5417500 GCA_947069175.1 Scalesia atractyloides
AGATGATAAAGACAAAAAAATTCTTTTTTTTTCAAATGTTTTCTTTTGCGAAATATTTGTTTACAAATTATGCAATTTCCAAATATTCGTAGTACTAATTTCTTTATCCATAGATTTTGTCTTAATTTTAACTTAAATATTATTTATCTTTTATTATCCGTATATATGGATGTCAAAATAAATCGTTTTTAACTTTTTATAATTTTCAATAATTATTGAAAAATTTATCTGAGATTGAAACTGTAATTATTTTTGGGCATTAACTTTTTCTGAATATGTAATGAAGTTATTTATTTTTTCTATTACCAACATAATTAGACGCTGAGTAAAAAAAACTAACTGATAATGAGTGCAAGGATTATACGTATATAGTATACATGTGACTTGTTTCGTTTTCATTAATTCAGAATTCTTATATGAATCTACTCGTGTGCATGCATAATATACTATATGTTGTTAATATACACATATGTAACCATTTCTGCATATAATACACAAATGTGTAAAAGTTTGTACACATGTGTATAAAGTAACAACTGTGTATCTTGTATGAACTTATAGTTAGCGAGATTGTACATATGTGTATGAACTAAAATCTGTGTATCTTGTACAAACTCATACTAGCGAGATTGTGCACATGTGTATACACTAACAGTTGTGCATCTTGTATATACGGAAATTAGCGAGATTTTAGGGATTTTGATTATGTTGTTTGATAAATGCAATTTACAAAAGACGTAATACCCTTCTGTCAGTTATTTTAAAAAGATGTTATAACATTATAATTACAATATTGTCATTCTTTAAAAATCTGTAGATGATGTAATCCAATGGTCCAGATTAGTTCACACAGTTCACTATTAACCTTGTGTTCACTCTAGAATCCTACCATATATATAAAATCCATTGAGGCGCTTACATAACGTGTTGGTTAAAAAAAATCCAAAAAGTACTGATTATATAAGTACATGTGCTACTTATATAAAATTCCTGAAAATCCCAGAATTGATTATATAAATACATGTGTTGCTTATATAAATTGCCAAAAATTCCTTAAAGTGCTGATTATATGAATAAATGTGCTACTTATATAAATCCCTGAAGTGTTATGTGTGACTTATATAAAATCGCCGAAGATCCCAGAAATCAAAACGCACAGAGCCCTTATAGGTTGAATACATATGAAGGAATACTAGAACATACATTAAATACATTTGAAGGAATACCAAATATATGGGAACATCTTATTTCTCAACGTTGCTAAAATCTTTTGTTTATGAGAAAGAAAGTGAATGTAGAATTACTACGAAGACCTCAATTTGGCATCCATGAATAAATGAGAAAAAAAAATTCCAAGCACTAAAAGGAACTTACGTGTTTTGTCAGCAACTAATTTAATCACAAATTTCATCTTCCAATTTTAATTTATTCCTTGGTTCCGACTTGCGAGATCGGAGGGATTTCTTTGGAGACGTATAATGTTGGGATTTGATGTAGAATTTCTTTTTAATCTAGTAACACAAATACCAAAAATACCCTTTCAATTAATTAGATGGATCTCTATTTTTCAATTGATTAGGTGACATGGATGATAGCCCTTGATTTAAAATTTGAACGCAGTTCTTAGACTCAAGACCATTTGTACCAGATCTTAACTCTGCAAAAGAACATAGAATTGGGTTGTGCGTGATGGGTGATTTGGAAATTTTAAAGGGATTTTCGAAGAATCTTTTCTATTTAATAATCAACGTGAAAAACGATGAAAGATACAATAAGTTTGCAGTTGATAAGTACGGGTGGGTATAACTTTGTGCATTGTGCACAATGCCACGAACTAAATAACATATGAACCAATAAATTTTTGCATTTACCACCTACCATGCTACCTCATGTGTATTTATATTTAATATAATCACGTTATAACTATTTTAACTCGTTTCATTTCTTTGTAACATTGTTACAACTTTTTGTAATTGAACTTGGTTTTAATGCATTTTTGCGTATGGTTGTCACCAAAATTAAATAGGCACCACATACAAGGGGGTAAAGGTGTGTTATTGCTATTTGCAACCTCACTTTCTAAAGTGTTGGCACAATATTATACAAACCCAAAATGGAAGAAGTCTAGCTCCTTGTTTAAACCCTATACATGAATAAGGTTAAGTTATTCTACAAATGCTCTTAAAATTAAGAAGCTGCTCTTAAAAATAGAAGTGTACGAAGACATTATGGATTGCACAAGATGACACAATTTCGAGCAAAATATAAAACAATGTCAAGGAAAAAAGACATAATGAGTTGCAAAAAAAATACAATGACACAAATATGGAAAAATACAATGATAATAAACAAAAATTCAAAAATCTACAAACTATAAATCAAAAAGTGAAAACCCAAAATCTCACATTGTAGAGTTCTTAGAGTTCGATGAGACGGTTCCAATGTCGCTTGAATGAGGTCAATCGGAGTTCGTTTGATACCCTCTGTATGACTTCGTATTTTTAGGAGATTTTGTATTTGATCCTAATATACGATAATTTTATTTTTCTAACGTGTTGCACAATTTGATCACATGTATAATCAATACAAATCCTAAATAGAATTCTAGCTCCTTGTAACACGTTGTTTAAACTCTATCCTAAATAGAATTCTAGCTACTTGTAACACGTTGTTTAAACTGTATTGAACCTTCTGATTGCATGCGGTACTTTTTTGCACCCAATTTTCTATTATTCCAATTTGCAACATACCACCTGAAGTCTAAAAGACCCAACAACAGTTTTCCACTATCTCCTGATTAACAAATGCATAATCCACTAGCAATTTGTAATTCTTTGCATTTTTATAGTTTCTGTTAGCAATTTACCATACCTCAAATGAATGTTGGCTGGATAAGTTGAAATGCTTCACTAATCAGTTCCATTACCCAAAAGATATATTCAAATGTATGTAGTTGTATTGGAGGTCACATTCGGATGATGTAATGTAATCACAACACATTAACAAACTCATAATTAAATATACTCTCCAACTATGGGTTTGTTTATTCGAGGTTTGAATTCTTGGTTATAACTTATAAGCAAACCCATCTATAATATCTTTGATTAAAACAACAAAGATAAAATAGTTTCCATAATCATTCTAAATACACAATACTTTAAAACAAATTCAACACAAACCTTTTAAACAAATTCAATGTAGAATACAAACACAAAGCTTAGAATATTATGTTGGAAAATTAGTGAATGGATATCTAGTTAATGTATAATTAAGTGAAATTATAATTACTAGGTAAACTCTTCATATGGTAAAACTCTTAAGTAGAGTTTTAATGATGACATTTGATGAGTTTTAATAGAGTTTAAGTCTATGATTATGGTGACTCTTAACTCTTCATATGGTGAAACTCTTGATGACATTTGATAAGTTTTATTAGAGTTTAAGTACATAATTATTGAGACTCTTAACTCTATAAAAGACTCTTGGATATTTTAAACATGGTGTCTCATATGAAAAGTACACTAGAGAAATACAAGAGAAATCATACAAGAAAAATTCTTGAATACATGGAGAGTTCTTAGAAAAGATGAAACACTTGAAGACCCATGTGTTGGGTACTTAGAGAGATATGTTTCTCTATACGATTTCATCGCCTTCGTATCATAATTTTCCACGAGTTCTAACACTATAATTTTATCCGGTGTAACCTCGGGCGCGTGGCCATCTCCGGCAGTACATACTGCTTCGGCTGTTGTACCCTGGGAAACAGTCGCGTTGTCTTTAGTAGAGGCGCGGAATCTGTTTTAGGGGAAGCGTGTTGAATACGTGCCTCAACCAAAACCGTCAACAATTTTTGTTTGTTTTGTAGTAGAGTTTCGAACAAGAAGGTGCAGTTGAAGTTTTCCAAAGACGTCGACTTAAATCAAGATTGGTACAATGTATTTGTATTTCATTTATTTTCATATAGTTTTTAAACCAGATTGTACTATCATATTTCCTATGAGTAACGAGAGTCTCGTTATTATATATTTCGTAATATAATTTTAATAAAATATGAACCTAGTTCCTAAAAACTTAAAACAGATTTAGTGAGATTGTTGCTGCAATCTTAAAACTTTATAAGGATTTTGTGTTCACAAAAAGATTTATTATAAAAAATATTTTAAGATTATGATCTTATAGATATTATTTTTGGGAAATATGTATGTAGTACAACTTGGTGTGTTTGGATTTATTGAGATTGTGGTACAATCTTAAATCCCATACCGTGGTACAAAACAAATAGGTTTGGTTCAATCGTTTGGTTTTGAAATGATTTTGAAATCGTTAATTTTTTCTAACCTTTGTGTTAGAATGGGTTTATTGTGTAAACCATACGTGTTTTTTGTAAACGTTAAATTTCTCTAACTTGTGTGTTAGACAATCGTTAATTTTTTCTAACATGTGTGTTAGAATGGGTTTATTGTGTAAACCATACGTTTTTTATAAATGTTAAATTTCTCTAACTTGTGTGTTAGACCGGAATTATGGGTGTAAACCATACGTTTTTTGTAAACGTTAAATTCTCTTGAGTAGAATTTCCATGTCTTTAAATAAGAGTTTTATGTTACTTGATTAGAGTTTTATGTCTCTATTTAAGTCTCTATTAAAAGTAGACTCTTCATCCACCCATGGATTGATATGAACAAGTAAGACGTAAAATGATTTTTGTAATCATTTGTCTTCTAACATGTGTGTTAGAAACGTTCATGGAAAGCGTTAGTTTAGAAATAATTTTAATTGTTTATTTACTAACGTGTGTATTGGAAATGACTTATTTATTTGAACCATATATGTATTTGTAACAAGTCAAATTAACATTTTGTGGAAATGTTAATATTTTTAACGTGCGCGTTAGAAATTTTTTCATGTTAACATGATTGTTAAAAATTGTTAAAACACAAATGTTTTGAAATGTTTATGTAAACATTTTATATAAGTAATTTATTGTAGCATTGATTTCAATGAATATAAACACTCATGTTATGCTTTGTATGGTTTAGAAATAGAAAGTCATACATTGAAGTTGATTGGCTTCAAGAATTAAATCACCATGAAGTGATGGTGTTGTTCTACGACTTTAATGACATTAAAATCATTTACTAGATTTTTCATATGGAAGTTAAACTCTTAAGTAGAGTTTTATGTCAATTTATTAGCCTTTATTAGAGTTTATGTCTCTAATAAAATCTCTAATTGAGTATGGAAGTTAAACTCTTAAGTATAGTTTTATGTCAATCTATTAGTTTTTTATTAGAGTTTATGTCTCCAATAAAATCTCTAATTGAGTATGGAGGTTAAACTCTTAAGTAGAGTTTTATATCAATTTTTTAGTTTTTATTAGAGTTTATTTCTCTAATAAAATCTCTAATGGAGTGAGACTTTTCTCCACCCCATGTCTCTTGTATTAAAAGTAGGTTATGTGCCTAATTTGATGAGATTGGAATACTACAAGAGTAAGAATACAAGAATTAAATCACCATAAAGTGATGGTGTAGTTGTGTGGGATTTATCACCAACTTTAATTTGTGATTTCTAAATATAAATGGTCATGTTTTATATATATATATAATGAATTAAATTTTCTAACACGTGTGTTAGAAAACGTGTATCACAAATATAATGTTAGAGATTGTACATTGTATAAGCCATAATGAATGGAAATGTTTTATGTAAACATTTAATTGCCTATGTGTGCATTAAAAATAATGAGAAATGATTTATTTTATAAACTTATCATTGGAAAACGTTTTATGTAAACGTTCGTTCTCGTGGATATTATTTGGTGGAAAACAACTTGATGTTGTTGTGAACAAATTTAATTGTTCAAGTTTACTATTTAAATGTAGTCTTTATAACAACTTGGTGTTATTTTGAGCAAGAATTGTCTAAGTTTAAAGTTTCAAGATGAAATGAGGAACTTATAATTATTGCATGGTGTCTTATTGAGGGAGTCTCGAGACATGCCATGGGACGATACTGTTGAGAAGATTTCGGTCAGACTATAAAGTGTTAAAGATATAAGCACTTTATATTTGATGTCTCCATATCGTCTATGTTTTCGTTTAAATTTCAAAAGTGTTTGGCACTTATGATTTAGTTTCTAGTGTAATTATTGTTTTGTGTTCAATATCTTCGAATAACACATGCAATTTTTTACAAAGAAATAAATCACTAATGTTTGTGACTTATAAATTATTTTGTGGAAAATAATTATAACGTCAAAACGGATAGTACATGAAAATATTTGGACATGA
Organism: Scalesia atractyloides; assembly: GCA_947069175.1. NCBI lineage: Eukaryota > Viridiplantae > Streptophyta > Magnoliopsida > Asterales > Asteraceae > Scalesia > Scalesia atractyloides. The sequence continues at coordinate 4,973,797 of CAMTDV010000009.1, forward strand.
ACTTGAGAGTTTTTGCATTGACTAAAAGTCAAAGACGAGACATCAAATGTGTAACCACATCACGAGTTAGTGGTGAGTGTATTGAGATGAAATACACAAATGAGATTCATGTTGAAGTACTTTGTTAGAAGTCATTGGAAAATTCACAAGTGTGAATTCTAACATATGAATGAAAAGTACTATATATTTTTGTATACCTTTGATAAATCTTGCGAGATTTGTTCCAAGTGATCTTTACGTAGATACGTCTACCACTTGATTATTGTTAGAACTATATGGAGATTTTATATTCGTTTGGGAGAGCATCCTAAATATACATATCTCCTAATGAATAACAACAGAAGTGTACAAATCACTTATGAAAAAATTATGAATGCCATGTTGTTGAGTGTCGATCTAGTTGACTCTATCTCACACATATTAGTGATTGTAGACGAGGAACATTCATCTTGTCGGTGATGAATGGGTTCACCAAGTGACTTGGATTAAGGCTTATGTTTAACTCCTTATGAGTCAATGGTAGAACGTTGGAGATCAAAGGTAAACAAGTTATGTTCCTTAATTGAATGATAAATTTTAGCTATGTGCTATATATAATAATTTGTGAGACTTTCCTAAATATTGATGTTTTAGGATTATGAATAAGTCTCATTATTTTGTCTTAACAAGGGATGAATGTTGCAAAGTGATATTATGATATCCTTGGGGCTGTGAAGAACCAGAATGATGCATCTTCTGTTCACATGCTAAAGTATTGTAGTCTAAAGCATGCTAGACTAGTACTTGGTTAATTATGGGTCTTGACGGGGACTAATCAACTCTAAACATTCAAATGTGTATGAACACAATAAGAATTTGTGTATAAACAAAGTTGAGGAAGCATTTTCATTCATTATAAGGAAAAGACATGAGAATTATTCTAAGTTTGTGACAAACTTATGACATGTGTTGCTTTGGTCAGCTTGGAAGCTTATGTAAGCTAATGCAATATGAGTTGAATTCACTGATACAATGAGGTTGATCTTGTTCAATCATATTTGCATATGTCGTTATAAGTGAAGTTACAAAAATATGTTGATCAAATGGCAAGAAATGTGGGGGAAGATCCATTTAGAAACAACCCTATAAGGGTATGTGGAAATGGTTTTCATTACCTCATCTGGATGATATCCTATAACGTTTAAATGTGGGGGTGTCTTGCATTTGTATCATAAAAGTTTGGCAATAAGGATTTTGTAATCCAGTTTAACATTGCAAACAGACGACTAAGTCGAGGACACAAAGGTCATAGTACATAATGGAGATGTGTTTGCCTTAAATGATACGCGTATCTTACAAAGATGTATATTATAACCAGATTCAGATGGCCACTGAGGTTATAGTCTTAGAAGTTGACAATAGGCAAAATTAACTTACGAGTTAAGAACACATCATGACAACTGATCTCAAATACGCAAAGTTATTTGTTAATGTTATGGATCCAACAACCTGAGGGTTTATTAGAGATTAAGTTATGGAATGAGACTAAAGCCCATGGAAAAAGGGTATGTGAAGGACACCTAACTTAGTTGACTGGAGATCCCAAGATCTAAGTTCAATAGGACAACTAACTCATATACCTAAGGGTAGTCACTGTGAGGGCATAAATGATATGCATAAGCTAGTATATATGGTTATACATACTCCAAAGTATAAAAGGGTGTTTAAATACGTCCTAGTCTATTCCTATGATATTTAGTGACAAAGAGTGAGGCTAAGCATAATATGTGGTAAATGATTTGGATAAATCACGACAACCACAATGATTTTAATGATCTAAGGAGAATCACCTATGTTAGAGAGAAGTGTGGTCGCTTCGAATGGAATTGGGGGCACAATTCCTAGAGCTCTCGCAGACCCAGGAAAGTGTTCCACGACCATTATTAGACACGACTATGAGGAGATGACCCGGCTAGGGAGAGTCTTGTGTGAAGTGTATTGTCGTCTACACAAACGGCAGACGAGTTCAAAGACATCGAGATCTACTCAGAGCTAGTGGGCTAAGTGCATTTCATGAGCGAAGGTTCAGAGGGTAACACCTACCTATCGTATGCATAACTCAACTGTCGAGGTTCCATTGGAAATTTTATGTGTTTTAAACGATCTTCATTCATGTGGGGGGGTTGTTGGAAAATTAGTGAATGGATATCTAGTTAATTTATAATTAAGTGAAATTATAATTACTAAGTAAACTCTTCATATGAGAAAACTCTTAAGTAGAGTTTTAATGATGACATTTGATGAGTTTTAATAGAGTTAAGTCTATGATTATGGTGACTCTTAACTCTTCATATGGTGAAACTCTTGATGACATTTGATGAGTTTTATTAGAGTTTAAGTACATAATTATTGAGACTCTTAACTCTATAAAAGATTCTTGGATATTTTGAACATGGTGTCTCATATGAAAAGTACACTAGAGAAATACAAGAGAAATCATACAAGAAAAATTCATGAATACATGGAGAGTTCTTAGAAAAGATGAAACGCTTGAAGACCCATGTGTTGGGTACTTAGAGAGATATGTTTCTCTATACGATTTCATCGCCTTCGTATCATAATTTTCCACGAGTTCTAACACTATAATTTTATCCGGTGTAACCTCGGGCGCGTGGCCATCTCCGGCAGTACATACTGCTTCGGCTGTTGTACCCTGGGAAACAGTCGCGTCGTCTTTAGTAGAGGCACGGAATCTGTTTTAAGGGAAGCGTGTTGAACACGTGTCTCAACCAAAACCGTCAACAATTTTTGTTTGTTTTGTAGCAGAGTTTCGAACAAGAAGGTGGGGTTGAAGTTTTCCAAAGACGTCTACTTAAATCAAGATTGGTACAATGTATTTGTATTTCATTTATTTTCATATAGTTTTGTAACCGGATTGTACTATCATATTTCCTATGAATAACGAGAGTCTCATTATTATATATTTCGTAATATAATTTTAATAAAAAATGAACCTAGTTCCTACATGTTAACCATAAGGAGATCGAGGTCTTAAATTTTACATATAGAGGCTTGGATCTTGCAACCTTTGATATGGGATAGCAACGAGTGGTTTTCTTTTCTTTAATACAATACCAAAACTTTCGGTAAGGTCATGCTCTTCACCCTTAGGCAAGGTCCAGTCGAAAGAGTGCAAGAGAGAAGCCAAGAGAAACATTTGCAACTTCTCAACTAATGGAATGCTTGGACACGATCTTCTTCCCGATCCAAATGGGAAGAACTTCAAATTGTTCCCACGAAAATCCCATATGTTTGTCCCTTCATTCGCCAAGAACCTCTCGGGATTAAACTCCATGGGATTGTCCTAGTATCGAGGATTCGTTTGAATTGAAAAAACATTCAAAAAGATGATAGAACCCTTGGAATTGTATATCCACCTACCACACAATCCTTTCTCGGTACCCGTGGGAGTAGAGCTACAGAATGCAACCGGAATGTTTCCTTGATCATTGCATCTAAGTATTGTAGGTTTGGAAGATGCGATTCTTTAACCATGTTGTTTGGTCCAACAATTTTTACTAATTCTTCTTGAACCTTTTTCATTATTTCATGATTTCTCATAATATTTGCCATTGTCCATTCTATGAGTGAGGCCATTCCGGCTGTACCTAAAAGACTTACGTCCTGATACAACAAGTTAAGGTTAACATCAACCAGACCAAAGCATGTGGGGGGGTAGAGATGTGTCTATTTGAAATGACGAATGTAAGAGTAAATCTTACCATGAGAAGTGCTTTAACTTGGGTGTTGTTAAGATCTTGTTGGTCCTTGAGATCTAACAAGATCTGCAAAAAGTCTTTCTTTCCTTCATCTTGTTGGTCCTCTCAACACCTTGTAGATCAAACCGAGCAAGACTAGGGAAGAAATCCGACAAATTTTGACGTCCCAAAATCTTAACAATATTGGACGCAACCATTTGTATCTCGGCTCCAAGATGGACACCCTTTTCGCCTTTATACAATGTGTCATCCAAACCATTTTTCTTATGACATTGGCCTCAGTCAAGAAAGCAATCTCATGAATGTTAACATTGATCCCAATCTTACTAAAAACATTGTTGATTGTTTTTCTAACCTCATACGTACGGAAGAACTACATGATTTAAGATTCTTGCTACTGAAGATCTCATGGACAAAGATCTTGCGAAGCTTCCGCCTGTTCTCGTTGTTCTCCGAAAATGCCACGTCTTGGCCTCCGTAGGATAAAATCGAGGTTGCCACTAATATGTCACGGTTATCAAAAGTCTCATCTTGGTCATGGACCACCTCCTTTGCTAGTTCCTGGGTGTTTATGACCACGAGAAGCTTGCTTCCTAAATAGAACTTGTAGATGGGTCCGTAGGTGTGAGCCATGTTGGTGAGCTTGACGTGTGGAGCACGACCTAGAAATGGAAGGTACCCCACAATCGGTAATGAACGAGGACCGGGTGGTAGCGATGGCAATTGCGATGAGGTAGAAAGTGTCACCTTGTACCATAAAACACGCAACATCACTACCGTGATGGTGATCACAAGTGGTGCAAACATATTAAGTTCATATTTGTTGCTGCCAATTACTACCCATTGCCACCACGATGATGCATGGCTGTTTTGTGTCATTTTGGGAGATGAAAAATGTGAGTACATCAGCAGTGCAAGTCGAGAGTTCTATTTATAGATCAAGGCTGTGTGCTCTTTTTTTTTGCATGTATTTATAGTTTTTAAATTTGAAATTTTCAAACCGCTTGATTTTAAGTAATCAATAGTTTATTAAAATAAAAGGTTTGGTTATTAAAATTAAATAAATAGAAATGATGATGAATATACAACAGTTGTTTAAGTCTCCAGTTAGAAAGAAAATTGGTATTTTTAGAAAGAAAGATTCAAAAGTGAAGTTTTTTATATTGCCTAGATGTAGGTGTTCCAGGTCTGTAAATATATTCGAATGGTTTTTATATTAAGTGATGACGGTGATTTTAGTGTTATCCGGTCATTTTGAGTATTGGAATTCACTTAATAATAAATGAGAAGTTAGGCAATGACCTTGTAGCCCAATGGTTGCAATGGAGGTGGGAAGGTTTACCATTTAATGGGTTCCTGCTCGAAGGGCTCAGGTTCGAATCCCACTTCGGCCGAGCTTTGGGCATGTATAGCCCTGACCGAGATGATGTTCCAAAAACAAAATATAAGAAATTAGAATATACATCGATACAAGTTAGGAGGTGTTGAAAGCACACTTAATCAAAACTATTTTAAAAGCCCCAATAGTTTAAGTGAGTGGAGATCAGGGAACAATCGAAACAACCCCACGGGTAATTGATATGCACAAAATGCAACATATAAATCATATAAAAATGCATAAAATCAACCCTTTTTATGTACCAATGTTGAAAAAGGTGCATTTCTTTATATACTTTCGATTTTCAGGACTAAATGAGCTCAAACGTACAAAAGTAACAAATTAACTGAAAAAACCAACATAAATACAAGAAGAAGGGTTGACACACCATACCTACCCTCCAAACTACACCCCAAGACCAAAAAACCAACCAGAAGACAAGCACGAGGCCGTGTCATCAAGGCATGGGGTCGTGCCCCACTCCAGAGTCCATGCAGAACAAGACAAACAAAGCAGACAAGAGACACGAGGCCGTGGTCAACTCCCAGATACGCAGAATCTCTCAAAGGACCCCGCAATACTGACACGTGGCGTGCCTTCTGATACACGGGGCCGTGTGTGCATACGGACTAACACAAATCAATAAATGAAGACAAAGAAAGAAGGACACGGGGTCGTGTGACGAGTCTGTGTCCAGCTATAATGCCTTGCTCACTTCAACTCATCCCTTGGAGCCCTCTCTCACTTACCACCACTCCAACACCATTATCCATCACATTAGCCACCTTTAGAGTGTGTAGTAGTCTCGAGATCCAAGATTGATCGTAATAGTTCTTGTCAAACAAAGTCATGCTTGGCTAATCTCTAACATCACTTGGTGAAGATGAGTCTTTTATTTAGTACTTTTGATTTCCAAGCTTTGGCTACGATTTATTTGGGAATGTATTAATGACTTTAAGAAATAGTTTTTAAATTGAAAGTGAACTTTACTCTATCATTTCTTTATGTTTTGTTGATTCACTCATTCGTGTCTTTACGGTCTATATAAAGCGCGTTAACTGCCTGGAAGGTGGTTAGAAGAGTGGTTTTGGTAAAGTTATTGTCTCGTTCAGTGTATTGATCCTGCGAGGCCTTGATTCAAGCTTATTAACACTTCTTTTGAGGCAGATAGCATCAAATCAGGGGAACTAAGAACGGTTTTGAATCCCCTATAAATAAATTACTATTAAAACTTTAAACCGGCCTTACGGGATTATATCCCTGCTGACTTAGACCAATATGGCCGATGGACATTTTGCATTAATAACTTACTTAATTATCTTTCAATAATCCGGCCTTATGGGACTGTATCCATTCTGACTCAAACCAATATGGCTGAGGGTAGCGTTGCCTGCAAAAGAGGGATATGCTACAATAACTAAGATAATCTCTTGAAAAACCCAAAGTGCGGAAATCATCAAAGGATACGTAAAAGAGGAGTCGGAACCAAGTGATTTTATCTTGTTTATTGTTTTTACTAACTTTTTAATTTTTACTTCTTTTTTATTTTAAACTAACTAACGTCTTTTCTCAAAATTTTTACGACCTCAGTATCTTACCATCACTATACTACGTCAACGATTGGTGCACTTTCCCTAACGTGTTGTAAAGAGTGATTGTATTGTATCGTGTTTTATAAATATAAAGCTTGATAAACGAGTAAAAGGTCCTAAAAATATAGTAAAAATTATACCACACTCGACACACATAAGTAATCATGGAGATTATAACCGGCACCGGTAGTTATGGAGGTTAAATAGCTACCAATGGTAATTATGGTGTAGCGGTTAATTAACTTTTCTTGAACAACAAATCTCTTTTAATCATTTTCGTCTATGGGACTTGAACCTAAGATCTCCCCATCTCAAACCCAGGTGCGTAAAGGCTTTGCCTTTGCCAATAGACCACCAATCCATTAATTATTGGTTGATTAACTACCAAGGATAGTTATGGTGTGGAGGTTAAATAACTTCCAAGGGATATGGCTGTTAATTAACCACCACAAGTAGTTTTAAGACAGTTAATTAACCACCAAGGGTAGTTTTGATTCCTATAAATAAGATGATTTGTGTGTCTTGATTAATGGTGAGCGCACGGTTAGAGAATCGAATTCTCAAGGCTTTCTGATACTTATTACACACCAGATCATGAATTCAACACAAATCACGTACATACTTGGTTCTTGCAGATCAAAGTATGATTTTTATCTGATGTATCATTCGAGTGAACCATCGAATAATTTGAATCTTAAAGTGTCCAACACGAGTCTCTGATTATCTAGGATATTGTTTGTTGATGTAGGAACTCCCCAACAAAGATTAAAGCTATTTATTGAAGATGAAAAATAGGGAATTTTCAAAAGACATGACAAGTAAGTTTGCAAAACTGGATATGTTTGAAGGACAAGACTTTCAAAGATGGCGGAAGAAGATGCACTTCCTTCTCACTACTCTAAAGGTTATCTATGTTTTGATCATTCCCATGCTAGAAGTTCTCAAAGATGAAACCCTGAAACAGACCAAGAGGCAATGCAAGTGGGAGAATAATGACTACTTCTGTCGTGGTCACATCTTAAACAATTTGTTCAACTATCTCTTTGATTCTTAACAAAATGTTGAATCTGCAAAGGAACAATGGGATTCATTTGAATCCAAATACATGGTTGAAGATGTGTCTGGCAAGAAATTTCTAGTCAGTAATTTCTTTACTTATAAGATGGTGGATTCAAGGCCGATCATGGAATAGTATAATGAATTGTTAAGAATTCTAGGACAGTTTTCTGAACATGATATGAAACTGGATGAGTCCATTGTTGTCTCTAGTATCCTTGATAAACTACATCCTTCTTAGAAAGATGTCAAACATAGCGTGAAACATAAGAAGGAGGAATTGACCCTTGTTCAACTTGGAAGTCACTTCCGAATTAAAGAGTCTCCAAGGACTCAAGAAAAGGTTTGTGTCAATCAAGACAAGAACATGGTTGGACCTTCTTCGGTGAATATGATGGAAGAAGGTGGATCATCTAAGATGTCTAGCAAGTTTAAGAGAAAACAAAAATTCCAAGGTAACAATAACAAAGATACCAACAAGAAGCCTAAGATGGTATGTTGGAAATGTAAAAAACCCGGTCACTTCAAGGATGACTAACAGGTTAGTGAAGGCAAGAATGGGGTTGGTCCTTAGATAGGAAAGCAACAAGGTTAGATTTTAGTACAAAATTGTAAGTCAGGTTATGATGATGTTGCTTGGTGGGTTGATTCAGGAGTAACAAGTCATGTGTGCAAGGATCTTCATTGGTTTAAAGACTTTCAATAGATCAAAGATGGATCTTTTAAAAAATGGGAAATGTTGCAACTGAACCAATCAAGGGCTAGGAAAAGTTTTGTTTACTTTTACTTTTAAAAAATGATTATGTTTAGACAATGTGTTGCATCACATGTACTCGGTAATCAAAATAATATGTTGTCTGGTATTGTGTTCTATACTTGTGGTTACAAACAAACAAGTGTTGAAAGGGATAAGTTTATCTTGTCAAGACATGGTGTATTTTTAGGATTTGGTTATCTATCTAATGGTATGTTTATGTTGAATATTGATGTTTCCTTTGGTAATGAATATGTTTACATGGCTTTCACTAGTAATTGTAATGATTTGGGTGATTTGAGTGATACTGAATTATGGCATGCTAGACTAAGAGACATGTAGATTATATAAGAGTAATGGAAATGTCTAAAATGAGCTTTTGATATGTACAATGGAAAATGCTATACTCGTAAGTTGACTATTCGAGAATGTTAACAAGGAAAGTAAGGTATTAGATTTAATACATAACAATTTATGTGATTATCGTGCTATACCTTCACTTGGTAATAAATAGTATGTAGCTACCCTTATTGATGATGCATCTAGATATTGATACGTTTATCTTTTACATGCAAAATATAAAACTCTTGATAAGTTTAAAACATATAAACAATAAGTAGAGCTACATCAAAATGAGCAAATCAAAACTCTACATTCTGATCTAGTGTATATGCAATCTACCAGTATTATACATCAGACCATAATTCCTGATACACCACAACAACAAAAAAGTGAAGTAGAAAGGAAGAATAGGACTCTAAAAGAAATGGTTAATTTGATGCTTTACTATCCGGGTCTAAGTGAAGGCTTTTAGGGGTGAGGCCATGTTAACAGCCTGCTATTTGCTTAATAGAGTTCTTAACAGAGTTGAGTTATCTATAAGTTTAAGGTTGTAGAGTTGTTTTGAGGCTCATTAAATCTAAGATAAGGAATATAGGTGAAAGATGTACAGATTGCATACTTATTGGCTATATTGAGCATTCCTTTGCTCACAGGTTCGATGTCATAAAACCAAATGACTATGTGTCTGTAAACACTGTCACTGAATCAAGAAATTCATATTATGATGAGAATAGATTCTCTTCTATACCTAGACCTAGGGATATGGTTCCAAGCTCAAGTAACTCTCAAGTTGCAGACGAAGTAAATGGTAAACCTCCTGAGCCTAGGAGAATAACTAGTGAAAGAAAAGCTAAATCCTTTAGGGTTGATTTTCAACTTTATTTAGTTGAAAGATCAAGGAATGAGATCGAATATCAATATCGATATTGTTATAGTATTGAGGAGGATCCGAGGACCTATGGTGAAGTTATGACTTCTAGGGATGTTGCTTTATGGAAAGAAGCAATTCAAGATGAGATGGATACTATAATGCAAAATAATACTTGGAAATTGGTTGATCTACCACCTGGATGTAAGCCTTTGGGGTGTACATGGATCTACAAAAGGATGATGACGGTAAATGGTAGAATAGATAAGTTTAAATCCAAATTGATTATCCAACACTTTAGACAAAAGGAATGTATGTATTTATTTGACACTTATGCTCCAGTTGCTAGGATTTTCATTTTTAGGTTGTTGTTAGCACTTGAAGTTATACACAACCTTGTGATTCACCAATTGGATGTGAAAAATGCATTCTTGAATGGTGATTTGGATGAAGAGATTTACATGAAACAATTTGAAGGCTTTGTCATGCCTGGACATGAAAATACGGTTTGTAAATTGGTAAATCTCTTTATGGTATGAAGAAAGCACCTAAACAATGGCATCAAAAGTTTGATGATGTGGTGTTGTCTAATAGGTTTGTACTAAACCAACCAACAAGTGTATATATAGCAAGTTTAATGCTTTTAATAAAGGAATGATAATTTGTTATATGTAGATGACATGTTGACCTTTGGTACTAATCAGTATCAAGTTGATAAAACTAAGAAATTCTTGTCATCTAAAGGACATGGGAGGTTGAGGTGATTCTTGGTATTAGGATCAAGCATGCATGGGAACAATGGTATTTTAATATCTCAATCTCATTAGATTGAGAAGATTATGAAGAAGTTTAATTCAATAAATTGTTCCTCTATTTGCACTCCTATGAATTGTACTCTTAAGCTCTTACTTAATAAATGTAGTATCTCTACTTTAATACTCAAGACCAATTGGAAGTTTAATGTATGTCATAGTTAGTATTAGGCCTGATATAGCATATGGTGTTAGGAAAGCTTAGTAAATTTACAAGCAATCCTACTTCACAACATTAGAAAGCTTTAAACCGAGCATTCAAGTACTTGAAAGGAACCATGAAATGTGGCTTGACCTATAATGGATTTCCTTCCGTTGTACAAGTTTATTTAGATGCAAGTCAGATAACAAATATTGAAGATCACTCTTCTACAAGTCGATGGGTATTTCTACTTTTTTTAGTAGAGGCCTTTAACAACAAGGAAAGCTTAGTATATTTATATTTGATTTCTAGAAAAGTTAACTAACCCAAGTTATTAAAGAAAACTTATTATAGGTGAAATACTATCGAAATCGAAAATGATAAGAAATAATAGATTGTTAACTAACAGTTAATTTAGTGATTTTTTATTCTTTAATGGTTTTTACCTTTCATGTCATACAAACTTTTCATTTCTTATGTACATATATGTATGCATGTGTGAGAATTATTTATATGGACTTATTCATCATATTTGATATACTACTTTTATTTAAGGGGTGAATTAAAAAAATGTATTAAATTATATCTTTATTTGATTAACTTGCACACTTTTAATTTTAGCGGTATAAAACTCTATTTTCAACATCAAAACTTATTTTTTATGACAAGGTATTATTTGTCACTTTGCATACATGCTTACAATAAATGACATGATTTTCACAAAAATTACTTTCTGAGTTTTAACTTAAACTTTGAAACTAGGATTCGGTTAGTTGTGACATTTGGTGCATTTTTTAAAAATTTATTATGGAGTGGCACCCGCATTTTGAATTTGTGTTGATAGCCGCACATAAATGTGAGTTTTTGAGGCCCACCATTTATTTAACTATATTATGAGGAAAACATGTTAACTTTTTACACATATACAGAACTAATATTGATTTAACTGAGACATGTTTGGTATAATGTTGGAAAGTACACTGTTCTAACATTCCGTATATTTCTTTCCTTTCCATTTTAATGTAATTTGTACTCTTTCATCAAAACCTTATAATTTCGAAACTTGATTATGATAGAAATTCTCTTTTATATTATTTTTGCCAAATTATTTCTATTGTACTCTTTCATCAAAACCTTATAATTTCGAAACTTGATTATGATAGAAATTCTCTTTTATATTGTTCTTGCCAAATTATTTCTAGCATAATGTATAAACACTCACGAATATGCATTAATTCAAAATCGAGCAACATATCGAGATTCTACTTTCTTTGTAATGTTATTTCATAAGTTTTTTTATTATTTATCAAGCTTGCATACACGTAAATAACCAAAAACATGCTTAACTATGAGTTTTTAGCATAAAATGATAAATAAAACAACTTCAGAGACTAAAACTACTTTTTTAAAGTATGCAAGGTCATTGCGGACCGTATCCATACCCCTTGCGGTCCGCAAGGGTGTATCTGGCAGCAGACTCGCGAAACGTGAGTTTTTTTAATGTTTCCCTCGTTATAACCTCCAACCAACTAATTTAATACCCCAAACCTTAATCCTACTTTTATATACTAACCCCTAAGTTCTCCTAAACACTTTCACCACTCCAAAAACTCACTCATACTCTCTCAAACTATCTATTTCTCTAACTTTGGGCAGTGAATTCAAAGACCAAAACAGTGAGTTCTGGTTTTCTGCTTGCATATATCTTAATTGTTTTCTTCTTCCCCATTTGAGGATGGTAAACCACCATTTTTTAGGACCAAGTTGGGATTTTCTTTCTTAAACTCTATATACATGTTTCCTTTACTTCATTTTTGGAACTTCTTCGCACCAAGCCAAGTCACCAACAAGTTTCCATGTTGAAGGACATGTGTTAAGGTTATTTTTAGCAACTTTGAGGTTCATATATGCCTCCCTTTTATATCTTTCTAAGTCTCTTAGTAACCCATAACCAACAATATGAGTGAAACCAAACCAAGTCTCCAAACAAGCAATGTTGGAAGACTTGTGTTAAGGTAGAAATAGTGATGTTGGAAGACTTTTATATCTTTCATATGTTATTATTATTTTATTAAAATATTACAACATAAGATCACAAATTTTCTTATCTTTCGTTCAAGTATATTTGAGCATATTTTTTCGACATAAAGAAAAAGATTTAACGTGTCATACTTTTTTCAATATACTATTAAAGTATTGCACATATGTAATACTACTTATTCATTCGGTTTAAGTTTTGTTTTAGTTTAGCCTTGGGTTAGGTTTTGAAGGGTTTAGATTTCGGGTTTAGTATTTAGGTTTTTAAGGGGTAGGGGTTTAGGTTTTTGGGGGGTGGGATTGGGTTGGGGGGTTGGCAGTTTTAGGGTTTTCGTAGTGTTGCAGATATGTAATGTGTAATACTAATTTTTTTATTTTTTTAATAGTTTTTTTTTTGTTTCTTAAAAATGCTAAATTTACAGGCAAAATGTTTAAAAAATGGTGTTTTTTCAGGGTTTGTTATTGGAGTTTTCGAGTTCTAGCGATAAAAGACTTTTCCCCTATACATATACACACACATGTTTATATATTATAGGGTTCGATGAGCCAGTGCCAATGCCAATAACCGAGTCCAATCGAAGTACGTTTTTAGTGTTCCCCATTGAACCTCCCACTATGTACATCTATATGATGGGGTACTAGAGTGAACACTACTGCACTTGTGAACTGTGTAAACTAATCATGGCCATTGATTTACATCATCAAATTGTAAAATAAGTGTATTTTCATCATCAAATTCTGGCCATTGATTTTCACTTGTGTATTGATAATAATCAACTTGTGTATTGATAACATCAAGGCTAGGATTAGTTCACTAGTGTTCACAATCAAGGGGGTTGTTCGCAAATGAACCTATATATATATGTAGCGAAGGGTAAAATGAGAACCACCTTGAGTTGTGAGAATTACGAGAACTAGGTCTTCCAAAAGGTTTTTCAAAAAAAAATCTCAAAAACCTTAAAAAATCACTTGTTCCAGCGAAATGGTAAAAATAAAAAAATGTTGAATGCAAAAATTTACATCGGGTGTAAAAAAATTATTGATGATGTAAAAAAGTGTAAATCGTTGTAAACAAAATTTAAATTAAGCATAACTTCCGACTCAACAAATTTTTCTTTTTTTACAGATATGTTTATAATATTTTCATCTACATCTACGTTTGGGCAAAAAATGGTGGCCCAACTCACGTGGGAAGTGGGAGTTCTCATGGTTCTCACATCTCGTGGTTGTTCTTAATTGAATCAAATCCTATATATATGCTAGGAGTTGGCTACAAAGGCTAAATTTCTTAAAAGTGTAAAAAGTCATAAAATACCATAATGTCAATCATAAAATACACCAAAAACCCACAAATAACATAATGAATATTACTAAAATATCATATCTGTGGGTTTTGTGTTGTGTTTTGGATGATAAGGCTCTGATCATGGAGTGACAAACTTTATGTTGTTTTATATTGATTAGTATGTTGTGTTTTATATTCATAGTTATACGATAGTGTGTTTGAAGTTTTTATGAGCTATTACTAAAATATAATGAATTTTACTAAAATATCATATATGTTGGTTTTGTGTTGTGTTTTGGATGATAAGGCTCTGATCATGGAGTGACAAACTTTAGTGTGTTTTATATTCATAGTTATACGATAGTGTGGTTAACACTAGTGTGTTTGAAGTTTTTATAAGTTATTAGGGTTTGAATATAATGTTTTAGTAATCTTCACTTTATTATTTGTGTATCTTAAATGTGTTTTACGGCTAAAAGTATAGTGTTTTATGACTTTTGCACTTATTAGGAAATTTGGACTTTGTAACATATCAAGCAGAAAAGAAAGAAAAATAAACTCACAGTAAGAAGGAGAGGAGGATGGATTGGAGCAGCAGCTACTGATCTTGAGAGAGTATGCACAGCGGAAGATAGAGTTGAAGCTCCAGGAATTTTTTTTTTTTTTTTTTTTTTTTTTTTTTTTTTTGGTGTATGGGATATATTATGAAGCACAAGGGATATGAAGCTATTAAAGGTTTAGGCTAAGAAGTTTGAGAGAGAGTTTAGTGTGCCATGAATGCTTAAAATTTTTATTGCTTGAATTTTTTCCTATATCTTACAATCAGAAATCGAATGCCTTATATAGGCATTTTGAATCCTAAAAAGAATGGTCCTAATTAAATCGTACTAAAGTATACAGTAAAAGTAAAAGTAAACAGTAAAAGTATACAGTAATCTTAATTATTTGAGCTTATTTTCAAAGTAGTGGGGCCCGCATCAATTTGAATTCTTGAATTCTTCCGCATGTCTTGTTTTTGAGAATAATTATTTGGGTCCACATGTCTCCTTGAATTATTTGTGTATATAATTGGTGTGCAACCGTCATCTCTTGCGTCATCTTCTAGAAGTCTCTGTGTGTACTGTCTACTGATACTGGGCTGTCGTTGTTTTCTATGTCTGGATCTTCTGGTTCTTCAAGATTAACGATGTTTTGTAATTGAAGACTATCTCCTTCCCCTGCAAAAGGCAAGAACATTCTCCAATTGTGTTCTCCATATATTTGTGTGTAATGTCCTTCACCGAGTAGTTTGTATTTTTCCCATTGAAAACATTCTGGGATGTCTGTGGTTTGTTGATGTTTTTCTA
Source organism: Scalesia atractyloides (assembly GCA_947069175.1). NCBI lineage: Eukaryota > Viridiplantae > Streptophyta > Magnoliopsida > Asterales > Asteraceae > Scalesia > Scalesia atractyloides. Next base: position 4,989,167 of record CAMTDV010000009.1, read on the forward strand.
TGAAATTTTTAAAGGCTTTGGAAGGTTGGTCGATGGTTTCATCGATCCAAGGAAGAGTTGAGAAATCAATTGTGATATTTGTAGCTATTGTTTGTAGATAGTTTGTTGTAGGTTTATGGTCTATGAAAATTCGTTTTCGAGAAGGGATGTATGTGTAGGCATTTGAATATGGAAAAGATGCAAAAATCTTGCATCCTATTGTTGGAAATGTTGTGCGGACTGCGATGTTTCCTGCTATTAATAAGAATTTTTCTCCAAGCTTGTTTAAAAGATCTTCAGTCCTGTTGTTTATTTTTAATTCGATATAATCAATCATACCGTGATGGTAAAATTGAATAATCTGTTCATCTGTCAACTGTGTAGGGAAAAAGATTTGGATCAGGAGGAGTCCTTTTCCGTTTCCTTCATTGTCTGTTCTTTCAATAACTCTAAAGCCTGCTTTTTCGCTATCCATTCTGAAGGCCAAGTCTACCAGTTGTTGTTGGAGCTTGTATAAAATTAGAGGGAATTGTTCTACCACTTTCTTTGAAACCAGTTTTCGAAAATCCGGAAATCTGTCGGTGACCGGTTTTAAGCATTTCCACCATGGTGTGTCTAACATACGTACTCTGAATGAGTCGTAATTACAATGTATAACTGTATTTTCTTTTTTCTCTTTTTCCTCGAGTCTTTGTAATAACTGTGCATTTTTTGTCTCGAGCAAAGCCAACTGTTGTTTTAAGAGGCTATTTTCAATTTTTTCTTGTATACACTGTGTATCTTTTTGCATTTGTATAATCTTTTCTTGTAGTTTTGAAATAACTTCCTCTTGAGCTTTTATTACTTGCTCAGGGGTCGTTTTTGTAATCTGTGTAAATGTCTTGACTACTTCAGGTTCAATGTAGAAGTCGTCTATACCAAAGGCTTCTCTAGCTACAGATAAGGCTTCATTGAATGATGTGTAGCCTTTCCATATTGCTTGACCTTGGCATTGTATATATTTTCCCACTGATTCCCATTTATTAAAAATACCAGTTTTTAAACCTCTAAAAATTACATAATGTGTATATTTTGGTTTTTGTGGGCTTTGTGTAATAGATGTATTTGTATTTTGTTCATGAAAGTAAATACTTAAAGCATTTAAAACTTGAGCTTTAAAAGATGAAGCTTGCGGCATAGTTTGAACATGCCACAAGTTATCTAGTAAACACTCTTGTTTTTCATTTAATTGCATACCCACAATTGGTCTAAACTTTGTACGTGGATCATTGCATTTTTGTAAAGCATAATTACCAAAGGTAATTATTGTATTTTGTGTAGGTTGTACTGGAGTTGTCCTTTGTGTAAAATGTCTAATTCTTGGAGGTTTAACTGCCATTGCTTTAACCTCAGATGTGTATAACTGTTGGTAACCACTGTCGGCTTGCTGTGTAAACTGTTGTGTATGAGCAGCTCGAATGGCTTGGCTCAATACCTTTTCTGTATCTTGTGATGGTTGTGTATACTTTGGCTGTATAAGATGTATAAGCTTTGCCTTTCCTTTATCGTTTGACCTGTCCATCTATAAAAATAATTTGTTAATGTTTCTAGATAACATGTCTGCTATACCATTGTTTTTTCCTTTAATATGTTCAAAATTTATAGTATAACCATTTCCTTGAATAATATTTTGTAAATTTACCCATCTCGTTCTATTCACTTTTTTACTTTGATCATTTTTTATAAATTTAACTATAGCTTCACAATCTGTTCTCGCTGTAAATTCTTGTTGTAAAAAGATTTTAAATTTTTCTAAAGCATTTATTAATGCTTGTATTTCAAAATCTATAGTTGTCCAATTATTTTTGTTTTGAAAATTTCCACTAGTATAAGCACATATTTTTTCTTCATTTTTTGAACTGTATTTATGAGGTTTACATAAAAGTACTGCTCCCCATCCTTCTTTGCATCCATCTGTCTCAATAATCAAATAATCAGTAGTTAAAGGTAATTCTAATGGTTTAATATGTTTAACTTCCTTTTTTATTTCTCTTACTAACTTAGTATCTTCACTATTAAAATATCTTTGTCCATTTTTAGTGGTTTTACTATATAGTGGTCCTACTAATTTTGATAAATTTGGTATAAATTTTCTAGCATAATTTACTAACCCTAAAAATGCTTGTATTTGTTTTAGATTTTCAAATTTTTCAGGAAATTCCAATATCTTTGTAGAAATATGTGGTTGTAATTCTATTTTCCCATTTCCTAATTCTAATCCTAAAAATGAAATTTTTTTTTTAAATAATTCCATTTTCTTTTTTGATACTACGATCCCATTTGTTTTTATTTCACTGAATATTTGTTGTAAATGTTGTTCATGTTCTTGTATTGTATTACTTGCTACTAGTATGTCATCTATATATACTAAGCAGAAATCATATTTCAGAAATATATTATCCATAAATCTTTGAAAAATAGAAGGTGTATTTTTTAATCCAAAACTAAGCACATTCCATTCAAATTGACCTTCTGAACATGTAAAAGCTGTCCATTGTTTAAAATTTTCTTCTAATTGTAATTGATTATACCCAGATTTTAAATCAAATTTTGAAAATACTTTCTTTTTTTGTATTAAGTTTAATAATGTATCTTTATTAGGAATGTTATATCCATCGTCTATTGTATTATCATTTAACCTTTTATAATTGTATACAATTCTAGCTTTTCCTCTTTTAATTTCACTATGATTTCTTACTATAAATGCTGCTGTTCTATGAGGACTTTCAGATTTTCTAATTAATCCTTGTGTTATCATTTCAGGTATTTGCTTTCTAAATTCTTCTTTGTCTAATGGACTGTATTCAATATTAGCTGTTCTAATTATAATATCAGGATTTTTAAGTTTAAATTTACATACATATTTTACCTTGGACTTAGTTATATCTTCTCCTATTAAACCTATTTTTTCTAAATGTAAAATAATAGGATGATTTATACTTTTAGTAATGTTCATTCCCTTTTCAAATTCTTGATTTAAAAATTCTGTTAATAATTTCATGCTTTCATTTTCAATGTAATTGATTCGGGGTGTAGAAGTTTTTAAAAAATCTAAACTACCTTGTCCACCACGCTTCTGCGCAACTTCTGATGTGTAATTATATTTTAAGGTAGGGATTGTATAAATATTTTTACTAAATGTAATAAAATGTCGTGTTAATGTAAGTGCACCATTACTATAAAATAGAAAATTCAATCCTAAGACAAAGTCTTTTGATTGTATGTTTTTAGGATTAATGTTTACTTGAGGTATAACATATTTCATACTATAATTATTTGAGAAATCTAAAAATTGTATAGCTATTGGTTTTAAACAATGTGTAATTTGTATTAACCTATTTTCTATTGTTCTACTCTGTATTATATATGGTAATTTTATATGATAATCTATCGGTGCTAAACTATAAGATATTACACTTGTGCTTGCTCCCGTATCGACTAATCCTGTAACATCTATAAATTTATTTTGATCTAGCCATATTCTACACTGTATTTTTATCATATTTATTGATCCTTGTGTTTGTATATATGTAAGCTCTTGTGTAGGTTTTTTATCTTCCACAGACATTTTACTAATTTCTTGATTTATTTCTGTATTTGATTTTCCTTCAAGTTGTAGTATTCTATTTTCTAACTCTTTTATTTTTAAGGTATGTATTTCAACTATTAATTCTAATTTTTCTATTTTTTCCATTTTTATATTATTATTATTGTTAGATGTAGATGTTGTTGGTATAATCTCTATACTATATAATTTTTTAATACATATATAACATATTTCAATAAAACATATATTACATTGGTATCTTTTTTCTATGCTAGGGAATAATCCACAATTATAGCATTTAATATAATTATTTCCCCTATTATGTATCCATTGGTGTTGACATTCCTCTTGTATATTCATATATGTATAAGTTACTTTAGCTATTTGCTTTTCGTCTTCGCTGTATATGCTATATACTGATTCATTATCCGAGTCATCAGTTTGTATTGATTCTATTTCATAGTCGTTAATTTGTTCTATTAAATTAGTTCTTTCCATATGTTTATTTTTATTTGGGCATCTATTAGCTAAATGTTTTTCATCTCCACATATAAAGCATTTACACTTTCTTATTTGTGGTTTTCTTACATATTTATTTTTATTGTAATTTGATTTATAATTTTTATTATATGTAGTACTTTTTCTAATCTTTTTCTTTTTATCGTATACTCCATATGCTTGTGGTGTATATATAGCTGTTTTACAAAATGCATAAGAATTTCTTTTTAACTGTTCTTGTAATGCTACTTCCTTACATTTTTCTTCTAATATTCCAAATGTATATGTTATTCTTGGTCCTATTCCTAGATTTTGTATTTGTCCATATGTTTGTTTCCATGATTCATGTATAGATTTTCCTAAATCTCCTGGGAGTTTTATAAAATATTTATCACAGAGATCATCATCCATAGCTTTTCCTGTTTGTGATAATAGTCTTATAAAATCTAAGGTAAATTCGTTTATATATTTCATATCTGCAATGCTTAACTGTTCTAAATTTCTAATAGCTGTATCTTGTATTAAACTATTATTCTTAGCTGGGTCTACTCCTAAAATAAGTGTTCTAATTTGTGATGTAAAATTATATGGATTATCTCCTAAAGCTTTTAAGGCATTAATTGAGGTAGGATCTTGGGCTTTTTTACTTTGCCAAATACCTAATGCTATTGGTCCTAATGTTGTTTCTAAATATGAAAACATATCCATACTATCTTTTTTATTTGTTTCCCACATTCGTACTACTATTTGTTCCCATGTTAGTATTTCATCAACCCATAATTGAGGCTTTTGTTGTTCTAATAATAACATATTTCCACTGTATATTTGTCCTATAGGCATTCTTTTACCTGTTTCTTTATACGTTTGTTGTTGTTGTTGGTAATTAATTGAGGGATTTGCTCATGGTTCTCTTCCATGAGTTTCATGTGTTTCACTTGCTTCTCCATGTGTAAATTTTGGTCGTTTTCTCTCTTCATCTGCCATAAATGTATTATCTTGCTTATAGAATTCTGATAAAATTGTTTTACCTTGTGTTATACTTTCTATTAATGGTAAGTTATAGTATTGTGTTAATGTTTTATATATATATATATATATATATAATATATATATATATATATATATATATATATATATATATATATATATATAGTGCAGGGTTATACTACAAAGAGGCAAAACATTTGGAAAACAAGAAGGAATCTGGTGTTGACATGTGACACTGGCGCTAACTAACACGGAAGAGCAAAATTGTCCTTTGCATTTTCTGTTTTTTTGTGAAAACATTCTTATGTCAGCACTCTCAACCTTTTTAATGATAACTTCTCTCGAGTAACAATTACCTCTTCCGCAAGTCTTAGCTATGGCATTTGTGACAGGTGAAAATTTGCAAAGTAATGTTTTTATTTATCAAATTACAATAGGATTGTTTTGTTCAAATCGTTCATATTTATCGTCTTATTGATTTGTTGTTGAGAATGTTGTCGGTCTTTGCCGTTTTCGTTTATGTGATAGGGTTTCGCTTATAAATCCCTTAATATATAAGCATTGTGACGTTTGATTTATTGTATGTAGATTTTGTTACGTATATATTATGGTATTTTATTAATATAACGTATGTTTGCAAATGCATATGGCGTTTACGTGTTCACACTAACGATGTGAACTTTGGCATTATATGTTTGTTTGTATGTTTTTTTGGCGTTTTATTGTGATAGACCCAAAATATATCAAATAACCTTAATAAATAACTTTTAATATGGCATTATAAGTTTATGGCATGTTCTGGTGTTAATATGTTTGTTGTTTTTTATGTAATCAAGGTGCATTATGCTATGGCGTTTTTCGTGTAAATGATGTGTATCTTTTTTTCTAAATGTTATGCCTCCTTTGTTTTTGTGTTTGGCTTTTTTATGAATCTTATTAGGTGATAGCATCACAACGTATCAAATTGGTAATATGGTGTTACATGTATATGGTGTTTTCTTGAGTTAGTGATGGGTATTACTAGTTACTGTATTTTGCATTTTATATATCCTTTTAATTAATAGTACCATATCAAAGAACCTGGCTAAAAACTGTATTACCATTCCAAGGGTGTTAAAAGCCTTAAGTATTATGTTTGTATAAAAAAGGGTCTCAATAAGAAGAAAAAGGTTGATATTGTAACACCTCTTAAAAACCCGTCCGGTAAAATTTCCAACATGTGTCCTGCTAATCCCCGTTGTCACGTGTTGGCCGAAAGAGACAAGAAGCATCGTCATGTTAAAATATAACCTCTGAACTATAGCTATACAAAGTCAAGGGACCAAACTTGAAAATATGCCAAAACTTATTTCCTGGAAGGTGGTTACGGACCGCAAGGCTTAAGCCTTACGGTCCGTAATGATTTAAAATAATGTGGGCGCCAGAGGTCCTTACGGACTGCAATGCTTATCCCCCCGGTCCGTAAGGGACTGCCAGATGCAGTTTTGTTAGCAGCCTGCTGTTTTTGCCACATTGCCGCGAAATGCCACTATCTTGCTGCTTGTTACACGTCCCAAAACACTTGTACTCATCCTAGGGCAGCCCATAACACCTAGCATGATCCACAACACCTTCCTCAACTATAAAAGGGCACTTGAATTGCCTTTTAACCTTGCTCACTATTCATCTTTCCTCTCTATTGCTCACTTGGAGGTTCCTGAGCTTAGTGGAGACTTCCTCTGAGTTTCTTAGTCTTCTTTGGATCACTAGTAAGTGTTCCTACTCAGTTCTTTTATTTTTCTAGGCTTTTTAGCCAAAGCCAAAGCGTTTACGTAAAAACGCTTTGACCATTGGCTAAGACCATTACGGTCCAGCCATTGTTCGGAACGAACATGGCCACGTGATCGTAATTAGGTAGGTATTAATCCCTTAAAAGGGCACCTCCTAATTACCACGTTTATTAGACCTATTGACGGGTCAAAGTTAAGTTATTAAAAAGTCAAACTAGGTAGATTTTAAATAAATTCATATCTAGTAATGTAGGTGTTATAAAATGAGTTTAAACACTTTAATAACTTTGTAATATTAGTTAGAACATGTATAAACATGTTCGGCCTGTCAAAACCAGGTCTAAGGTCGGTTCGTAACCGAAAGATACAAAGTTTGACTTCTACTTTGACTTTCGGTTCTGACCCGAATTAGCAACCTTAGTTACTGATTCTAAGTTACACTGTGACCATGTTATGTTATAGTATAACCCTCTGGAGTTATAATACATGGTCACGTAGTAATCCGAGCTTTTATACAAGTTTCCGTTAAATATGCCTAACATTGCCTAAAAGCCCTTTTCGTTTAAAAATAAGGTTTTGAATACAAATGAGTATTCAAATGACTTGTAAACTAATATGTTAAATTGTTTGACTTATTATAAGGATAACATTCTGGTCATAAACTGAGTTTTTGGTTAATAAGCGTAATTCATGCTTTAAAGTGACCAAATCGACCTTTTGGCGTATAAAATGGTATAAACATTATTTTGACACCAAAACTATTTACCTACTGATGCAATACCATAATTAGAATTATTTGGGATGTCAATTCAGATTGTAAATTGAGTTTATACACAAGTCCATGTATTAAGTCCTTAAATGACGACATTGCCCTTTCGACACCTAAAATGGGTTTTAATCATTTTTAATGAACAAAGTCTTTATCTACTGATGTATTATATTATATAAACCTGATCATAACATCAGTTTTACTCAAATACCATTTAAATCGTCATTTAGCGACTTAATCGCCGTTTCGGCGCATGGTATGGTTTAAAAGCATATTAGAGCATCAAGACTTGATACCTACGAATTTCAAAACTTATTTTATTTATATTCGCAGTAGGTGCATGGTCTAAACTCAGATTCCCAAATAAATTATCTAATTTTGTGTGAAATGACCAAAATACCTTTCGAGGCATAGTTTCCTCTTAAACTATAAACCACACACATAATTGATATCCTACTGATATAACATCATAAATAAATCATTTTTACAGAATGTTCATGACCATAACATCAGTTTACTTGCAACTCCTTTTACTAGTCGTAAAATGACTAAAACGCCCTTTTGAGGCGTAACTTGATTTTAAAACCATAACGGGGATACATTGTTGATATCCTACTGATATTACAACATGTTTTGAATATAATGGCATATGGAACTTGTATACACTCATCAGGTTACCCAGTTTCGCTTATACGCGTACGGTTAAGCCTATGTGACTAGTTTACGTAGTTTAATCGAAACGGGTTTAACCTTATCATTTTTATATCAAAATCTAGAATGTAAAATGTTTACCCATATTAAACAAGTCTTAGTACTTGTTGGGTTTAAACTACATTCTATTCCGGTCATCGCTTAATCTAGCGTTTAGTATCGTAAGTATCATTTTAAAGCTGGCCGGTCAGAGTCTATGATGTAGATAGGACCCGTTAGCATTCTAATTGGTTAATAATACCATCATTCCAGACTAAAGCCTTCCGGTAGATTGTCATCTAAGCTTACTTTTTGATTATCGGCTGAGTTATTAACTTTATTGAAGAATTTGCTCAGGTAAATACTTTTAGCCTATTTTCCCTATACGGGCTTGGGATACGGTATACTAATACCGCTTGGTCGGGTATGGGATCATGTTATCGGATTGTGATTTACTAAGTCTTCATAACCCGTTTTATTCTGTTTTGTTAAACATTGGGGGTTAACTCGACCATGTCTTGGATATCCTTGGCTCATTTAAGCGCGGGGAGTAGGCATACACCTGTCAGATGCTAATGCAAATAAAATATTAAATCCCACTGGTGGATTATTAGTGGTGTGTCGGTTAATCAGGTTATTCGGTTTCTACAACTGGACTCCATATGTATTGACAAACATGTAAAACTCTAAATAATGTCATTTTGAACTATCTCAAGTTGATTTATAAAATGTGCCAGGTGCACCTAAAACCATTTTCAAAAATATATTCAAAATGTGTCGGTTATTAGTATTTACCAGTGAAAACTGACGTATTTTTAAAAGATTAAGTTACAGGTGACAACGCGAAATAGGCGGGAGCTGCTTGATAGTGACATTAGAGGATTTTGCAAGTCCTTAGTTGCCCAAAGTCTGTTAAACAAATACTTTGTATTTATTTATTTCGATCCGCCTGTGGATCTTTCATTACAAACCTTGTAATTATTATTCGAACTTTGAACACTCGGTTTGTAATAGTATTTTAAATCCAAGACTTCTTATGTGTTGTGTTTGTTTGGTTATGATGTTATCAACTACGTCACGATATTCTCCATCCGGGCCCACCAGGTTACACGTGGAAATAGGGGTGTGACAGGTTGGTATCAGAGCCAACGTTCGAGTGAATTAAACACTTAGCCCTTTTGTGTTTAATCTCGAAAATACACTATAGCACATTCCTTAGACTCTCGAGTCTAGGCATTAACTTAGGATTACTCATGGCATTGTTCATTATTATTATTATTATTATTATTCATTTTTGTTTTAACTTGTTTTTGGAGCAGCAATCATGCCACCTAAATTCAGACGTGGAGGTAAAGGAAAAGGTCCCATAAGGGGCGGACCTTCCATGACAGGACCATCTACCAGACCTTCCATGACAGGACCATCTAAAATACATAATTACAACCCTTACGAAGGATCGGGTGATTCTTCTTCACCGTGGGCACCTTATCTTCATTCTATATCCACGAGTACTCACAACCCCAATCCCTCTCTCAACATTCCCATCATTCACACCATTTGCACCACTCCCACCATTACCATTCCCATTCCCATTCCCAATCACATTATGAATTCTTAAACTTTAACCCTCACCAGTAACTCCTCCCGTCGACTCACCTACTCACATGGAGGAAGATTCTGATCCGGAAATGCCAACGACAGGATCATACGGGCATCCGATCGAGTTGTCCAGTGGATCAAATTCCGTAGCGGAATCGCCTTATCGAGGTCCTGATGAGTTCCAACAACGGTGGGAAACGTATAACTTCTATAATACTCCTTCCTACCCAACACCCCTCCCCATCATGCTCCATCACCACATCCTCATATCGAGGATGAACCTATGCAACAGGTGGACCAACCTCAACAAACCACCTGAATCATCACAACCACGTCAAAGGCGTGGTGCACAGCATGTCAGTGCGTGCTGGTCAAAGGTCGGGTTCGCTGCCACCTTTGTCACCATCTTACCCTGTTATCCCTGAGGACCCACAAATGGGTGGACCCTCAAACACTTCACCTGTGGCGGTTCCAACCCCACAACCTGCAGCTGATCCGATGCCTCATCCTGCAGTTAAGACATCACCATCGGGTTTATAACCCGATTCTCACATATCCAGATTTACCTGGATATGACGCTGATATTGCTGCTCCGGCATACAACCCGTATCTTGAAGCAGCTATGTACAACGCGCTTTACCCACCTCCCTATCTGGGTTATCCACCTCCTTACTCTTCTTACGCAGCTACCGGATATCCACCTTATGGATATCCATACCCGGCTATGCCTCAACCAGAACCACCACCTCAACCACAGCCTCAATCACAGGCACCGCTCGAGGCCCTTAATGAGGCCTTAGATTGGGTCAAGCAAATGCAGCAGCAAGTTGAGAAATCAGAGAAGAAGGCAACCAAATTCTTCAAGAAGCTCTGTAAGGCGGTATAAAGGAAAAAGGATGAATAGTATATTTGATTTATGTTTTATTTTCCAAAAGTCCCTGTGAGGACATTGTATTTCTTTTGAAGCCCCTGCGTGGGTATATTTTTCTTATTTTAGTCCCTGCGAGGACAAAGTTTAGTATTAAAAAGACCTGTTTAAGGCAAAATATGTAATCTTCATCTTTATTTAATGAAATTTGAAGTTTAGTTTTAAGAGTACTCGATACTTCCTTTGTTCAAACGAGCGTCTCGATTTTAATTCGATTTTTATCGCTCCGCTATAAATTCCAAAAGATCTTCTTGATGGTTTACACATGCCAAGTGATAAGGTCACATTAGTTGGCAAAAGTAAACGGTAGTTAAGAGGAAGTATCTTCTACCATGATAGTTAAGGAAGATCATCCCTTCTATCTAGAGGTAGTAACTATGTTCAAACCTCCAAGCCTCTATGGTCAATGCGACCATGGCTAATCTGTCAAACCATTTTAAGACATCATTCTATGTTAATATTCAAGTAATATTAACACTCCGGCAGTGTGACATGAGGAACCACACTAGCCATCAAACTATTCGAGCTATGACTCAAATATCATAAGTCTAAATGATTGGTGTGATCAAGACAAATATCATCATTATGATGATAATCATTCAACACCCATTAGTGGTGTATTACCTACGGGTTAAAATATAACATCCATTGGTGATGTAGTGCCTTCGGGCCATATATCATGTCCATTAGTGACAGTGACAGTTGTAGTCTATGACTCCCTGTCTAAATCTTGCAAGTCTCCGGGACCAAAGCCTCATGTGTCATATCTTAGTCCTTGTGACAAGCTTGCGAGCTATCTTAAATTGTCATTGCGACAATGACAATATGACATATGATCCACTGTCTAAGTTTCTGGACTATGTCCAATCCTTTGAATACCTATAATGGTCCTTTTGACACCTAGGTTATATATATTAAAAGCGTTTATTTGTAATGCTAAAGCCTAAATGGTTTAATAATACCATGGCTAACAAATACAACACCTACTTCATTGTATAGTAATGAAGCATTAGATGGCTAACTCCGGTGGTGCCAATAGTCATCCCAGCGATAATAACCGCAATAATACGAATTTTGTCATCAACGAGGAAGACTTTCAGGCTCGCATTGATGCAGCCGTGGGTAAGGCTATGGAAAAAGCCTTTGAGAAATTTAAGGTCTCGAGTGCTACTCACTCAAAGTCTGTATCGAAACCTCCTCCCTCTGATAAGAAGGAGAGTTCTATGCATTCCTCAAATGTGAGGAACGAAGCTAAGAAAAAGGAGATTCTTGACAAAACCCATTCATCTAAGAATGGTTACTCATATAAGTACTTTGTGTCGTGCAAGCCACCAGACTTTAACGGGGAAAGGGGCCATTGAGACCCTAAGGTGGCTTGACAAGATGGAGACAGTGGTGGATATTAGCGGCTGTGCTGATAAGGATATTGTTAAGTATGTATCCCAGTCTTTTAAGGCCAGCGCCTTAATTTGGCGGAAGGCATTAATGCAATCATCAGGAAAGGTACACTTGTACAATTTGGGATGGTCCAAATTTGTAGATCTAGTCAAGGATACGTATTGCCCACCTCATGATGTGGAGAAGATAGAGATGGATTTCCTTGCTCTCACGATGAAAAATCTCGATTGCCGAAAGTTTGTCACCGACTTTAATTCATACTCTAGACTGGTGCCATATTTAGTTACTCCGGAACCTAAGCGCATTGCGTTTTGTTAATGGACTTGCTCTGGAGATAAGGAGTTTGGTTAAGGCTGTTCAACCTATTACCTATAAATCCGCGGTTGAACTATCTCTTTCCCTCACCCAAGATTACGTGAGGTGGATGTCGGTCAGAACAGAAAATGAAGGAAAAAGGAAAAGGGAGGATGATAACTCCCAACGATTTAAGAAGAAAGGAAATTTTGGGTCCCATAGGAATCAGGGCAGGTCTGAGGATACACCTGAATGCAAAATCTGCAAGAAACGACATGGTGGATAGTGTCGGTTTGATCCACAAGCTAAACCTTGTGGTATATGTAAGAAGATGGGACATAAGACCCTGGATTGCAGGGATATCAAAGATGCTACTTGCTTCAAATGTGGCGAGAATGGCCACATTAAGACTAACTGCACCAAGAACGCTAAGGAAGATACTTCAAAGTCTAGTGGTGCAAGGAAAACAAATGCTTGGGCCTTTCAGATGAATGCTCGAGAAGCCGTCAATGATAACAATGTTATAACAGGAACTTTCCTCATCAACGACACTTTTGCTAGAGTTCGATTTGATTTGGGGGCTGATAAGTCATTTGTTGACCATAAGTTTAGTAAACTATTAAACATGCCCATAAGAACTCTAGACATAATATATGAGGTAGAACTTGCCGACGGAACCATAGAAACCGCATCTTCCATTCTTAATGGATGCTTCATATCCGTCAAGAATCATTTGATCCCGATCTCTCTTCTGCCAATGAAATTGACTGGGTTCGATGTAGTCTTAGGCATCGATTGTTTATCCCATAACCAAGCCCGCATTGCCTGCGATAAGAAATTGATCGAGATTAAAACCCCATCCGGTGATGTGCTCACCATCTTTGGAGATATACACTATGGGTTGCCAGAAAAGGTTGCTATGCTTAAGGCTTCCCAATGTGAAGAGAGGTTGTGTCATCTATATGGCGCAAGTAACTGTCGACAAACCTAAGCTGAAGATTGAAGACATACCCGTTATTTCAGATTACCCAGATGTCTTTCCCGAGGAATTACCTAGTTTACCTCCTGATAGACAAGTAGAGTTTAGGATCGACATTTTACCTGGATCGGCACCTATTGCGAGAGCACCCTATCGTCTAGCACAGACAGAGATGAAAGAATTGAGAACTCAGCTTGATGAACTTTTGGAAAAGGCTTCATACAGCCTAGTTCACCACCGCGGGGAGCTCTGATTTTGTTTGTCAAAAAGAAAGACGATTCAATGCGTATGTGTATTGATTACCGTGAACTTAACAAGATAACGATCAAGAATCGTTATCCCTTGCCTAGGATCGATGATCTGTTTGATCAGCTTCAAGGAGCAAGTTATTTCTCAAAGATAGATTTAAGATCCGGTTATCATCAACTGAAGGTTAGAAGTGAAGATGATCCAAAGACTACTTTCAGAATGAGATATGGACATTATGAGTTTTTAGTGATGCCTTTTGGGCTCACTAATGCACCAGCAACATTCATGGATCTCATGAATAGAGTCTGCAAGCCTTACTTAGATAAGTTTGTCATCGTTTTCATTGACGACATACTTATCTATTCTCGTAATCAATCTGATCATGAGAAACATTTAAGGTGCATTTTAGAGTTGTTACAAAAGGAGAAGTTGTATGCTAAATTCTCCAAGTGTGAATTTTGGCTTTGCGAAGTCCAATTCCTTGGACATGTGGTTAGTGAACGCGGTATTCAAGTTGATCCCGCCAAGATAGAAACGATAATGAATTGGTAAGCACCGAAAACACCTTCCAAAATCCGCAGTTTCTTAGGACTGGCTGGGTACTATCGAAGGTTCATTGAAAATTTCTCAAGGATAGCTACTCCTTTAACTGCTCTAACCCGCAAGAATACCAAGTTTGACTGGGGTCCAAAGCAGCAAGAATCTTTCGAGACATTAAAGCAAAAGCTGAGCAATGATCCAGTTTTAACCTTACCTGAAGGCATTGAGGAGTTTGTCGTTTATTGTGATGCATCGCACACTGGTATGGGATGTGTGCTTATGCAAAGAGGCAAAGTGATCGCCTATGCATCACGAAAACTCAAGGTGCATGAAAAGAATTACACCACGCATGATTTGGAATTGGGTGCTGTTATATTTGCACTTAAACTTTGGAAGCATTATTTATATGGAACTAAATGTGTCATATACACTGATCACAAAAGCCTCCAACAATTGTTCAACCAAAAAGATCTGAATATACGACAACGCCGTTGGATGGAAACCCTTAATGATTTTGATTATGAAATCCGATATCATCCCGGCAAAGCGAATGTAGTCGCTGATGCGCTTAGTCGCAAGGAAAGGGTTAAGCCTTTAAGGATTAACGCCAAAAGTATAGAAGTTAGAAACAGTTTAAATGAAAAACTGCTTGATACGCAAAAGCAAGCCATGATGGAGGCTAATATCACGAATGAGGGATTAGGTGGAACTGTTGAACAGTTAACACCTGGAAGCGATGGAATCCTCAGATTTAATGGACGATTTGGGTTCCAATTTTTGGAGGACTTAGAGATCTAATCCTCCGAGAAGCGCATAACTCCAAATACTCTGTTCACTCGGGAGGTGATAAGATGTACCAAGATTTGAAATCCAATTATTGGTGGATGGGTTTGAAGAAATCCATAGCCACCTTTGTAGCTAAGTTCTTGACGTGTTCGCAAGTTAAAGCCGAACATCAGAAACCGTCAGGACTTCTACAACAGCTTGAAATTCCCAATAGGAAATGGGAAATGGTGACTATGGATTTGATTACCATACATGGTAATAACACAATCTGGGTCATTATAGATAGGCTGACTAAGTCAGCACATTTTTCTTCAATCAAAGAAACGTTTAGTTCGGATAAATTGGCTAAGATGTATGTGGACGAGATCGTTTCCCTACATGGAGTGCCAATATCTATTGATCCGATACAGATACAAGATACACCTCTCATTTCTGGAAAAGCTTCCAGCAATCTTTAGGCACTCGATTGAACTTCAGTACGGCTTATCATCCCAGACTGACGGACAAAGTGAGCGTACCATCCAGACTTTGGAAGATATGCTACGTGCATGTGTGATCGAATTAGGTGTCAATTGGGATGACCACCTACCTTTGATTGAATTCTCCTATAATAACAGTTATCATACAAGCATCAAAGTTGCACCTTTTGAAGCCTTGTATGGGAGAAAGTGTCGAACGCCCGTCTGTTGGGTATAATTTGGGGAGGCCCAACTATCAGGACCGGAGATTGTCCTAGAAACAACAGATAAGATTATACAAATTCGCGATCGTCTTAAAGTTGCCCGGGATAGGCAGGAGAGCTACGCGGATAAAAGGCGCAAACCTCTCCAGTTCCAAATTGGGGACAAAGTGTTATTCAAGGTGTCGCCTTGGAAAGGCGTCATGTGATTCGGTAAAAAGGGCAAGTTGAGCCCAAGATATACAGGACCGTCCGAGATTATAGAACGAGTCGGGTTCGTAGCTTATAAGCTCAAGTTACCCGAAAAGCTAAGCGGAATCCATGATGTATTCCACATATCAAATTTAAAGAAATGCTTAGCGGATGAATCGTTAGCAATGCCGCACGAGGATGTACAAATTGACGAAAGCCTGCGTTTCATTGAGAAACAAATAGCGATCGAAGATCGACAGGTTAAAAACCTTCGAAGAAAGCACATACCTATTGTGAAGGTCAAATGGGATGACCGTCGAGGCCCCGAATGTACATGGGAAGTCGAGTCCACTATGCGACAAAAGTACCCCTACCTTTTTGAATAAATCTCGAGGTCGAGATTTCTTTTAAGGGGGTGAGGATGTAACACCTCGTAAAAACCCGTCCTGTAAAATTTCCGACACGTGTCCAGCTAATCCCCGTTGTCACGTGTTGGCCGAAAGAGACCAGAAAAGTCGTCATGTTAAAATATAACCTCTAAACGATAGTTATACAAAGTCAAGGGACCAAACTTGGAAAAATGCCAAAACTTATTTCCTGGAAGGAGGTTACGGACCTTAAGGCATAAGCCTTACCGTCCGTAACGATTTAAAATAATATGAGCGCCAGAGGTCCTTACGGACCGCAAGGCTTATCCCTTACGGTCCGTAAGGGACTGCCAGATGCAGTTTTGTTAGCAGCCTGCTATGTTTGCCACATTGCCACGAAATGCCACTCTCTTGCTGCTTGTTACACGTCCCAAAACACTTGTACTCATCCTACGTCAGCCCATAACACTTGGCATGATCCACAACACCTTCCTCAACTATAAAAGGGCTCTTGAATTGCCTTTTACCCTTACTCATTCTTCATCTTTCCACTCTATTGCTCACTTGGAAGTTCCTGAGCTTATTGGGGACTTCCTCTGAGTTTCTTAGTCTTATTTGGATCACTAGTAAGTTGTCACACCCCAACCAATGGCGGAAACATCAAGGCGGGACGAAATAGATTGCTCATTGCTCATAAAACTAAATGCAACAATAATTAATTAAATCCGAATTTTATTTCATACTTAAATTATCATACATTACAAGAGAAATTCAAATACAACCATATAAATGACAAAATTTGATACAACAATAATAAACCTAACGTCTATGTGTGTATCTAGTCTCGACGCTACTTCATTTTCATAGCATCATCTTCATCAACCTGTAACATGTTTTAAAATACGAGTTCAATGCAAAAGCAAAGGCGAGTATACAAGTTTGTGCATAGCATACATATAAACATAAGTTTAAACAAATCCACATGGCAACTAAGTTTACATACGAGCATATACAAGGCATGCGATATTTCTAGTCAACCCTCTGTTCACGCAACTAGTATAAATAATTCAACATGACCACTCGTTCATGGGCGGTGCGTTACTCCTATAGCGCTATACATGTCAAATAGAAGCTCAAATAAGCTAATGACTATGGTATCTCATACGTTCGGTCCTAGTATAAGCATAATATGTGCATCAAAGCGTTCATGTATAATGGATTGTTCGTGCAAGTACTACAGCATAAGTTTTGTTTTGTTTTATGATAATGTAAACATGTTACACCCCAAAAGTGGTAAACGTAAAAGGGGGTTCGAGTATACTCACGGTTTTGCTAAGTCTTCTACTTGAAAATTCCGTGGGAATAGTTGTTTCGACGGAGTGAACACCGAGTTATCCTACACGAGGAAAACAAAGGCGTATGAGTATTTGGGATAAGGATGGAGCATTCGGATTTAGGATACAAAATGGGACAGTATTTATTACGAAAATAGTCACTATGGTATTAGCACTTGTCCTTAACACTTATAATAACCCATAAGGATTAGGTGTGGTTTCATAGGTTCAAGACCTATAAGAATCGTTGACAAGGAACTACACACATAATGATAAACTTATTAACTTGATAGATGCTTATTTAGTCATTATCAAGGGTTCGGTTTATAGTCCATACGTATATATATCTAGTTATATAATCATGTAGGAGGTGGGAGGATGAACCATCCACTTAGGTACCTCTTAGTGTCATGTAATTCAAGTAGGAGGTGGGAGGATTAACCATCCACTTTGGGACCTCGTATGATGTTCACCACTATGTAAGTTACCATAGGTAACAAGGAGGGTCTTAGAACAAGAACAAAACTATAAGTAATGAAATAATAGTATAACTAATCTAGGAAAACATCAAGTAGTGTGTGGATTTCTATGAAGAATAGCCTAAGCTAGTCCAAATATCACACATTCAACAAGATTAACTTGGACACTACTTGTGGGTGTAAACCCTAGTTAAAAACAGAAAGTTTGTGAGGTTTTAACCTCTAGTTTGACATGTCTCAACCTTGTTTTTAAGCCTAACCAACCACAAGTAGTGTTGTAAGCATTCGGACATAGGTTTGAGATGAGTTAGACTCAAGTTAAACAAGTTTAACAAAGGTTCAATGAAAACAGAAAGTTTTCTTGCACTTTGGGCCTTATTTGGTTGATGTTCCAGCCTTGGTTTTCCATGGAAAACATGTGGATACATACCTAAGTTTGTTCCAAGTGCTAAGAAGAAAGAATGAGTGAAAAAGATGAAGTATAAGTGAGGTTATGCTCACTTTAGTAACTTGAGATGAATCTGCCAAGTTACTGTTTCCAGCTGAGTTCTTGAGTGTTTGAGAGTGAGATTAGTGAGTTTGTAAAGTGGAGGAAGTGTGGGAATGAGTTGGGTTTTATAGGATGTGATTAGGGTTAGATGGGAGTTGATTAAATGCAAGAAACACAACTAAACAAACAAACTAATGACCAATCCATGAGCTGAAACATTATTATGCGGATTATGCCTTCTGGCGGGGAGCGAGAAGAATTGGGGGACACGCTTGCGGCCCGCAAGTAGGTAAAATCCCAAAGTTTGGTTATTTTTGACACATTTAGTCCTTGTAGTTTGTGTTTGACGAGTTTTAGGGTGTTTTATGCAACAAAGGCCTGGCATAAGGTTTACTTACGTTGTGTAAGCATAATAATAAGTACTAACAAGTATGATTAAGTATACGAATTGTGTATAAGTATCGTTTGCTGCATGTATGTCAGGTATTTGCAAGTTTGTCACGTGCCCAAGTATCAAGCATGAACGTTTGAATGTGTATAGGTATAAAATGATTACGAATAAGTATAACACAAATGAGAATACCAATATGAGTTTTCATTATGATTCAAGTCTCAGTTTACAATGATTACAAAGATTACAACGAAAGGACGAATACAAGATACAAAGGTTTCCAAAAATAAAAATACAATACGAGCTTTCTAAATATGGAAAGTATGAAAACGCTGGGCGTTACAGTCTCCCCTCCTTTAAGAAATTTCGTCCTGAAATTTAGGAAGATGCAACGAAGAGATGCGGATACTTAGTCTTCCTATCACTCTCGAGTTCCCAAGTAAATTCAGCGCCACGCTTACCTTCCCATCTAACCTTGACGATAGGAATTCGACTGCGCCTTAATTGCCTGATTCCTCGGTCCATGATTTCAACTGGTTTCTCCGCAAAATGCAAGGTCTCATTGCTTTGAAGATCTTCAAGTGGAACTTGAAGTCCTTCTTCAGCTAAACACTTCTTTAGGTTTGAAACATGAAAGACAGGATGAACGTTGTTGAGCGCTTGAGGAAGATCTAGACGATACGCTACCTTGCCAATCCTCTCGAGAATCTTGAAAGGACCCACATAGCGAGGAGCGAGCTTGCCTTTCTTACTAAATCGAACAACACCTTTCCAAGGGGATACCTTGAGAAGTACATTATCACCCACGTTGAATTCCAATGGTTTGCGTCTTCTGTCGGCATAACTCTTTTGTCGGCTTCGAGCTTTGAGGAGGTGGGGTTATCACGGATTTGCAAGATCTTGTCCGTTGTCTCTTGTATCAGTTCGGGACCGGTGATTTGAGAGTCTCCGATCTCGTGCCAACAAATAGGCGAACGACACTTACGACCATACAATGCTTCAAATGGAGCCATTTGAATACTTGCGTGATAGCTATTTTTGTACGAGAATTCTACCAATGGTAAGTGCGAATCCCAGTTGCCGTTAAAATCGATTACGCAGGACCGAAGTAAATCCTCTAAGGTTTGGATAGTACGCTCGGTTTGACCATCGGATTGAGGATGAAAAACGGTGCTAAGGTTAAGTCGAGTGCCAAGTGCGGTTTGAAATGTTTGCCAAAGGCGGGAGGTGAAACGAGCATCGCGATCAGAAATGATGTCAATGGGAGTACCATGACGACTAATGATTTCATCCGTATAGATACGATCCAATTTCTCGACTTTGTAATCTTCACGAATGGCGAGGAAATGAGCGGATTTGGTAAATCGGTCAATGATAACCCATATGCTGTCATGACCAGAAGAAGTACGAGGAAGCTTGGTAATGAAATCCATAGAAATGCTCTCCCGTTTCCAGACAGGGTTGTTCGAGCGAGCCAGAGGGTCGTTGATGTTCAGCTTTCACCTTGAAACAAGTAAGGCACTTTGAGACATAAAGAGCGATATCTTTCTTCATCCCAGGCCACCAATAGGATGCACGAAGATCATGGTACATCTTGTCAGCGCCAGGATGAATGGAGTATCGGGATTTGTGGGTTCATCCATCAAGGTGTTTTGAAGGTTAAGACGGTCGGGAATCCAAATGTGATCATGGTAGTAACGAATATCATCGGGTTTAGCTGAGAATGGGTTTTCGACTCCACAATTTAACTTGTTATCGAGGTTACCCTCGTTAATGACGGCAAATTGCGCTTGGTGAATTAGCTCATGAAGTTTTCCCATGATTTGATGACAACGAACACTCTTGACATGAGTTTTACGACTTAGTGTATCGGCTACAACATTCGCCTTGCCAGGATGGTAGCGAATGACACAGTCGTAGTAGTTTAACAATTCTACCTAACGACGTTGATGCATGTTGAGTTCCTTTTGATCAAAGATATGTTGAAGGCTCTTGTGGTCAGTGAAGACCGTACACTTAGTACCATAAAGGTAGTGTCGCCAAATCTTTAATACAAAAACAACTACACCAATTTCCGGGTCGTGCGTAGTATAGTTTTTCTCATGAATCTTGAGTTGTCTCGACGAGTAAGCGATAACCTTGTCCTGTTGCATAAGTACGCAACCAAGACCTTGGTTTGAGGCATCACAATACACAACGAATCGTCGTTTCCATCGGGAAGTGCAAGGATAGGAGCATTACAGAGCATGTCCTTGAGGGTTTGAAAAGACTCCTCTTGCTTGGGACCCCAAACAAAAAAGTTTATCTTTCTGAGTCAACAACGTTAAAGGAACGGCAATCTTGGAGAAGTTCGAGATGAAGCGACGATAATAGCCAGCCAAACCAAGAAACGAACGAATTTTAGAAGGCGATTTAGATGCAATCCAATTCTTCACAGCTTCTATCTTTGCGGGGTCAACATGAATACCGAGTTCATTAACGGTGTGACTAAGAATTAAACCTCTTTTAGCCAAAATTCACACTTGGAGAATTTGGCATAAAGACGTTCGGTACGCAAAAGCTGAAGGATAAGTTGCAAATGTCTCACATGTTCTCCTTTCGTTTTGGAATAGATGAGAATATCGTCGATGAATACGATTACGAAACGATCGAGGAACGGTTTACACACGCGGTTCATGAGATCCATAAACGTTGCAGGCGCGTTAGTCAAACCAAAAGGCATGACCACGAACTCATAGTGTCCATAACGTGTGCGAAAGGCAGTTTAGGTACATCTCCCTCGAAAACTCGAAGTTGATGGTAGCCAGAACGGAGGTCGATTTTCGAGAAACAAGTCGCACCTTGAAGTTAATCAAAGAGATCGTCAATACGAGGAAGTGGGTATCGGTTCTTAACTGTAAGTTTATTGAGTTCATGAGAGTCCATGCATATCCGAAAGGACCCATCTTTTTTTTTGACGAACAAAACGGGAGCGCCCCAAGGGGAAGTACTAGGGCGTATAAAGCCTTTATCAAGAAGCTCTTGAAGTTGTCTAGATAGCTCTTGAATCTCCGAGGGTGCTAAACGGTAAGGAGCTTTTGCAACAGGAGATGCGCCAGGGATGAGGTCAATACGAAAGTCAACAGATCGAGGAGGCGGAGGACCAGGAAGATCCTCTAGAAAGACATCAGGGAAATCGCAAACAACAGGAACGTCACTCACGCTCGGGCCTTTGTCTTTCTTTTCCACAACATGGGCCAGAAAGGCAAAGTACTCCTTGCGCAAATATTTGTTTGCTTGGATACAGAACATAAGCTTAAGACCCTTAGAAGTTTTCTCGCATAGACGTTTAAGGAATCGTTGTTAGGAAGGGGAAGGTGAATGAACTTTTCCGAACAAACAACTTCGGCAAGAACTCGCTTAAGCCAATCCATGCCTACTATGATATCGAAACTACCCATTTGCATAGGTATAAGGTCGATCAAAAACGTATGATCATTTAGAATCAAGGAGCAATTAGAAAGGATAGAATCAACAGAGATGGTTTTACCATTAGCGACTTCGACAGCGAAAGGATTAGGTAATTTGGAACGCACGCACTTAAGTAAAGGTTCAAATTCAGTCGACACAACTTTTATCAGCGCCAATATCAAATAGACATGAAGCATAAACATGGTTAACAAGGAACGTACCAGTGATAGCGTCGTTTGAACTTTGAGGCTGAGCGTTGGTGAGGGCAAACGCTCTTCCGCGTGCTGGTTGAGGCTGCTGCTGCTGCTGAGGCTGCTGGTTGACGTTGCGCTGAGGGCAAACATTTGCAAGATGGCTCGGGTCACCGCACTTGAAACGTGCTCGCACAGGAGCATTTTTAGGTTGGGTTTGAGGTTGAGCAGGGTTAGGCATGAGAGCTTGAGGCTGGGTGTTTTAGGGTTGTGGGAAGTTGCGGCAACGGTTAGCAAAGTGTCCAAACCTTTGACATTGGGCACACTTGCGGCATGGGGTACCAGTGGGGTGATGGCGTAAACAGGTCGTACACTGGGGGTGAGACCCAACGTAGCCTTGCCTTGGCTGATCAGGGTTAGCAGGAGTGATGGCTGCAACGGTTTGGATGGGTTGATGGTTCGGCGGAGTAACAACCGCACAATTTTGACTAGAAGCCTTCCGCATCTTGTTCTTGGGGTTGTTGTTTCTGGGGTTTTTGGGTGAGGGTTCAATGGTGGCAGGTTCAGTGGTGGCTTGGTGCACGCTTTTTAGCGAGGCCTTTGCGGCATTCTTGCGCTCGACCTGTTTGCTGTTAAGGCGAGCAGCCAAGCGGTAGGTTTCCTCGATAGTTGCTGGGAAGGCAGCTTCCACGAGGTTCATGACGGAGTCGGGTAAGCAATAGATGTACTTGTTGATAGCCTTCTCGGTGGTATCAACTTGGGTGGGAAAAGGATACTAAGCTGCTTGAAGCGTTAGGTTAAACCATCATTATCATCCCCATTTTGCTTGAGGTACCAGAACTCGTGCTCTAGCTTCCTAAGCTCATGAGGAGGGCAAAATTCGTCTCTCTTGATTTTCTTCAACTCGGACCATGGCAGGGCGTGGGCTGCATCGTCCCCTCTTGTGCTTCGTTCGGAGGTCCACCAATCGAGAGCTCTCGGTCGGAACACCCCTGTGGCGTTTTGGGTACGCAGATCGTCGGCACAGCTACTGTGACAGAACACGGGTTCCATGGCTTCGAACCAAGTCAACAACGCTGTGGCGCCATCCTTACTTGTAAACTCTAAGGGTTTACAAGCAATGAAGTACTTGAAGAGGAATTGCGTCTTAGGTTTTTCCACCTTGGAGTCGGCCGAACCATGAAGCGATTCAGTGTTCGATTGGATCTTACTAACGATATCCGGCATGATTCGGGCCATATGGTCGGCCATTTGTTCAGCGATGAGGTTCGCGAGTTCTTTCTTGGAGTTGGAACGGGAGTTCTTCTTGCTCTTCTTGTGCTCATCGGATGAGCATGGAGATGCCATCTAGGGTTAAAATATAAGAGAATAGGATGAGACTTGATCATAATGTAAAAATGAGTTTTGTATGTATAATCATGGATATTTCACGTATGTTGCATGTATTTGACGAGTATTCAACATGTATTCATTAAGCATAATCACGTATAAATGCGTATAAGGAGAGTAAATTTAGTTTGTTCACTAGGACTATTATTGTTGTTGATTGTGATAAACGTGCGAATTGTGTAACAGTTTCAAATGAATAAGGTAACAAGTATAAAATCACATAAAAATTGAGATGACGTAAAATATTGGCTCAATAAAACATAAGATTGTTTCAGGTAGAGAAACGTCGACTTTTCCAAAGTGATTCGTAAGATCTTTCGAGTTAGGGAACATGCTTTGGCCTAATAGGTAAAACACTCTCGTCAAGAAGCGATTAGTGGTATTTTACCCTTCCAGTTACTACGTGTCCCTAGTCGATCGAAAATTTGAGACTTTGGCGAGATTGAAAATCGAGGAAACGGGACTAGTTGACAAGGTGCGGGTTTCACCCCTAACTTGACAACATCGTACCCTAAGTGGTCATTTGCTTCTTACTAAACGAGGAGCATATTCCGACTCATTTGTAAAATCCACTAGAGTATGAAATGGAAGTCTTCCATCAAGGGTGGATTTCACTCCTAACTTGATGGCGTAACTTCGTGAAAAATCGAATACGCAGAATGAGGGATTTCACCAAAAATTGTAAGTCATTGGACCTATCTTGGTGAAAATCGCCTCGTTTGCATCACGAGTGTCTTCAAGTCTTCAAGTTTATTTGTGTAAAATGTCTTAGGAAAGACAGTATGTATGTATTAAGACCAAAAGATAAGGAAAGAAGCAATGAGGAAGAATAAAGTTTTAAGCATGATATAGGAATGGTCAAAAATGGACACTTAAACTATAGAGTATAGACTAGGTCGAACATGGCAATTCTATCTAATTCCCTATAGTTATGGCTCTGATACCAATCTGTCACACCCCAACCAATGGCGGAAACATCGAGGCGGGACGAAATAGATTGCTCATTGCTCATAAAACTAAATGCGACAATAATTAATTAAATCGGAATTTCATTTCATACTTAAATTGTCATACATTACAAGAGAAATTCAAATACAACCATATAAATGACAAAATTTGATACAACAATAATAAACCTAACGTCTATGTGTGTGTCTAGTCTCGACGCTACTTCATTTTCATAGCATGATCTTCATCAACCTATAACATGTTTTAAAATACGAATTCAATGCAAAAGCAAAGGCGAGTATACAAGTTTGAGCATAGCATACATATAAGCATAAGTTTAACAAATCCACATGGCAACTAAGTTTACATACGAGCATATACAAGGCATGCAATATTTCTAGTCAACCCTCTATTCACGCAACTAGTATAAATAATTCAACATGACCACTCGTTCACGGGCGGTGCGTTACTCCTATAGCGCTATATATATGTCAAATGGAGGCTCAAAATAAGCTAATAACTACGGTTCTCATACGTTCGGTCCTAGTATAAGCATAACATACGTATCAAAGCGTTCATGTATAATGGATTGTTCATGCAAGTACTAAAGCATAAGTTTTGTGTTGTTTTATGATAATGTAAACATGTTACACCCCAAAAGTGGTAAACATAAAAGGGGGTTCGAGTATACTCACGGTTTTGCTAAGTATTCTACTTGACAATTCCGTGGGAATAGTTGTTTCGACGAAGTGAACGCCGAGTTATCCTACACGAGGAAAACAAAGGCGTATGAGTATTTGGGATAAGGATGGAGCATTTGGATTTAGGATACAAAATGTGACAAAGTATTTATTACGAAAATAGTCACTATGGTATTAGCACTTGTCCTTGACACTTATAATAACCCTTAAGGATTAGGTGTGGTTTCATAGGTTCAAGACCTATAAGAATCGTTGACAAGGAACTACACACATAATGATAAACTTATTAACTTGATAGATGCTTATTTAGTCATTATCAAGGGTTCGGTTTATAGTCCATACGTATATATATCTAGTTATATAATCATGTAGGAGGTGGGAGGATGAACCATCCACTTAGGTACCTCTTAGTGTCATGTAATTCAAGTAGGAGGTGGGAGGATTAACCATCCACTTTGGGACCTCGTATGATGTTCACCACTACACAAGTTACCATAGGTAACAAGGAGGGTCTTAGAATAAGAACAAAATTATAAGTAATGACATAATAGTATAACTAATCTAGGAAAACATCAAGTAGTGTGTGGATTTCTATGAAGGATAGCCTAAGCTAGTCCAAATATCACACATTCAACAAGATTAACTTGGACACTACTTGTGGGTGTAAACCCTAGTTAAAAACAGAAAGTTTGTGAGGTTTTAACCTCTAGTTTGACATGTCTCAACCTTTTTTTTAAGCCTAACCAACCACTAGTAGTATTGTAAGCATTCAGACATAGGTTTGAGATGAGTTAGACTTAAGTTAAACAAGTTTAACAAAGGTTGAATGAAAACAGAAAGTTTTCTTGCACTTTGGGCCTTATTTGGTTGATGTTCCAGCCTTGGTTTTCCATGGAAAACATGTGGATACATACCTAAGGTTGTTCCAAGTGCTAAGAAGAAAGAATGAGTGAAAAAGACGAAGTAAAGTGAGGTTATGCTCACTTTAGTAACTTGAGATGAATCTGCCAAGTTACTATTTCCAGCTGAGTTCTTGAGTGTTTGAGAGTGAGATTAGTGAGTTTGTAAAGTGGAGGAAGTGTGGGAATGAGTTGGGTTTTATAGGAGGTGATTAGGGTTAGATGGGAGTTGATTAAATGCAAGAAACACAACTAAACAAACACACTAATGACCAACCCATGAGCTGAAAACATTATTCTGCGGATTATGCCTTCTGGCGGGGAGCGAGAAGAATTGGGGGACACGCTCGCGGCCCGCGAGTAGGTAAAATCCCAAAGTTTGGTTATTTTTGACACATTTAGTCCCTGTAGTTTGTGTTTGGCAAGTTTTAGGGTGTTTTATGCAACAAAGGCCTAGTATAAGTTTTATTTACGTAGTGTAAGCATAATAATAAGTACTAACAAGTATGATTAAGTATACGAATCATGTATAAGTATCGTTTGATGCATGTATGTCAGGTATTTGCTAGTTTGTCACGTGCCCAAGTATCAAGCATGAACGTTTGAATGTGTATAGGTATAAAATGATTACGAATAAGTATAACACGAATGAGAATACGAATCTGAGTTTTCAATATGATCAAGTCTCGGTTTACAATGATTACAAAGATTACAACGAAAGGACGAATACAAGACACAAAGGTTTCCAAAAATAGTAATACAATACGAGCTTTCTAAATATGGAAAGTATGAAAACCTTGGGCGTTACATAAGTGTTCCAACTCGGTTCTTTTATTTTTATAGGCTTTTTAGCCAAAGTAAAAGCGTTTACGTAAAAACGCTTTGACCATTGGCTAAGACCATTACAGTCCAGCCATTGTTTGGCACGAACATGGGTACGTGATCGTAATTAGGTAGGTATTAATCCCTTAAAAGGGCACCTCCTAATTACCACGTTTATTAGACCTATTGACGGGTCAAAGTTAAGTTATTAAAAAGTCAAACTGTGCAGATTTTAAATAAATTCATATCTAGTAATGTAGGTGTTATAAAATGAGTTTAAACACTTTAATAACTTCGTAATATTAGTTAGAACATGTATAAACATGTTCGGCCTGTCAAAACCAGGTCTAAGGTCGGTTCGTAATCGAAAGATATAAAGTTTGACTTCTACTTTGACTTTCGGTTCTGACCCGAATTAGCAACCTTAGTTACTGATTCTAAGTTACACTGTGACCATGTTATGTTATAGTATAACCCTCTGGAGTTATAATACACGGTCACGTAGTAATCCGAGCTTTTATACAAGTTTCCGTTAAATATGCCTAACATTGCCTATAAGCCCTTTTCGTTTAAAAATAAGGTTTTAAATACAAATGAGTATTCAAATGACTTGTAAACTAATATGTTAAATTGTTTGACTTATTATAAGGATAACATTCTGGTCATAAACTGAGTTTTTGGTTAATAAGCGTAATTCATGCTTTAAAGTGACCAAATCGACCTTTTGGCGTATAAAATGGTATAAACATTATTTTGACACCAAAACTCTTTACCTACTGATGCAATACCATAATTAGGATTATTTGGGATGTCAATGCAGATTGTAAATTGAGTTTATACATAAGTCCATGTACTAAGTCCTTAAATGACGACATTGCCCTTTCGGCACCTAAAATAGGTTTTAATCATTTTTAATGAACAAAGTCTTTATCTACTGATGTATTACATCATATAACATATTTCCATCATATAAACCTGATCATAACATCTGTCACACCCCGACCCGCAGCGGAAAAGGTGATCGGGGCATGATTGGGTTATCATCAAAGCTCATGACATTTATTATAACGTTTCATATTTATTATTACAATTTAAAGGGAAACATACAATCATAATTACATCATGTTCTACACATCATTCTAGACTTCATTATTTTCTTCTAAGGCATTTCCTATGTTTTCCTTGCTTCATCCTGCTCACCTGTATCATGTGTAAAAATGGTTTTTGGATCAACAAAAAGTTGGCGAGTGAATCCTATGAAAAACATTTGAACAAGTTTATTTAATTGATTATAAAATAAAGTGCATAACCACATATGAGTAAATATAGATGTAAACTTATTCACAAAACACATAATTATTAAATAATGCACACACATACAATAATAGATTGTTTTGAGGCACGCGTTGCTCAACTCGTCTCCCACGAGGAACTGATGGGCCTAATGAATGAGTTTTGAGGCACGCGTTGTTCTACGAACTGATGGGCCTAATGAATGATTTGCATACAACTGACAATATGTAATACATAACTACAAACAATATTTACATTCTAAGTTTAGATCACAATATGGTATGGCAGGAGTTTAAATAAACGAGTTAATTTCAGTGACACATGACACACCCCAAAACGTGTAATTAAAAAGGGGAGTTGTAAGATTCACTCACCTTGGGTGCGTTCGTGAATGATGTTGAATGCGCACGAGTTTAGAGGATTGATCGACGAGTAAAAACTAACCTAATTAATAACGAAAAGTAAGGTAAATAAATGGATTTTATTAACAACTTTAATAGGATTTTTGGATATATTTTTGTGAGTTTTAGGCTATTTTCTAACTTTAAAAATGTTATTTTTAAGTATTTTTAATTGATTTTTAAATAAAATAAATAAATAAAAATAATAAAAAAATGTTGACTTTTTGACCGTTGACTTGTTGACTTGTTGGCCGTTGACCGTTGACCGGTTCGGTGGTTATATGTGTGCGCTGGGTGAGACTCGAACCCGAGACCTCCCGTACGCGTGCACGCAGCTCTACCAACTGAGCTACGTGTCTAACCCGAAATATTTCTGTTTTTAATTATATTTATATACTAATTAGATTAATCCGAAATTCATTTATTTTTAAAAAGGTTTTAATGTATCGCTCGGTGCTCTCCACAGGTCTCGAACCCGGGACCTGTGGTTTAGTTTGGCACACAGTCCACCGCTGGACTGTGTGTCTAACTTGGTAAATATTCTGGTTATTATTATACTTAACATCTTACTAAATTAACCCGGTTCAGTTTAATAAAAAAAGGCATTTTATTACAGCGAATGTGTCTGACCAGGATCGAACTCGAGACGTTATGCATATGGTTTGCACACTGTCCACCGCTGGACTGTGTGTCTAACCCGTTCATAATATCGATTTTAATTAACTTATAACATACCAAACTTCATATTCTTCGTTCAAAACACAGACATCGATTAACTGACTGTTATTTGTTAAATTAACTTAACGAACATTATGAGCCATCGTAATGTAAGGAACAGAAAAAGGTTTGAGGATTGATTATACCGAACTGTTCGTCTTTCTTCAGAAGTCCGGCAAAGATCGTCGGCTCTGTTTTGGTGACCTTCGGCTCATAGGATTAGTTAACAATTTGGAGGGATTAGATGTGAAATTGAACTACTGAATAACGATTATCAGTAGGTTTAAATGATCATACCGGTTATCAGCAGGTTTCTGAAATTTCTGAAATTTTCTGGCGAAAACAGATAATCCGACAACGTCGTCTGGAAAAGATTCTGGGTGATGGATTGATATTAGATACAGAAAAATCGAAGTAATTACCGTGTAGATGAAAGTCTCGGTTTTCCGGCGACTTACAAGATTTTCCGGCGAGTGAAATTTCTTGCGACAAAGATTCTTCAGAGGTTTAAGGTGAGTGGGGGTGATGTCAGTATGAGCTCCAAGATCTTATGTTTGGGTAAACAGACGAAATGAATGAACTCGGTTTTCCGGCGAAAATTTCCGGTTAATTTTCAGAGAATTCCGGCGACTTCCGGCGAAGTTTTCTGAGCGAAATGAAGAGTGTGATTTTGATAAAACTCGCGAGCTCACTGAATGAATAAGGTATAACTCAGGTTTAAGTGTATTTCCGGTTTCGAATTCAAGTTCTTCGGTTACGATTTGATGTTTTGAATAAAAGACTTTAAAGTTTCCAGTTATAACCGACGCTAGTTTAATTGTATCCGTTACGCCAAAATATAACGTCAATGATTGACGATTTCGTCGGGATTCCCGGCGAGAGTGACTGGGTTTGATTTCCAACTTTATTTTATGTATTATTTGTTTCAAATAATCAACAAGAAACACAAGTGGCAGAGCGGTTGAAGGGATGTGTGTTAAGGCTTTGCTGGCTCTCGGCTGACCCGGGTTCGAGTCCCGGCTTCAGCATTTTATTTTTAAATCACTATTTTTAATACTTTTTCGAATATAACTTTTATATTCTAATATACTTATTAATTATGTATCGTTTAAAATTAATTTAAGCATTAAATATGCAACGAAATTTTTGACTGGTTGTTCGGTTAATAAACGAAGCGGGTTTGGTTAATCCGGTTTTTGACGGATGTTACAGTATCCCCTACTTTTTAGAAATTTTGTCCCGAAATTTAAGTAGTGACATATTTTTCTAAAAAGGATGGTGTTTAGTTTGACAGTTACATACTTAGAAAGGAGTAAGAGTTTAAATTTTGTTTGAGGCGGTAACGTTCATTGTAAGTGTTGAGTACCCTGCTACAGGAATCGCTTTTCGATGCCTAAGATAATGAATATTGATAAAACAGAGTTGATTGACTAAATATGATTTCATGCGCAAGAGTTTTGATATGTTTGGAAAGATAAGGTTATATCCTAAAACAAAATTTCTACTACTAAAACCTACATGGAACTTCTCATAACCGCCTGACAATGCCTCTGATCCTTTGGCAAGAATACTTATATATAGGAAGTACCAGCGGCGTATCCACCATATTCTTGTCAAATTTTCATTGGTTTTATCAGTAAGTTATGATTGGTTCTATGATGAGACTCTAGAACATAAATAAACACAACAACCAATGTCTGAGTCCTAATTCTGATAGTATACATGTTTGAATGGTGACTCAATCCAATTTCTTTAAATGATGAGATGACATGAATGCTAAATCAGTGAGTATAAAACAAACTTCAACCAAGACATTACTAAATCCTACATGGAACTTCTCATAACCGTCTGACAATGCCTCTGATCCTTTGACAAGAATACTTATATATAGGAAGTACCAGCGGCGTATCCACCATATTCTCGTCAAATTTTCATTGATTTTATCAGTAAGTTATGATTAGTCCTATGTGACTCTAATCATAAACAAACACAACAACCAAAGCTTGAGTCTTTGAATGATGACAGTACCTCTCTCGTTTGTTATGATGGAGAGGTTAGTCTATGTAGAAAATGGAACACAATCCAATTTCTTTAAATGATGAGTTAATATGAATGTTAAATCAGTGAGTGTAAAACAAAACTGAAATAGTAATTCGCATTTAAGATCCTTGGATAAATTTCCAATTTAAAATTGAGACACGTGAAAATTGAGATAATCATAAAGAAAAACATAAAACTAAGCGGTTGGAGTTGAATCTTGATTTTCAGTGAAAGGGACTAGTTGGGTGTTTTCCTTTGGGCCGTCATTATCTTCAACAGGATTGACGTTGATGTTGAAACTCTTCCTCTTGCTGGTGGCCTATTGGTTGGGTTTTCTTGATTTGCTTGGTTAACTGGGTTTGCTTGAGCTTGGGCGTTTATGATGTTAACCAATTGAGAGCACATGTTTCTAAAGTGGGTAGGGTCGCCACAATTGAAACAAGCTCGAACATGTGGGAACATGGGGTATTGGGGTTGTTGATATGTTTGGATCATGTTTTGAGTAGGGGTGAGGTTTGGTTTGGAGGGGTGCGGCAAACCTTGCTCAAATGACCATAGCGTCCACAATTCGCACATAGTCGACAAAGTAAGGTAGATGGATGGTGATAAAAACAGGTGTTACATTGAGGGTGAGGTCCAAGGTAAGGTTTCTTATTTGGGTAGGTTGGGTTGGGTGCTACTTGAGTGATTGGGATAGCTTGGAGGGGTACGGCTTGTAAGGCTAGTTGATTGCATTGGGTGACAGCGAAAAGTTGCCCATCTCGTTTTCTCTTAAAAATGGGTTGAGAAGGGGATTCGGTTTGGGTGGAGTTTGAAGTTTCAGTTGATGCTTTATCCTTCTTCTTCTCCTCCTTGAAGTCTTTATTCCGGATGCGGTTCTCGGTGAGCTCTGTAGCTAACTCCATTGCGGCTTCCAAGGTTACAGGTGTGGTACTTATTACAAAATCTTGAATTTTTGACGAAGACCTCGAATGTAGTGTTCGATCAAACGGTAGAGGGGAGTGAATAAGTTGGGAACCATTTGATTTAACTCGAGGAATCTTTTGTTGTATGTGGTGTGGTCGCCTTCCTTTTGCTTCAACGAATAGAACTCATCCTCTAATTTCTTGATTTCGCTCCTTGGACAAAACCGTCTTGTCATGATTTCTTTCAACTCTTCCCAAGTCAAAGTCATAGCATCTTCAACACCTCGTTTGGCCTTCTCTGTATTCCACCAAGTAAGTGCTATTCCAAATAAACGACCAGTAGCATATCGCACTTTGCGATCATCGGGGCAATCGCAATTTAGAAAAGTGTTCTCCATTTCTTCAAACCAATGGAGGAGAGGCGGTGACACCTTCAGTCCCTTCGTATTTTGGAGGGTCGCAGGATTTGAAATGCTTGTAGGTGCATTTAGTGGTATTTGGGGGAGGGTTGATAACATTTTGATCTTCTTGGTTGACAGGATTAGCGGTAAGGGCTTGTTGGACTTGAATTATAATGTTGGGTATTACGGCAGCCATTTGTTGAGCGATTTGGGCAGCCATGCGCTCGCGGACTTTTCCTGCTCTCATCTTCCTACGAGCGAGGCTAGAAGACATCTACAAGGAATACATATCAAGAGTATGAGTTTTTTTTTTTTTTGGGATCATGGGTCGTATTTAGGAATGAACATTTATAAAATAAACATAAAATAATAAATCTACTACATCCATAGGATGTCTTGGGCTTTGCTCGTAATTGGGCCTTGCATGCCGCCATACTTCACCTTCGTAATCATGTGGGCCCCCATGATTACCGGGTTTTTCATATGGTTCGCATGTGTTAGCCTGGTTACGTACACTAAAACCCGGAGAAAATTGAGAAATATGTATGTAACGTATGATATTCGGAATGTATCCAAGTGTGGACACGGTGACACCTCAAAGTGGTTAGTTCGAACGACGTTTGGTGTGGCATGCTTTGGCCTAATAGGTCTTTCGTACTCTCATCGTTAGTCCCCAGGTAGGCAAACTGGTCCGTTATATTGGATTTATACGAATGCCAACCTAGACAGGACGTTCCGACTACCGGTACTTGTACCCTTACAGTTACTACATGCCCGTTGCAGAACTCACTTTGATGAGATTTGAAAAATGAAAAATGCGACAAAATCTTGAATAACGGAAGTATGAAGATGATTTGAATATGTGAATATTGTAACATGTATGATGAATATGTATGTAAGTATGTATGTTTGACTGTAAGTGTAATTCACTAGATATCACAAAATGTAATATTGGAAATATTTGCATGCGTTTGTGTATGTAATAAATATGAAACAAATAAATATCATAAGTTTGCATGTAACCACATAAACAATTAAAATCTAATCAACTATAGTATAGGCTCTAAGGGTCTAATAACCTATCCTATATCTCTATAGTAAAATGCTCTTATACCAATCTGTCACACCCCGACCCGCAGCGGAAAAGGTGATCGGGGCATGATTGGGTTATCATCAAAGCTCATGACATTTATTATAACGTTTCATATTTATTATTACAATTTAAAGGGAAACATACAATCATAATTACATCATGTTCTACACATCATTCTAGACTTCATTATTTTCTTCTAAGGCATTTCCTATGTTTTCCTTGCTTCATCCTGCTCACCTGTATCATGTGTAAAAATGGTTTTTGGATCAACAAAAAGTTGGCGAGTGAATCCTATGAAAAACATTTGAACAAGTTTATTTAATTGATTATAAAATAAAGTGCATAACCACATATGAGTAAATATAGATGTAAACTTATTCACAAAACACATAATTATTAAATAATGCACACACATACAATAATAGATTGTTTTGAGGCACGCGTTGCTCAACTCGTCTCCCACGAGGAACTGATGGGCCTAATGAATGAGTTTTGAGGCACGCGTTGTTCTACGAACTGATGGGCCTAATGAATGATTTGCATACAACTTGACAATATGTAATACATAACTACAAACAATATTTACATTCTAAGTTTAGATCACAATATGGTATGGCAGGAGTTTAAATAAACGAGTTAATTTCAGTGACACATGACACACCCCAAAACGTGTAATTAAAAAGGGGAGTTGTAAGATTCACTCACCTTGGGTGCGTTCGGTGAATAATGTTGAATGCGCACGAGTTTAGAGGATTGATCGACGAGTAAAAAACTAACCTAATTAATAACGAAAAGTAAGGTAAATAAATGGATTTTATTAACAACTTTAATAGGATTTTTGGATATATTTTTGTGAGTTTTAGGCTATTTTCTAACTTTAAAAATGTTATTTTTAAATATTTTTAATTGATTTTTAAATAAAATAAATAAATAAAAATAATAAAAAAATGTTGACTTTTTGACCGTTGACTTGTTGACTTGTTGGCCGTTGACCGTTGACCGGTTCGGTCGGTTATATGTGTGCGCTGGGTGAGACTCGAACCCGAGACCTCCCGTACGCGTGCACGCAGCTCTACCAACTGAGCTACGTGTCTAACCCGGAAATATTTCTGTTTTTAATTATATTTATATACTAATTAGATTAATCCGAAATTCATTTATTTTTAAAAAGGTTTTAATGTATCGCTCGGTGCTCTCCACAGGTCTCGAACCCGGGACCTGTGGTTTAGTTTGGCACACAGTCCACCGTGGACTTTGTGTCTAACTTGGTAAATATTCTGGTTATTATTATACTTAACATCTTACTAAATTAACCCGGTTCAGTTTAATAAAAAAAGGCATTTTATTACAGCGAATGTGTCTGACCAGGATCGAACTCGAGACGTTATGCATATGTTTGCACACAGTCCACCGCTGGACTGTGTGTCTAACCCGTTCATAATATCGATTTTAATTAATCTTATAACATACCCAACTTCATCTTCTTCGTTCAAAACACAGACATCGATTAACTGACTGTTATTTGTTAAATTAACTTAACGAACATTATGAGCCATTGTAATGTAAGGAACAGAAAAAGGTTTGAGGATTGATTATACCGAACTGTTCGTCTTTCTTCAGAAGTCCGGCAAAGATCGTCGGCTCTGTTTTGGTGACCTTCGGCTCATAGGATTAGTTAACAATTTGGAGGGATTAGATGTGAAATTGAACTACTGAATAACGATTATCAGTAGGTTTAAATGATCATACCGGTTATCAGCAGGTTTCTGAAATTTCTGAAATTTTCTAGCGAAAACAGATAATCCGACAACGTCGTCTGGAAAAGATTCTGGGTGAGGGATTGATATTAGAATTTGTCCAATAATGGAAAGAAACAGAAAAATCGAAGTAATTACCGTGTAGATGAAAGTATCGGTTTTCCGGCGACTTACAGAGATTTTCTGGCGAGTGAAATTTCTTGCGACAAAGATTATTCAGAGGTTTAAGGTGAGTGGGGGTGATGTCAGTATGAGCTCCAAGATCTTATGTTTGGGTAAACAGACGAAATGGAATGAACTCGGTTTTCCGGCGAAAATTTCCGGTTAATTTTCAGAGAATTCGGCGACTTCCGGCGAAGTTTTCTGAGCGAAATGAAGAGTGTGCTTTTGATAAAACTCGCGAGCTCACTGAATGAATAAGTATAACTCAGGTTTAAGTGTATTTCCGGTTTCGAATTCAAGTTCTTCGGTTACGATTTGATGTTTTGAATAAAAGACTTTAAAGTTTTCAGTTATAACCGACGCTAGTTTAATTGTATCAGTTACGCCAAAATATAACGTCAATGATTGACGATTTCATCGGGATTCCCGGCGAGAGTGACTGGGTTTGATTTCCAACTTTATTTTATGTATTATTTGTTTCAAATAATCAACAAGAAACACAAGTGGCGGAGCGGTTGAAGGGATGTGTGTTAAGGCTTTGCTGGCTCTCGGCTGACCCGGGTTCGAGTCCCGGCTTCAGCATTTTATTTTTAAATCACTATTTTTAATACTTTTTCAAATATAACTTTTATATTCTAATATACTTATTAATTATGTATCGTTTAAAATTAATTTAAGCATTAAATATGCAACGAAATTTTTGACTGGTTGTTCGGTTAATAAACGAAGCGGGTTTGGTTAATCCGGTTTTTGACGGATGTTACAACATCAGTTTTACTCAAATACTATATAAATCGTCATTTAGCGAGTTAATCGCCGTTTCGGCGCATGGTATGGTTTAAAACCATATTAAAGCATCAAGACTTGATACCTACGGATTTCAAAACTTATTTTATTTATATTTGCAGTAGGTTCATGGTCTAAACTCAGATTCCCAAATAAATTATCTAACTTTGTGTGAAATGACCAAATGCCCTTTCAAGGCATAGTTTGGTCTTAAACTATAAACCACACACATAATTGATATCCTACTGATATAACATCATAAATAAAACATTTTTACAGAATGTTCATAACCATAACATGAGTTTACTTGCAACTCCTTTTACAAGTCGTAAAATGACTAAAACGCCCTTTTGAGGCGTAACTTGATTTTAAAACCATAACGGGCATACATTATTGATATCCTACTGATATTACAACATGTTTTGAATGTTATGGCATATGGAACTTGTATACGACTCATCTGGTTACCCGGTTTCGCTTATACGCGTACGGTTAAGCCTACGTGACTAGTTTACGTAGTTTAATCGAAACGGGTTTAACCTTATTATTTTTATATCAAAATCTAGAATGTAAAATGTTTACCCATATTAAACAAGTCTTAGTACTTGTCTGGTTTAAACTACATTCTATTCCGGTCATCGCTTAATGTAGTGTTTAGTACCGTAAGTATCATTTTAAAGCTAGCAGGTCCGAATCTATGATGTAGATAGGACCCGTTAGCATTCTAATTGGTTAATAATACCATCATTCCAGCCTTCCGGTAGATTGTCATCTAAGCTTGCTTTTTGATTATCGGTATACTTTATTGAAGAATTTGCTCAGGTAAACACTTTTAGCCTATTTCCCTATACGGTCTTGTGATACGGTATACTAATACCACTTGGTTGGGTATGGGATCATGTTATCGGATTGTGATTTACTAAATCTTCATAACCCGTTTTATTCTGTTTTGTTTGATAACTTAAACATTAGGGGTTAACTCGAGCATGTCTGGGATATCCTTGGCTCATTTAAGTTACTAATGGCCACGACCTTAAGCGCGGGGAGTAGGCATACACCTGTCAGATGTTAATGCAAATAAAATATTAAATCCCACTGGTGGATTATTAGTAGTGTGTCAGTTAATCAGGTTATTCGGTTTCTGCACCGGACCCCATATGTATTGACAAACATGTAAAACTGTAAACAATGTCATTTTGAACTATCCCAAGTTATTTATAAAATGTGTCAGGTGCACCTAAAACCATTGTCGAAAATATATTCAAAATGTGTTGGTTATTAGTATTTACCAGTGAAAACTGACGTATTTTCAAAAGATCAAGTTACAGGTGACAACGCAAAATAGGCCGAGAGCTGCTTGGTAGTGACAAAGAGGATTTTGCAAGTCCTTAGTTGCTCGAAATCTATTATTTATTTCGATCCGCCAGTGGATCTTTCATTACAAGCCTTGTAATTATTATTCGAACTTTGAACACTCGTTTTGTAATAATATTTTAAATCTAAGACTTCTGTTGTGCTGTGTTTGTTTGGTTATTATGTTATCAACTACGTCACGATATTCCTTATCCGGGCCCACCGGGTTACACATGAAAATAGGGGTGTGACAGATACCTTGGATGAGAATGCAATGGAGAAGAGTGCAAGATCAAACTTTTTTAAAAGGACTAGTTGTGATGCTCATATTCGTGTTGAGTTTGAGAATGGAAAGTGGAAGGGTATAAATTTGTTGAGCAACATAATCATTAGTTTGTTGATCAACTTGATAAGCATTTTTTACCATCTTCAAGGCATGTTACTCAACTTAAAAGTATGTTATCCATAGTATGTATAAGATGAATATTAGGTCTGATAAGGCTTTTACCATCAAAATTGTTATATATAATATATATATTATGATGTTAATTCATATTTGTCATCCTTGGCTTCACTTCATTGCCTCCTTTTCTTGCTTTGGCAATTTCTTCCTTAGTTACCTTAATCTTGACTTTCAACCTATTATCTTCAGCTGATTTTTGCATTTGTGGGGTTGTTGGGTTGTCGGTTTTCAGAAGCAATATGTTTTTCTTGTGCCCAACTCTATAGTTTTTGTATCTTTTACTTAGGTCCCTATGAATTCAATTTATCATTCTACAAGAATACTCGGTTGTGTTTTACAACAAAATTCTAAAACACCAAGAACATGGTGTTTTTAAAGTTAGTATATAATCATGATCTTAAGGTTACCTTTATGTTTAGTCTTTTCAACATATAACCATCTCATAGTAATATATTGTACGTCGTATCCAACCGACTTCACTTTATCTACACATATGCATATGTTAAATAAGCAACACTTGTAAATGCCATATAGAGAACACCAAAATAGTGTACACATTAATGCCATACCTTTGTGTGGTACAAAGCTACATGAATATATCACCAGACTTCAGAAGCCACAAGTTTAGTAATATAGTGTATGGTCTAAGTATAAACGCCATAAGTAAAACCTGGTTCGCTCTTATTAATGTCATATCTATTACATCATCATATCTAACAATGTAAACATTAATGTCATTAAATACCTTAATGTTATTACATGAATTAACGGGACAACATATCTAAAACGCCAAAATTTTAAACCATATCCAGCATTGCAATGTAGTGGAATTTTCTATGAGAAAATATATTGCTAATAAACATAATACATTTAATAAACTCCATATCTATTTCATATAGTTACAATATCTTAACGCTACACACTATACATTTGTAAATGCCTATAAAACGCCACAAGTTAATACAATTAAAACATAAACTCCATAAGTATAACCATGAGTAGATTCTATCGATATCTTTTCTGATCTGATGTTTTGTCTTCCCTTTTAGCTGTCAGTTTTGTATGTTTTTTTGAAATTCCTATGAATAAATATTTGATATATAAACGTTAATTTTCTCCTTGAGTCTAAATAACTAATTAGAGAGACGAACTTACCGGGATATTTCAGTCTGTATTGATCTTTATCTTTAAACAACATTTGTGAAACTAGGTTTTCGCCTTTTTCATATAAGTTATAAGTTGGGGGTTTGTGTTTGGGAAAGTTATCGATATGTGTTGAATTTGTTTTGTACCTACTAAGTGGCTATTTTACCCTTAATGCCAAGCACGTGTATTTTATAGTTCCATTTATTTACATAAACGCCGCTTGCAAATATCATCCAATAATTGTTACTCTACTAGGGTAAACTTATTGGACGTGAGAAGTGAATGAAAATTGTTTTGTTTCTACATCTGGTCAAACAAATATTTTAGTTCAAAAATCTAAAAGAACAATTTTATAAAACAATAACTATATATAATTACATTTTTTGAACGGCGAATTTGGATCACTGACAGACCACTGGAGTATTATCGTGCCACCAGCAGAACCACTCGATTATATCCATCTCCACTAGGCATAATGCTTATACACCAATTCAGGAGGAAACCGAATAAATATGGGAAAAACCCCCCTTATGAGGAGTAATTATATATTCACTCTAGAGTAATTGCATATAATTAATTACTCTAACGAAGTAATTATGCAAAAAGAATTATTTTAACTTTTACAACTAAAAATCATGCTTAAATAGAAGAGAAAAAATATTCATTTACTTTTCACATTTAATATGTTAAGACACGGTTGTATTTGATATTTACCCTATATATATACAGGGTAGAGTTGAAGCAAAAACTCATTTTATTGTGAGAACTCGAAAACTCTCAGGAATAAACCTAAAAAACACATTAATGTTTTTTAAACATTTATTCCTAGTAAACCTTGCATTTTTAAAATGCAAAAAAAAAACTTTAAAAATAAATAAAGATAAATTAGTATTATGCATGTGCAAAACTACGAAAAACCTAAAAGCGTCAACCTCCCCCTCCCCCCAAAAAAAAACTAAACCCGAAACCTAAACTCCCCAAAAACCTAACCCAAAGCTAAAATGAAACCAAAACCTAAACCCTAAGGCTAAGTAGTATTGCATATGTGCAATACTATAATAACAATATTGAAAAAGTATGGCACGTTAAATCTTTTTTATGTGGAAAAACTATAACGAAAGATAATAAAATTTGTGATCTTATGGTGCAATTTTTTAAAAAAAACAATAGCACATGAAAAATGTAGAAATGTTTGTACAGTTATATATATATATATCAGTTTTGTCCATTCCCTTCATTAAGAGGAGTTTTAATTGAACCATCCGTGTTTTATATTATATATTATATATTATATATATATATATATATATATATATATTATATATATATAGGGTGAGGATCCTGCGCAAAGTGTGTTTTTCCTAGAAAGTCTAGGAAGTTATCTGGGTCATCCGATGGGTGTGTTTAATGTTGAGATCATCTTGGTGGCATTTTGGTAATATGTGTGTCTTAAACTTAGTGTAAAAAGTCACGAAACACAATAATGCCAACCATATAAACACACTGAAAACCACAAATAACAAAATGAAGATTACTAAAATGTCATATTTGTGGGTTTTATGTTGTGGTTTGGATGATAAGGCTTTGATTATTGATGACTAACATTAGTGTGTTTTATGTTGATTATCATGTTGTATTTTATATCCATAGTTCTACAAGGATGTGTTTTAAGTTTTTATGGAATGTTAGGGTTTGGATATTGTGTTTTAGTGATCTTCACTCTCTTATTTGTAGGTTTCAAGTGTGTTTTATGACTAAAATTGTGATGTTTTATGACATTGTATACTTTGTAGGAGAAATGGATACTGTAGCCAACCCCCACCCTATATATATATATATATATATATATATATAGGTGTAGGTTCCTTTAAAAAGACTCTTTTCGTGAGAAGTGTGAGAAGGCATATGAATTAACGTGTAGGCATCATGTTTTGAACTTAGCCATAATGTTTTGGGTTGTTTTGGCATAAAAACACCAAACATAACAATTTAAAACACAATGCAATATATTATAGGCATACAATTTAAAAAAACACTATTTAACACTTAAAACACATTACTTAACGTTCTTGGCATGGTGTTTTAAGTTTTAAGCCTAGAATTCATTGCATTGTGTCTTAAATTGTTATGCTTGATGTTTTTCTTGACAAAACAATCCAAAACATCATGCCTAAGTCCAAAACTTAATGCATACATGTCAATTTCTATGCCTTCTCACACTTCTCACAAAAAATGTCTTTTTTACAGGATCCTAAACCTATTATATATATATATATATATATATATATATATATATATATATGGGAGGTTAATTTGAGAAGAAAATTAAAATGAGAACAAAAAGAACAAATGGGTAGAATTGTAAAACATTAAATAGTTTTTCTCTCATCTAATTAATTATTATCTTTAACTAATTAATTAGTCATAAACACTATCATCCTCCATACTAAAATTTTTTCTTACACATATCAAAATTTATCCTAAATGTTTTGGAATTTATCTTACACATATTATTTTTTTCCTACACAGCTCGTGATTCATCCTACACAACTCGTAATTTATCCTACACTTTAAATTAACTTCTTTTTTTAAAAAAAAATATATTTTTGAAAATAAGTTATAATTTTAATGTATAAGGAAGACTACCAATTAATGATCTTTTAAGTTTACCAATATACCCTTATACTAATATTAAATACAAAAATTAAATGAAATAGAATGAAGCATTCTTTTTGGTTGAAATTTCTAGTTCAAGAGTGAATACTAGTGTGCGAGAACCATGAGAACGAATGAAAAACCGTGAGAAATTGGTCAAAAACAATTCAAATTCAAAATTTATTTTTACATTTATCATTATTATTCGAATACAACGTTAGAAATTTAATTTACACGTTTAAATTTACGTGAATTCGTAAATAAAGAAAATTTACACATGTGTAAGTTTGTCATTTACACATGTGTAAATTTGTTATATTTACATATGTGTACAAAATCTAATAAGAATGATTTTGAGAGGAGAAATGAATTATTTGATGATT
Source organism: Scalesia atractyloides (assembly GCA_947069175.1). Lineage (NCBI taxonomy): Eukaryota > Viridiplantae > Streptophyta > Magnoliopsida > Asterales > Asteraceae > Scalesia > Scalesia atractyloides. The sequence continues at coordinate 5,032,106 of CAMTDV010000009.1, forward strand.
TTAATTCCTTTTGCTGTTATATTTTAATTACATGAGATTCGTATTAAAAAATTATTTTTGATTGGTTTTTTCATTCGTTCTAACGGTTCTCGCAATATTTAACGTTCTCAAGATAACTCTCTCTCATATATCATATATATATATATATATATAATTATATATATATATAGGGTAGGGTTCATGAGTGAACAATGTTGTATTAGTGAACAAAATGAACTAATCCTAACCATTAATTTTGTAGATCTAGATTTTTTCTTTCGTGACAAGATTGTAATTATCTTTTGTAATTCCATCAGTTAATTGTTTTTTTTCTCTCTCCTGATTTATCTTTCCAATTAAAAGAATATTTAATTATATTCTCTATATTCTTTTCTTTCACCATTACCTAACTTAATATCTGAATAATTTAAAAAAAAATACAAACATTATCAAATATTGTTTCATTTAGAACATAATTAAAAATATTTAATTGCATTCTCTATGTACTAATACGCAGGTGTATATGTCTGATATACACATATGTACTTGAATTATACACAGATGTATAAGTCAGATATATACTGACCTGTTGAAACATGTTGTAATATTACACATGTGTATAAGTCTTGTATACACATATGTACTTGATTAATACACAGGTGTATAAGTTAGGTTTATACCAACCTATGGAAACAAGATGTAATAATACACAGGTGTATTAGTCTTGTATATACCGACCTGTATACACATATGTTAAAAAAACATAATTTAATTAGGTTTAATATATTTTTTTAAAAGAACATAAGATGAAACAATATTTGATAATGTTTGTATTTTTTTTATTATCAAATATCAAGTTAGGTAATTAGTGAAAAAAAGTATAGAGAATAGAACTAAATATTCTTTTAATTAGAAAGAGAAATCAAGAGAGAAAGAAAAATCAATTAATTAAATGAAGAGAAAAATACAACTAAATACATGGAAGTTACAAGATATAATTACAATTTTACCACTAAAGCTAAATTCTAGAACTACAAAATCAATGGTCATGATTAGTTCACTCTGTTCACAAACAAAGATGTTGTTCACTCATGAACCTAATCCTATATATATCTTACTCAAACTAATGAGAATAAAATACTCGTTTTTATATTGTAACTTTTATAAAAGAAATATATATTAGCGTATAAAAGTTACGCGGTCTTGAAATCATTTGGATAGTTGATTTAAAAATCAAAAAATATTTTATAAGGTTGTACCATATATTTTAAAAGACGTAATACTTAAAGTTTAAAATTATGTAAAATTACAATATTTGTTCTTATTATATTACTATAATAAAATATATTATAAATATATAGGTGGTGGTTCATTTGGGACTTAAAAAAGTAAAGTCGAAAGATAATATAATATATTATATTACTATAATATAATATATTATAATCGACTCAAATGAACTGTGATTAAACCCGTTCAAACTCGTTGAAACGGTTCCTCAAAGTAATTATGAACCAATAATCACCATATGCAAAATCTTATTTATATCATCAATGTTAGCTTTCATTTTTTTTGTGTTGTCTTATAATTTTGTAAGTACACTGATGCACGAATTACAATTTTATTAGTACATATGATGCCACACACGGCACGTCACTTTTTTTTACAAAAATAACTTGGTTAGCACGTTAAAGGAAAATTTTACACAAACGTATTTTTTTAATCAATCAATTACGATGAGTCACTTGAATAATGTGAAACTCTAAGAAACAAACATTTTTATAAATAAAAATAAATGATTTTAAGGTATACTACCATCTTAACACCGTCAATTCACCGGTCATAATCCTTTTTTAACGGAAAATGTAATGAACGCTCTATTTTATCCAAATCACCATAAACCATATCCTTTGTTTAGATTTAAACTTAAAACTTTTTTAAAGACGTGTATTTCCACCATGTAGACTGACTAGCTTTACATTGAACATCAGTCATATAATTTTTAATTGGAACGCTTACTCCTGCTCTATTAGATCAATAATTCTATATTATTCGTCTTTATCCAGGATTGAAACTAAGACCTCTCTTTTATAAGGCATAAGTCTCTATCAAGTGGACTAGCCCATATTGACTAATTCATATGTCAAACATGTTGGGTTTTTAATAATACAAAAAGATAAGTATTTATTAGGGCATCCGTAATTTTAATTTTGTTTTGTATAACAATTTATTTACTCTTACATACCACATAATCAATCTACAGTTGACAAATTCTTTAGACACTAAATTTATGGGAGCTTAACACTAATGTAACTAAACCACAAGTCTATGAGTTGAGAGCATCAGTGATGAAAATAAAATGTCACTCCGTAACTCTGTTAAATTGGAGAACTAATTTATATCATCAATATTACCTTTAATGAATTTCGTGAAGTAGTAAATTGAAACTGTTGTATTAGAAATTACATTGAAATAGAAGATAAACGGCAACAAGTTGCGCCGTTTCCCGTTTTTTAATAGCAAAATCAAAGGTCTGTTTGACAATTTCTGAATGGGTAAGTGTTGAAACAATAAGAGGTCTAATCATTAATAGCTGAACTATTAAGATGCCTGACCATTAAGGGCTAGTATAATATTTAACCACTCAGAGGCAAATGTTTGACCAATTCAGATAATAGGTCTTAATTCTTTTGACTTAGTATAATGTTTAACAATTCAGAGGCAAATGTCTGGACAATTCAAACATTCTGCTCGTGAAACAAACAGTTTGAACCATTAAGGGGTTGTTTGTTTACCTCTTAATGAGGCTCTTAATGGTTCAGACCTCTTACTGGTTCAGCACTTATGGTTTAGACTGTTTGTTTCGTGAGTAGATGTCTGAATGGTTCAGACATTTGTCTCTAAATGGTTAAGCATTATACCGAGTCTAATTAAGACCTCTAATCTGAATTGGTCAGACATTTGCCTCTAAATGGTTAAGCATTATACTGATTCTTCCTCTTGCCAGTTCAGCACTTAATGGTTCAAAGCTCTTACTGATCAGCATTTAACCATATAAAAGTTGCCCCAAACAACCCCTAAATGTTAAACCAGCAAGAGGTCTGAACCATTCAGAGACCATTACCATTAGAAAGCTGAAACAAACAGCCCCCAAGACTTTTAAAAACCACATGCATAGATCTCGTTAGATTTGGTAACTCTAGAGTACTTGTTTACAATCAAAATCCAATCAAACACCGGAAGACGTACCAATATGGTTCAAATTTGGATTCCTTTTTTAAATCCGGTACTCAGATTTGGTTTTTAAATTGAACTAGAATTGACACCCGCCGCAATGCAAGCGGACTCGTTAGTTAGATATCATGTTAGATGAAAGTCAAATGTTTCTTATATGATCGCGCACATATGTGTAAAACATAGAAAAAATAACTAAGTTGATCTCTGACCCACGGGTTGCGGTAATAGGTCTTAATTCTTTTGACTTAGTATAATGTTTAACAATTCAGAGGCAAATGTCTGGACAATTCAAACATTCTGCTCGTGAAACAAACAGTTTGAACCATTAAGGGGTTGTTTGTTTACCTCTTAATGAGGCTCTTAATGGTTCAGACCTCTTACTGGTTCAGCACTTATGGTTTAGACTGTTTGTTTCGTGAGTAGATGTCTGAATGGTTCAGACATTTGTCTCTAAATGGTTAAGCATTATACCGAGTCTAATTAAGACCTCTAATCTGAATTGGTCAGACATTTGCCTCTAAATGGTTAAGCATTATACTGATTCTTCCTCTTGCCAGTTCAGCACTTAATGGTTCAAAGCTCTTACTGATCAGCATTTAACCATATAAAAGTTGCCCCAAACAACCCCTAAATGTTAAACCAGCAAGAGGTCTGAACCATTCAGAGACCATTACCATTAGAAAGCTGAAACAAACAGCCCCCAAGACTTTTAAAAACCACATGCATAGATCTCGTTAGATTTGGTAACTCTAGAGTACTTGTTTACAATCAAAATCCAATCAAACACCGGAAGACGTACCAATATGGTTCAAATTTGGATTCCTTTTTTAAATCCGGTACTCAGATTTGGTTTTTAAATTGAACTAGAATTGACACCCGCCGCAATGCAAGCGGACTCGTTAGTTAGATATCATGTTAGATGAAAGTCAAATGTTTCTTATATGATCGCGCACATATGTGTAAAACATAGAAAAAATAACTAAGTTGATCTCTGACCCACGGGTTGCGGTAGGCCTGTCAAACGGGAAAAACGTCGAACCCCACACGCACGTTGCGGTGTTAACTCGGAAAATTTAGAACGAAACGTTAAACGAAAAACTTGCGAAAGATGAAAAGTATAAGGGACCAAAGTTGAAAGTTAAAAAGTGTTGGGGTTAAATTGCAAATGATGAAAAGCTTTGTGTTAAAAGCATAAAAAAAATCAAAGAGCTTAAATTACAAAAGGTTGAAACTTTTTGTAACATTTGTCAAAAACGGGTTTTTCCAAACCCGCTTCGTTTGTAATCGAATATCAAGTTATAAATTTTTCGTTGCGTATTTATGTTTATTTTAATTTTAAACGATGCATAATTAATTAACAAATTAGAATTTAAAAAGTATAATTAATTAAAAGTGAAAAGAAAATAAATAAAAAAAGAAAACCGGCTGTCGGGATTCGAACCCGGGTCAGCCGGGTGAGTCTAAAGACTTAACACGCACGCTTATAACCACTCCGCCACTTGATGTTTTCTGTTAGTTCTAGGAATCAATTAAATCTTATGTTCAACCATGAATCGATCTGTTTACGCTAACTGAAACCGTTATCGGCTTCCAAACGTCCTGGACGTTTGAGTGATCACGGAATTCTGATTATAACCGATAAACCGACAATTTTAATCAATCTAGTCTTGAATGGACTTGAATTCATGTGGTGATCGGTTTTAATAACCGAAAATCTGCACTTCCTGAATTACTCCAACCATAGCCCCCTCTCGCGACTCAAACTCATCCGCAGAACCTTCAATTTCACTTTCGCCTCTACTTTCAGTTCGTTGGAAAAGCTTTTTGAACTCGCCGGACTTTCGCCGGAAAACCGTGTCTTCCATCAAATCAGTAAGTTTCTCAATTCTTTCATCGTCTATCAGTTGTTAAGCTTTTGCTAACTCAAACCCTTCAATCAGAATCAGTTTCAGACGACGATATCGGATAATTAACTCTCGCCGGAAAACTTCTGAAAGTTCCCAATTCTCGCTGTGAAACGGTATAGCCTTTTAAACCTTCTGGTAATTCTTGTTCAGTGCTTCAATTCCGCATCTAGCTAATCAAAATTGTTAATCTGTCCGCTCAGACGAAATCCATAAAAAACAGAGCCGACGACTTCGCTGGAATTCTGAGATAGATCGTTCTCCGGTATGTTTACTTCCAAAATCTTCTCTGCCATTCCATTTTAGTCATTTGAATGTTTGTCAATCGAGTTAAACAAGAAACAGTAGAGTAAGCCTAGTCTGTGATATTGTAACGAAGAAGATGAAGTTAGTTTGTTTATAAGTTTAATATAAATTGGATATTATCTCGGGTTAGACACACAGTCCAGCGGTGGAATGTGTGCACACATATATCACACGCCGCGAGTTCGATCCTTGACACACACGTATGCTCTGTAATAAAGATGTTTTATTTTTCTAACTGAACCGGATTAACTCACGGAAGATGTTAAGTATAATAAAAATCGGTATATTAACCAGGTTAGACACACAGTCCAGCGGTGGATTGTGTGCAATACTAACCCACAGGTCCCGGGTTCGAGACCTGTTGCACACTCAGGGTTGATGATTAAAACCCTTTTTAAAAATAAAAGAATTTTGAATAAACTAAAATAATATATAAATATAATTAAAAACAGAATTATTTCGGGTTAGACACGTAGCTCAGTTGGTAGAGCTGCGTGCACGCGTACGGGAGGTCTCGGGTTCGGGCCTTACCCGGCGCACACTTACACTTTAGCAAACCGGTCAAACGGTCAACAGTCCCGGTCAACGGTCAATGGTCAACGCAAAAGTCAACATTTTTTTATTTTTTATTTATTTATTTAATTTAAAAATCAATTAAAAATACTTAAATATAATGCTTTTAAAGATAGAAAATAGCCTTAAACTCACAAAAATATATATAAAAATCTTATTAAAATTATTAATAAAATCCATTCATTTACCATATTTCCCGCTATTATTTAGGTTAGTTAATTCTCGTCGATCAATCCTCCAAACTCGTGCGCATTTCATCATCTTCAACCGAACGCACCCAATGTGAGTGAATCTCTACAAATTCCCCGTTTTAGTCATGTTTTTGGGGTGTATCATGTGTCTTACCATTTATTATATGTAAATCATTGTGTATACATCATATCCATGAACAAATGTGTATTCAACTTGTATCAACTGTTTGTGTGGTTATTGTTTAGATTTAATTTATCATTTTCAGTACATACATTATCATAGGCCGCCGCTCCCCATTACATTATGAGCGTTGAGCTGTTCCCCATTACATTATGAGCGTGAACCGGCGTTGCCAACATACGATCGGCTCCGTTTGATTGAGCCTTGATCGCACAGACATTCATCATAGGCCGTCCGTTCCCCATTACATTATGAGCGTGAACGTGACGTTGCCAACATATACAGTTTCATTCATGTTATATATTCATGCAAGTTGATATGTTATTGTATGTTATTGTTTGTGGTTGTTATTGTTATTGTATGATTATTTACATTTGCTCACATATGACTATTGCACAATTTTTCCATGATAAAGATAATAAGAAATCAATAATAAATGTTTATCTAACAAGGTTCACTCGCCAACTTATGTTGACCAAAAAACCCGTATTTTTACACGTGATACAGGTGATCCAGCTGCAGCAAGAAACACATAGGATTGGCTTAGAAGAATAAACTGGTTTAGAGCTTGGATTGTTTAGTTGATTATTTTCTTTGTATTTGTATGAACATGTTTGGAATATTGAAGATGTAATTTTTACTTAAATAAATATGAAACATATTAGTAAATATCATGAGCTTTGGTGATAACCCAATTATGCACCGACTCTTATTCCGTTGCGGGTCGGGGTGTGACACTTTTGAATTATAAGTGAAAATTAAACTAATTAAAGGGTTTAAATTACCAAAGAATGAAACATTAGACTTAAATTGTCAAAGATTGAAACTTTACGGCTACAAAAGAAAATCCACTTTTTTTTACAAACTCCCAAAACTAATGTTACAACTACCATATACATATAGATGTTGCTTATTTATAGTTTATAATTATATACTTATTTAATTTAATTTTTATTTATTTTTATTACATTTTTCCTCTATTCAGTTTATCGAGTAGTTCATTATTGAGTTCTGTAAACGGATCAAATGTTTAGTAAACTATTTGACAAGAAGTCCGTTTATTTAATATCGAACAAACATAAATATAAGTTTTGTTCATTTAACTAAACAAACTAATATCAACATAGTCATCATCCATACGTATTAAGTTCATCTACGTTACTGCCCATTACCACCCATTGCCATCATGATGCATGGCTGTTTTTCATTTGGCAGATGAAAAATGTGAGCATAAATACTGCGAGTCGATAGCTCTATTAATAGATCAACGTTGCATGCTAAACTATGGAGAAACCGTATTTGTGTAAATAATTATTCATATTGGCTCCTTTTTTATTATGTATAGTTTTTAAACTTTAAATTTTCAAAACCTACATTTAAAATAGAGTAAATTGTCATTTTAGTCCTTGGGTTTAGTCAGAATTGTCACTTTAATTTAAATATTTATATTTTTTCTTCTGGATCCCTGAGCTTTCTACTTTTTTCTATTTTGATCAAATTGTCTAACTCAATCTAAAAATCTGATTATAACTAAGAGCATTTTTGTCATTAATCAAAAAATGTTTATGATTTGCCATTTTCATCAAAACCATTATTATAATTTTTTTCTTTTAATCTTTTATGTTATATATATATATATATATATATATATATTAATCATTAATCATTTAATAATTATATTATATATATTTATACATATACCCATTTTATTACACACAATATTCTTCTTCTCTTTACAACCACCAGTCACCATCCACAACCACTACCAGTTGCCACCACCTCCGCCGCCCAGTTCTGCCGCCGGTTACACTATCACGCCCTGTCACTCTGCCACACACCAACACCAACCCACCACCATCACAACCTTCCAACACTACCACCACCCACTCCACCTCCACCTCCACCACCAACACCAACCCGCCACCAGCTAGATCCGCCACCCACCCTACCACCACCAACAATCACCCTCTCTCCCTCTCGTCTTCATCTGTTAAACCTAATATCTAACAAATCGCCAAAATCCTCTAATTTCTTACAAGTCACCGACCACCACCATCTTGACTTAAACCATTAACTAGTTCATGAATTTAAAAGTCACTTAAATCCACCAAAGGTTGCAGGTTGTAATACATTTAAGATTCCGGCGATGAAAGCCTGATTTTTGGTGACGGTCGTCGGAAATGAATCAATGATTTACATGTGGCTTCAAACGATTTGGATTCCGGCATTGGGTCGGAACAACGTCATTGAAAATGATGCTTTCGCCGGAGAGAAAGAGGTGATTTGGCTTGCAGTAGGTTGGCATTTGGCTAGGCGCCTATGGTGGATATGGATGGTAAAGTTGACGAGGAAGAGAAAGAGGGTGATGTTTGGGAGGTGGTGTGGTGGATCTGTGCAGGTGGTGAATGGTGGTGTGGTTAGGGGTGAACGATTGTGTTTTTGAAGAGAGAATGAGTGTGTGTGTGTGTAAGAGAGAGAGAGAGACCTGAGAATATGTGTGTGTATTTTCTTAAGACAGTAACTTTATATATGTATAATAACATTATTCTATATATATATTATATAGTGATAATGATTAAATGTTTTTTTATAATTGCATTATATATATGTACTGTAATAAAAAAGAATGGATCAAAATAGCAAGTGAAAAGATATAAATTGAAAATGCAAAATTTCCCCTGGTTAAAAATGGGTCATTTGGATGGAATTAGGGTATGTGATCAAAATGACAACAACTGGGAAAAGTCAGGACCCAGGGGAGAAATAAAATTATTTGGACTAAAATAACAAATTTGGACAAACCTCATGAATTAAAATGACAATTTACTCTTTAAAATAATTAGAATACGATTATAAAAATTAAATAGTTTATTAAAATAGATAAGAGATCATGTATAAGAGAGAAATTTCATATGAAATGTGATAAGAGATCATGAACAAGATAGGAATTTCATAAAAGTGTATGAGAGAATCATGACCACACATTTGTCTTCTCAATTTAAGAAGGGAAGGGTATGATCGTCTTTTATCCTTTGAACTAGTTTCGTCCTTGATTTTCAAACGACTATAATTCGAGCAGTCTACGTTATTTTTTTTTTAAATCATCGTATTCACGAGCATTTCATTCTCTTTAATTCGAGCAGCCTATTGCTATAGTTTTCTTAAAAATTTTATAGGGCTTTGAATACCCATTACGTGATTACGTGATTTTGAATACCCAATACTTGATTACATGATTTGAATAACCGTTACATGACTATGTGATTTTGGAATACCCATTACATAATTACACATTCAACGTAAATTCATTACGTGATCACACATTCAATAATAAGAACTTGATTGTTTATGTCTTATTATGTGGTTAAATCTCTAATATACGACATCATGTTGTTATTATAGGTTGGTTAGATAAGAGATCATGTATAAGAGAGAAATTTCATATGAAATGTGATAAGAGATCATGAACAAGATAGGAATTTCATAAAAGTGTATGAGAGAATCATGACCACACATTTGTCTTCTCAATTTAAGAAGGGAAGGGTATGATCGTCTTTTATCCTTTGAACTAGTTTCGTCCTTGATTTTCAAACGACTATAATTCGAGCAGTCTACGTTATTTTTTTTTTAAATCATCGTATTCACGAGCATTTCATTTTCTTTAATTCGAGCAGCCTATTGCTATAGTTTTCTTAAAAATTTTATAGGGCTTTGAATACCATTACGTGATTACGTGATTTTGAATACCCAATACTTGATTACATGATTTGAATAACCGTTACATGACTATGTGATTTTGGAATACCCATTACATAATTACACATTCAACGTAAATTCATTACGTGATCACACATTCAATAATAAGAACTTGATTGTTTATGTCTTATTATGTGGTTAAATCTCTAATATACGACATCATGTTGTTATTATAGGTTGGTTTGGCTCTAATATTCTACATTACGTTGTTATTATAGGTTGGTTTGCCTATTGTTTTGTATATAATTTATCCTTAATACATGATTATACCTGAATATTAGGTATTCCATATAAAATATTATGTATTACATGTTATCTTTTTACGTAATTATGTAATCACGCAGTGGGGTTTAACATAAACCCTATAATGAAATCACGTAATGGGTATTCAAAATCACGTAGTAACGTAATAATATATAGTCAACTATTGTTACGTTTTACATAATACTTACTGGGGTTTCACATAAAATACTATGATGAAATCAAGTAATCACGTAATGGGTATTAAAGATCACATAGTCACTTATTAGGTATTCAAAATCACGTAATCACATAATAGGTATTCAAAATCCTGTACTTTTTCTTTAAGAAAGCTATAACAACAGACTGTTCGAATTAAAGAGAATGAAATGCTCTTTAATACGGTGTAATTTTTATAAAAAAATAACGTGTGAAAAAAGTTATAGCCGTTTGAAATCTAGGGGGAAGTAGGTTTATGAGTAAAAAATATTGGATTTTCCTGTTTTGCCATTTTTCACTTGTTTCCTTAATTTTAGCTTTGTAAATTCTATATTTGAGGACTACTTAATCTCAACCATTGATCTTGAAAATCAAAGACCAAACTTCTCTCTAACACTTCATACATTTTTTTCTTTTTTATAATAACCTCCTATTAAAAATAAAAGGTTTCTTTTGTCATCTGATACGAAAACTTTTAGGTCTCTTGTTAGAAAGAAAATTGGTATTTTTAAAGAATTAATTAATGTTTTTCTAAGAAAGAAGATTCTCTTAGAAAGATAAATGTGAAGCTTTTTATATTGCCTAGATGTGGGCGTTGTAGATACGCAAATATAGTCATCGGTTTTTATATTGCTACAAACGCCATGTATTTAAAATTCTGAATAGGTAAAACGCTATTTTTTTGTTGCTATTCAATCATGAGAATGTAATCGAAGTGGTGAGCCGAGGCTGGAGGATGATGCATGTGCTGCATTTGGAAAGGTGGAACTCGAGCTCGGGGATGAAAGTCGTTGTTAGGTTGATTGAGCGGCAGCTCGGGGATGTAGGCCACGACTGAGGTCGTTCATATGGATTATGTTTGTTTAGTATTTTAAGTTTCTAAGTTGCATTAGAGCATTCACATTAGATTTGCTAAAAGTTCTTGTATCCTGCGGATTATGTATTTGCTAAAAGTTCTTCTATCCTGCGGATTATGTTTGTTTAGTATTTTAAGTTTTTAAGTTGCGTTAAAGCATTAACATTAGATATGCTAAAAGTTCTTGTTTTCTTATATTTTATAACGTCTCGCTATTAATACCTTATAATCTTTTGGTGAGTGGAATTTGGAGAAATAATGATAAAAAATAATTAAACATGCATTACTTTTGGTGAGTGGAATTTGGAGAATTAATGACAAAAAATAATTAAGCATGTATTACTTAATTGAATAGAGATAAATTAAAATAAGTGGATGTGAGGGTTTTTTAGAAAATCTCTAAATTGATAAGGTAAATTTGTTTTTTAATTAAATTACTAGATTATAGACACATGTATTACACAGATTTAAAAATATAAATTATGTTATTTTACAACAAGCAAATTTACATAACTAATTATTATTATTTTTTAATACTTTATACCATAATGATTTAACTTACATACTTAAATCTAAAAATATTTTCCCATGCTTATTTTTTAAAATTATAAATTGTTAATTATGCCAAAACGATCAATATTAATAAAAATAATAATGAAAATAAAATTCTTATTTCAGTGATTTAGAATTCTAGATATTTGTTACTTTCATAGTTGTCAAAGGCGCAAGGCACACACAAGGCGAAAGGGTGAGCCTTGGGCCTTAATGCAAGGCGCTTAAAAAGCGAGCGCTTTTTTATGCGAGTCGTTTAGTATAAAATACAATTTTTAGGGATTTTAGACTTGCTTTTAGGCTAGTTTAAGTTGTTTTAGGTTGTTTCAAGGCTTGTTTAGGGTTCTTATGATTGTTTCAAATATGATGATAAATAAGATTATATATTTATTTAGGTGAATTTTTTTCTATATCTTGAGTTTTGAAAGATTATTAATGTTATAATGCATAATCGTTATATATGTATTTATTTAAATTTAATTATTTTGATACATATAGAATAAATATTTATTTAGATATATAAATAGAAAATTTTAAACATCTTGAGTTAAGAAAAAAGATGAACTTATCCTATTGTGAATGATCATGAGAAGATGTTACACTTACCATAAAATTATGTAAAGCTTATTAATGTAAATAATTGCGAATAACAAAATATTTTGCGATAAAAGTAAGGGATAACTTTGTAGAATAGTAATCAAGTTTAAAAGTGTTTCAATTAAGTATAAATTAAACTAACTATATATGAAACTATATTTTTTAGGGAAGAGGAGAAATTGTCACCTGGTATTAAGTAGAATAATTATAAGGAGAAATTGTCATCTGCATTAAATGGAATTTTTATTAGAATTGAATATGGGTAAGAACTCGAATGCACTGTGAATACCCTTATTTGTTGTGCAAATCTATCTTTGTTTATTTAAATTGGGTTTTAAATACCGAATTCAGACCTTTAATAGCAATTAAAGCTAAGGTATTTTAATAATTATTAGAGAAAACTTAAGTTAAATGAAAAATAAAATATCCTCAAAACCGGAAACGATAAGAAATAATAGATCATATGTTACTCAAAAGAAAATTTAGTGAATTCTAACTTTTTTTGGTTTTCACCATTCATGTGACTCATTTAAACTTTATTTTCTTAGGTACAAATACGTGTGCATGTCTGAGAATTATATGGACTTACACACCTTTAATTTTACTTTTAAATCTATATTTTTTTCACAATAAGTCTATAACCCTCAACTTTATAATAATTGATACTATTTCCATACACCTTAATATATTTAGACTACAAAATTTGGTTAAATTATACATGATGTACCCAAATGAATACATAACTTTCTTGATAACACTAAAATACGTTACACTCTAAACTGTGAAAATATTGTTTTCTTTCTTGTCTAGGGTTTTGAGTGAACAAGTGAAGAGAGCCTCTAAATACATATTAAAAAACAGAGTATCTGCACATCCCCTCTTTACCAATCAACCCTCTATTGATTTGAGAACTTATGTCTATATACAAAAAGTGTATATACCCATATACCATCGTAATAGACCCATATACAAGGTGTATTCGCTCGTATAGAAAAGGTTATGCAAGATCTATACATGTGGATTGCGAGACCAAAATTACACTTTTTGTGGTCTGTTGAGTGGGATTATTGACTTCAATGTAGGCAAAACGTGACGATCGAAGATCTACAAAATCGGGTTGTTAGACTAACAATAGCGGCTCTATTTTAGCATGAGTATGACCTTAGAGCATTCACAATACATCCATCAAATTTGTGGGTGAGGTTTTTATATTATTAAAAGTGGTTGTGAGTGGAGAAGACAGAAATTATTACTATCCATCTATATATTTGATGGGACAATTGTAACATCTTGTTTGTGAACCAATAAGATTATATTTAAAGTTTATGTTTCATATATTGTTGAACGAGTAAGTAATGAGTAAAATGGTTAGTTGAAATATGAGATATCTAGACGAGCTTTGGCTATTATAGGAGACCATTTAATATTTATTATAAAATATATATTATAATTGACCTTACTCTGTTTTTAACGAAACTTAGGTCAAAACATAAATAAAAATATGCTCGCTCTAATTATATATTTTTTTATTTTATAAAACGTTATATTTTAGAAGTTATAAACACTAAAATGAGTGCAGCAACTGAACTAACTATAATATATATATATAATTATTATAATTATACACTTGTAATATCAAAACCGTTGAAGCAAGCTAGTACGCAGGTAGGACACTCTAGTCCCACGTTGAATGGATTCAGAAAGAGTAGCAGCTTATACTCTCTCTCTCTCTATATATAGGAGTTCTTAGTAATTTTTTAGGCACATAAAATTTTAAAAGGAACGCTCTTGTATAAAGAGAATCCTACGTTTATGATACCCCGTGAAGTGTTGTTAGCAGTCGTTTTTGGAGCATGAATAGAAACTAGAGTGGGGAGACTCTACATCAAATTGCCGTAGATATTTTTAAGGTATGTTCCCGCTTAAGTTTATGTTTAGTATTTAATATTTATTTATTTTTAGTAGTTAATATTAGTATTAGTAGTATTAGTATTATTATTTTTAGGTATTAGGGGTGGGTATTGGGTAGTCTAGCCTTAGTTAGGCATGGACTGATCACCCATGCTTAAACAAGACAACTTTAACCAATATCCAACCATGATAATAACTGTGTCAGGACCTTGAGATACTACCTGAACATACTAGCAACTAGTATCAACTGTTACGCAACTAGCAAGAGGTGAGTTTTATGAATGTTTTCCAAATGTGAACATGCTTGTCCTAAACTGTAATAATACGGCATGACTGTTGTGCGCATGTATATAACCTGTGCACTCATACACACGATATTTGTGGTCCCTTATACGTGCCGCTGGGCGTGATTTGCCTGGTACTACACCTATCAGTGTAAAGACATTAATTGTATGATGATGTGTCACGTGTTGACGTTGGGTTATGATGATATGGGTGGGTACAAAGTCATGGTGAAATAATGTGATTTATAAATTGTGTATATTCATAAACTCACCAGTTATATCTGACATCTTTTAGGCATGTGTCACAGGTAATGCGGCATGAACGTGAGCTATAGTCCACGCTAATAATAATGCGATTGAATAGTTTACCTTAGACTCTTTATAGTTGGTAGAACTGTATATCCCAGATTGTGTAATCTGGTGGAAGTTTTGTAATGTCAGACTAAGCTTAGTCTGATTAGATGTTGTATTTCAGTTTTCAGAACTTGTAAAGTAAGTTGTTATCGATAAAAGAAGCACTCTTTGTATCAACCGTGCTATAAGGTATCCTTATCGGGTGAGGTGTCACAGCTGGTATCAAAGCCAAAGGTTTTAGCGAATTAGGTATTCAGTATGGATACCTAGACTTTAACCTAAGAGAACACGCCTGATTAAGTTATTAGTGGGACGCCATGGGTGGTAAAGGAATTGACTTTATAAGTAAGAATGCTCTAGCTGACTTTGATATACGAGTAATAGATAAATCCAAGTATGAACTTACTGAGGGTACAGAGTTATTAAAAGATAACCATAGTGATAACTACAGCCTATAAACTCTTATTTGGTTAGCGCCTTGTACCCAGTTCTGTTTCAATGTGATATATTTGAACATTTTATTGTATTATGTGTACTATATGAACTAATTATTGTAACTGCCTGTTAATGAATAAAATATTGAAATAGTGTTTTTCCTGGAAATTTAGAAAATATCGGCAGAACCTTCGATTAACAATAATCGTCTACCTAACCCACTAGTTGATCTGCCTATTGACTCTGCTCGTCATGGGGAATCTATTGTCACACCCCGACCCGCAGCGGATAAGGTGATCGGGGCATGATTGGGTTATCATCAAAGCTCATGACATTTATTAAACGTTTCATATTCATTAATACAATTTAAATGGAAATTTACAATGATTGCTACAACATGATCTAACTACAATTTAAACTTCTTTGTTCTCTTCTAAGGCATATCCTATGTTTTCCTTGCTTCAACCTGTTCACCTGTATCATGTGTAAAAAGGTTTTTGGATCAACATAATGTTGGCGAGTGAATCCTATGGAAAACATTTGAACAATTTATTTAAATTGATTATGAAATATGTGCACAACCAAACATGAGTAAAATTAGATGTAACTTGATCAACAATCATAAGATGTTAAATGAAACACTCATGAATAATAATGGAAACAATTAAAGGCACGCGATGCTCAACTCGTCTCTCACGAGGAACTGAGGGGCCCGATGAATGAATTGCATAAACATGATAATATGAATAACACAACTACAAACAATATAAACTCAATGAAAACACACATGAACAATAATGAATTTGAATTGAAGCACGCGATGTTCTACTCGTTTCCCACGAGGAACTGATGGGCTTAATGTATGAGTTTCATGTAATTTGACCAACGGAATATAAATAAATCACCACAATAAATCAATCTAAGTTCAAGTCATGATGTGGTATGGCACAAGTTTAAATAAATAAATTAATTAATTCATAACACATGACACACCCCAAAACGTGTAATTTAAAAGGGGGAATTGTAAGATTCACTCACAGTGGGTGCGTTCGGTTGATGACGTTGAATGCACGCGAAGTGGTTTTAACCACAAGTGAGATTTAACCTAGATAAATCGCATTATGGTTTGGTAAGTAAACGGATTTTATTAAACTATTTTCGTAGGATTGTTGGGTGCATTTTTGTGAGTTTAAGGCTATTTTCTAATCTTAAAAATGTTATTTTTAAGTATTTATAATTGATTTTTAATTAAAATAATTAAATAAAAATAATAAAAATATTTTATTTTTTTCTGCTACAGTTGACTTTGACTTGTTGACTTTGACTGGTTGTTGACCGGTTTTGAGGCATATTGTTGTGCGCTCGGTGAGGCTCGAACCCGAGACCTCCCGTACGCGTGCACGCAGCTCTACCAACTGAGCTACGTGTCTAACCCGTTATATGTCCGATTTTAATTTCATATATACATTAATTAACATTAACAGAAAATCATTTTTATTTTAAAAACAATTTAAGCGGCTCGGCGGTGCGCTCCACAGGTCTCGAACCCGGGACCTGTGGGTTAATCTAACACACAGTCCACCGCTGGACTGTGTGTTCTACATGTTACATACTTTGATTTTTATTATACTTAAATACAATTTAGTTATTTCATTTTTCTGCCTTATTTAAAAAGAATAGATAATCGTCCGAGTCGGTGCTGAAGACCGGACTCGAACTCGTGACCTGTGATATAAACAAACACACAGTCCACTGTTGGACTGTGTGTCTAACTTGGTTATTATTCCGGTTAACAATATATTTAACATATATCTGTGGCGATCCGGTTCAGTAAACAAAAAAATGCATTTTATTAAGGCAGCGTGTGTGAGACGGGAATCGAACTCGAGACGTTTTGCGTTTTATATGTGCACACAGTCCACCGCTGGACTGTGTGTTTAACCCGATTAATTTCTTGATTTATATTATACTTATATGTTAACGAAAGTGCGTCGTCTTCTTCGTCAATGTTGAACCAGAAATCGGGTCTGACTGGTTCGAGTTTTTATTCAAGTTTCATTAGTGTTTTAGGTTAATTATTGATAAGATAGAAGTAAAAAGAAAGGAAAATAAGCGTGAGGTATACCGACTCGCTTTCCTCTGTTTTCCGGCAGAACTCCGGCGACAGAAAACAACTCCGACGTCTGGTGTCTTGCAGCAGCAAGTCTCCGAAAAACTTGGAAAGAGTATGGGTATCTCCGGTATAAGCTTCAGAGGTTCAGAAAAGCTCGGCAATGGGGAAACCGGTTTTCCGGCGACGAACAGGTTTATTCCGGCGAGTGGAATTACGCCGAGAAAAGGTGTGATTTTTGAGCGAAAGTGTTTGTCGTCGGTTGTGGGTCAATTTATAGGACAAATCGTCAATGCACTTGGTCTGAATTCCGACTGTGTTCGATATTTAAATTTTCCGGCAGTTATGAATTTGGTCGCGGACTTTAAACATCGGTTATAACCGATATGTAGTTAATGGTTTACGTTATAACGTAAATCGTAGTTAAGACTCGCTAATTTACCGGGATTCCGACGACTGAATCGTTTGGGCGCCGGTTTTGAATTTGTATCGTTATTATATCAATTAAATGATTGAAATATATAACAAACAGAACAAGCGGCGCAGTGGTTTGTGTGTGAGGTGATAAGTCACTGAGTGACTCGGTACAGACCCGGGTTCGAAACCCGGCAGAAACATTTCATTTTTATTTTGCGATTTTTGACAGTTTTTCAAAAACTAAATATATATTCCTGTATAATAATTGATTACGGATCGTTTAAAAATATTTTGGGCATTTAATTCGAAACGAAAATTTTGACTGACTGTTCGGTTGATAAACGGAGCGGGTTTGGTAAATCCGTTTTTGACGGATGTTACAGTATCCCCTGCTTTTTAGAAATTTCGTCCCGAAATTTAAATTGTGATATATTTGACTAAAAAGGATGATGACGTTTTGTTTGACAGTTGTATGCTTAGAAAAATAAAGGTTTAAGTTTTTGTTCGAGGCGGTAACGTTCCTTGTAAGGGTTATGTACCCTATTCAGGAATCGCTTTTTGTTGCCTACTGTATGAATATTGATAAGCAGAAATGATTTGCTAAAATGATATCATGCATATGTGTTAAGATACGTTTGGGAAAAATATGGTTATATCCTAAGGCAAAACTTCTAACACTACAATCTACATGGAACATAAATAAAAACACAACAGCTGATATCCAAAAATGAATGAACACATCAGCAAATATTTGAACATGAATAAACATAACAGCAAATATTCGAACATGAATGAACACATCAACAAATATTTGAACATGAATAAACACAACAGCAAAGATTCGAACATGAATAGACACATCAGCGAATATTTGAACATGAATAAACACAACAGCAAATATTTGAATCCACATTCTGATAACAATATATGTTTGAATGATGGAAGTTCCTCTCTCGTTTGTTATGATGGAGAGGTTAATTTATGTAGAAATGGAACACAATCCAATCCCTTTAAATAACATGATGATATAAATGTAACACAAATTCCAACCAAGGCAATACTAAATCCTACATGGAACTTCTCATAACCGCCTGATAATGCCTCTGATCCTTTGGCAAGAATACTTATATATAGGAAGTACCAGCGGCGTATCCACCATATTCTTGCCAAATTTTCATTAGTTTTATCCACAAGTTATGATTGGTTACCAAGAAACTAATAAATCCTACATAGAACTTCCCATAACCATCCGTTAATGCCTCTGATCCTTTGACAAGAATACTTATATATAGGAAGTACCAGCGGCGTATCCACCATATTCTTGTCAAATTTTCATTGGTTTTAACAGTGAATTATGATTAGTCCTATAACTCTACAATCAATACAACAAACATAAATTACTGAAATGAAATATATCTGTGCGATCAAGGCTCAATCGAACGGAGCCGATCGTTTTGCATGTACTGAAAATGAAATTGTGTGCTCAAGGCTCAATCAAACGGAGCCGAACATATTGAATGTACTGAAATTGAAATTGTGTGCTCAAGGCTCAATCAAACGGAGCCGAACATATTGAATGTACTGAAATTGAAATTGTGTGCTCAAGGCTCAATCAAATGGAGCCGAGCGTATTGCATGTACTGAATATGAATAACTTAACCACACAAACAGCCTATGCATGGAACCTCTCATAACCGCCTGATAATGCCTCCGATTATTTGACAAGAATACTTATATATAGGAAGTACCATCGGCGTATCCACCATATCCTTGTCAAATTTTCATTGACTTTATCCGCAAGTTATGGTTAGTTCGATGCGACTCTACTACAAACACCACAACCACATGATACTGATAATGAAATTGTCTGTGCGCTCAAGGCTCAATCAAACGGAGCCGAACGTATTGAATGTACTGAAATTGAACAACTTAATTTAAACAACCATCACACAATCAGCCTATGCATGGAACCTCTCATAACCGCCTGATAATGCCTCCGATCATTTGACAAGAATATTTATATATAGGAAGTACCATCGGCGTATCCACCATACCCTTGTCAAATTTTCGTTGACTTTATCCGAAAGTTATGGTTAGTTCGATGCGACTCTACTACAAACACCACAACCACAAGATACTGATAATGAAATTGTATGTGCGCTCAAGGCTCAATCAAACGGAGCCGAACGTATTGCATGAAATGTAAATTGAAATGTGCGCTCAAGGCTCAATCAAACGGAGCCGAACGTATTGCATGAACTGGAAATGTAAATTGAAATGTGCGCTCAAGGCTCAATCAAACGGAGCCGAACGTATTGCATGTATTGAAATGTAAAATTACGTAACCGATCAAGGCTCAAACAAACGGAGCCGATCGTGCGGGCACGCCAAGATCAACCACATAATAAAATGGGGATCCAACTCAACCTCGATGGATGGGGAGCCACGGCCTCGGCAAAAGCATATACCGAAAACAATATATAATATATAATATCCAATAATTTCTCTAACAGTCTACACATGTGATAAAGAAAAACATAAGACTAAACAATAGAAGTTGAATCTGGATCTTCGGCGAAGAGGACTAGCTGAGTATCTTCATCAGGGCCGTCATTATCTTCGACAGGGTTGGCGTTGATATTGAAGACTCTTCCTCTTGCTGGTGGCATAGTGGTTGGGTTTTCTTGGTTTACTTGATTAACTGGGTTTGATTGGGCTTGAGTGTTGATAACGTTAACCAATTGAGGGCATGTGTTTCTAAGGTGGGTAGGGTCGCCACAATTGAAGCAAGCTCGAGCATATGGGAACATGGGGTGTTGGGGTTGGTGATAAGTTTGGGCCATGTTTTGAGTAGGGGAAAAGGTTTGGTCTTGAAAGGTGCGACAAACATTGCTCAAATGACCATAACGTCCACAAGTTGTACATAGCCGGCAAGGTAAAGTAAGGGGATGGTGATAAAAACAGTTGTTGCATCGAGGGTGAGGTCCGAGATATGGTTTCTTATTTGGGTAAGCTGAGTTGGGTGCCACTTGGGTGATTGGGACAGCTCGGATGGGTATAGCGTGAAAAACGGGTTGATTTCGTTGGGTAGCAGCGAAAAGTCGCCCGACTCTTCTTCTCTTAGGGTTGGGTTGAGAAGGGGATTCGGTTTGGGTGGAGTCGGAGGTTTCAGTCGATTCTTTATCCTTCTTCTTTTCCTCCTTGAAGTCTTTGTTTCGAATTTGGTTCTCGGTGAGCTCTGTTGCTAGCTCCATTGCTACTTCCAAAGTTGCAGGCTTGGTACTTATCACAGGGTCTTGAATCTTTGACGGAAGACCACGAATGTAGTGCTCGATCAAACGGTAGAGAGGAGTAAACATGTTGGGAACCATTTGATGTAACTCGAGGAATCTTTTGTTGTAGGTGGTGTGGTCTCCTTCCATTTGCTTCAATGAGTAAAATTCATCTTCCAACTTCTTGATTTCACTCCTTGGGCAAAATCGTCTGGTCATGATTTCCTTCAATTCGTTCCAAGTTAAGGACATAGCATCTTCCACACCTCGTTTGGCCTTCTCTGTGTTCCACCAAGTAAGTGCTATCCCATATAGTCGACCGGTAGCATAACGCACTTTGCGATCATCAGGGCAATCGCAATTTAGAAAAGTATTCTCCATTTCTTCAAACCAATGGAGGAGTGCGGTGACACCTTCAGTCCCTTTATATTTCGGAGGGTCGCATGATTTGAAATGCTTGTAGGTGCATTTAGTGGTGTTTGGGGAAGAGTTGAAAATGTTTTGGTTTGCTTGATTGACAGGATTATTGGTAAGTGCTTGTTGAACTTGGATTACAATGTTGGGTATTACGGCAGCCATTTGTTGAGCGATTAAGGCAGCCATGCGATCGCGGGCTTTTCTTGCTCTCGTCTTCCTACGGGCGAGGTTAGAAGACATCTACAATGAATACATGACAAGAGTATGAGTTGGATGCTTTTGGGATCATGGGTCGCATTCAAGAATGATCATTTATAAAATAATTATACAAAAATACTACATCCATAGGATGTCTTGGGCTTTGCTCGCTGTTAGGCCCGTCATGCCGCCATACTTTACCTTGTGTAATCATGTGGGCCCCCATGAATACCGGTTTTTCATATGGTTCGCATGGTTTCTGCCTGGTTGCGTACACAAAAACCCGGGAAAATCGAGAAATATGTATACAACGTGTGATGTTCGGAATGTATCCAGGTGTAGACACGGTGACACCTCAAAGTAGGGTTAGTTCGAACGACGTTTGGTGTGGCATGCTTTGGCCTAATAGGTCCTTCGTACTCTCATCGTTGGTCCCCAGGTAGGCAAACTGGTCCGTTATATTGGATTTATACGAATGCCAGCCTAGACAGGACGTTCCGACTACCGGTACTCGTACCCTTCCAGTTACTACATGCCCGTCGCAGAACTTACTTTGATGAGATTTGAAAATTGCATAAAATCTTTGGATAACGAGAGTATGAAAATAAATTGAACACATGAACATCGATATATGTATAATGAATATGTATATATGTATAATGAATATGTATATGAGCATGTATGTTTGACTGAAATGTAAACAAATATGAAACAAATAAATACCACAAGTTTGTATGTAACCACTTAATCAATTTAAAATTTTAGGCAGACTATAGTATAGGCTCTAAGGGTCTAATAACCTATCCTATATCCCTATAGTCATGGCTCTGATACCAATCTGTCACACCCCGACCCGCAGCGGATAAGGTGATCGGGGCATGATTGGGTTATCATCAAAGCTCGTGACATTTATTAAACGTTTCATATTCATTAATACAATTTAAATGGAAATTTACAATGATTGCTACAACATGATCTAACTACAATTTAAACTTCTTTGTTCTCTTCTAAGGCATATCCTATGTTTTCCTTGCTTCAACCTGTTCACCTGTATCATGTGTAAAAAGGTTTTTGGATCAACATAATGTTGGCGAGTGAATCCTATGGAAAACATTTGAACAATTTATTTAAATTGATTATGAAATATGTGCACAACCAAACATGAGTAAAATTAGATGTAACTTGATCAACAATCATAAGATGTTAAATGAAACACTCATGAATAATAATGGAAACAATTAAAGGCACGCGATGCTCAACTCGTCTCTCACGAGGAACTGAGGGGCCCGATGAATGAATTGCATAAACATGATAATATGAATAACACAACTACAAACAATATAAACTCAATGAAAACACACATGAACAATAATGAATTTGAATTGAAGCACGCGATGTTCTACTCGTTTCCCACGAGGAACTGATGGGCTTAATGTATGAGTTTCATGTAATTTGACCAACGGAATATAAATAAATCACCACAATAAATCAATCTAAGTTCAAGTCATGATGTGGTATGGCACAAGTTTAAATAAATAAATTAATTAATTCATAACACATGACACACCCCAAAACGTGTAATTTAAAAGGGGGGATTGTAAGATTCACTCACAGTGGGTGCGTTCGGTTGATGACGTTGAATGCACGCGAAGTGGTTTTAACCACAAGTGAGATTTAACCTAGATAAATCGCATTATGGTTTGGTAAGTAAACGGATTTTATTAAACTATTTTAGTAGGATTGTTGGGTGCATTTTTGTGAGTTTAAGGCTATTTTCTAATCTTAAAAATGTTATTTTTAAGTATTTATAATTGATTTTTAATTAAAATAATTAAATAAAAATAATAAAAATATTTTATTTTTTTCTGCTACAGTTGACTTTGACTGGTCGTTGACCGGTTTTGAGGCATATTGTTGTGCGCTCGGTGAGGCTCGAACCCGAGACCTCCCGTACGCGTGCACGCAGCTCTACCAACTGAGCTACGTGTCTAACCCGTTATATATCCGATTTTAATTTCATATATACATTAATTAACATTAACAGAAAATCATTTTTATTTTAAAAACAATTTAAGCGGCTCGGCGGTGCGCTCCACAGGTCTCGAACCCGGGACCTGTGGGTTAATCTAACACACAGTCCACCGCTGGACTGTGTGTTCTACATGTTACATACTTTGATTTTTATTATACTTAAATACAATTTAGTTATTTCATTTTTCTGCCTTATTTAAAAAGAATAGATAATCGTCCGAGTCGGTGCTGAAGACCGGACTCGAACTCGTGACCTGTGATATAAACAAACACACAGTCCACCGCTGGACTGTGTGTCTAACTTGGTTATTATTCCGGTTAACAATATATTTAACATATATCTGTGGCGATCCGGTTCAGTAAACAAAATAATGCATTTTATTAAGGCAGCGTGTGTGAGACGGGAATCGAACTCGAGACGTTTTGCGTTTTATATGTGCACACAGTCCGCTGGACTGTGTGTCTAACCCGATTAATTTCTTGATTTATATTATACTTATATGTTAACGAAAGTGCGTCGTCTTCTTCGTCAATGTTGAACCAGAAATCGGGTCTGACTGGTTCGAGTTTTTATTCAAGTTTCATTAGTGTTTTAGGTTAATTATTGATAAGATAGAAGTAAAAAGAAAGGAAAATAAGCGTGAGGTATACCGACTCGCTTTCCTCTGTTTTCCGGCAGAACTCCGGCGACAGAAAACAACTCCGGCGTCTGGTGTCTTGCAGCAGCAAGTCTCCGAAAAACTTGGAAAGAGTATGGGTATCTCCGGTATAAGCTTCAGAGGTTCAGAAAAGCTCGGCAATGGGGAAACCGGTTTTCCGGCGACGAACAGGTTTATTCCGGCGAGTGGAATTACGCCGAGAAAAGGTGTGATTTTTGAGCGAAAGTGTTTGTCGTCGGTTGTGGGTCAATTTATAGGACAAATCGTCAATGCACTTGGTCTGAATTCCGACTGTGTTCGATATTTAAATTTTCCGGCAGTTATGAATTTGGTCGCGGACTTTAAACATCGGTTATAACCGATATGTAGTTAATGGTTTACGTTATAACGTAAATCGTAGTTAAGACTCGCTAATTTACCGGGATTCCGACGACTGAATCGTTTGGGCGCCGGTTTTGAATTTGTATCGTTATTATATCAATTAAATGATTGAAATATATAACAAACAGAACAAGCGGCGCAGGTGGTTTGTGTGTGAGGTGATAAGTCACTGAGTGACTCGGTACAGACCCGGGTTCGAAACCCGGCAGAAACATTTCATTTTTATTTTGCGATTTTTGACAGTTTTTCAAAAACTAAATATATATTCCCGTATAATAATTGATTACGGATCGTTTAAAAATATTTTGGGCATTTAATTCGAAACGAAAATTTTGACTGACTGTTCGGTTGATAAACGGAGCGGGTTTGGTAAATCCGTTTTTGACGGATGTTACATCTATAAACATAGGAGATGACGTAATTGACCAGATAGCCATTCTAGTTGCGCAAATCCTTGCCAATGCACAAGGACGTGAACGTCAGAATATAGAACGACCAGTGCAATCTGAGGGAAGTACCACACCTACACCAACTCCACGAGAGGAAAATCGACAAGAAAATGAGGCATATGATACTAAAGTAACTAAAGCCATAGAAACAAAAATCGCTAGAGAATGCAACTACAAGACTTTCATTTATTGTAACCCTCCTTCATTCACTGGGAAGAAATGTGCTATTGAGGCACATGAATGGCTAAGTGAGGTAGAAGCCTAACTTGGAAGGAATTTTCAGAATTATTTACAAAATACTAATGTGCACCAAGCGAAACCGACATAATTGAAAAGGAATTTCTGCATCTTGAATTGGGGAATAAGAAATACCGGGAATATGTCACTGACTTCAATAAAATGTCTCGACTAGGATCCTACTTTGTGAACACTGAAAAAAATCATATTCCAAGATTCCTTTGGGGACTACCCATTTATCAAGTTCACCAAACCAACTACCTATCACGATGTGATAGAGGCTGGAGCAAATTTTGCCGCAGATATCCAACAAAAGAAAACCCCAAACCCTGCCCCAAAAAGGAAATGGGACAACTACCAAGAACAAAGGAAGACCAATAGGAGAGGTTCTATCAGGCAACAGGGACTCCCACCTAGCTACCCAACTTGTGGTAAAAGGCATCTTGGCCCATGTAACCAGTTAGTATGTAGAAACTGTAAGAAACCGGGACACATCACCTATGATTGTAAGAAGCCTCGAAGATGTTTTAAAAGTGGAGAAATGGGTTATAGTAATAATTGTACTAAGAAGGCTTAGCCCAATAAGGCAAGAGTGAGAGCTTTTGTGCTAAACACTGAAGAAGCCCGCAGGAATCCTGATGTTACAACAGGTACGTTCCTTCTAAATAGTTTTTATGCTAAGATACTATTCGATACTGGTACTGACAGAAGTTTTATATCTGAATCTTTTCAAGTTATGATTAGACAGACCCCTAGTAAGTTGGTCAAGCCATTTGTAATAGCATTAGCAGATTGAAATGAAGAAGAAATCATATAGGTTATTAAGGATTGTACTATTAAAGTTGATGACACCTTGATACCTATAGACCTACTACCAATAAAACATGGGGAGTTTGATATAGTAATAGGAATGGATTTGTTGTCTGGTCATCAAGCCCAAATATTATGTGATAAAAAGCAAAAGTGAATTAAGAACTCGAAGGGCCTTGATAATTCATGGGGGAAACCTAGTAAACCCATAAGCTTCATCACAATGTTAAAAGCAAATAATTGCATTCGAAAAGGTCAATTAGCCTATTTGTATGCGCACTAGAAACAAAAAAGGAAAAAAAAAATAGAAGATGTGCCTATAGAGCCGAATTTCCTGAGGTATTCCCTAATGATCTTCCTGGGTTACCGCCTGATAGGCTAATTGAGTTTAGCATTGACCTTATCCCAGGAGCTACCCTGATTGCCAAAGCCCCGTATCGACTCGCCACAACCGAAATGGAAGAATTAAGAAATCAACTCAAGGAATTACTGAGTAAAGGATTGATAGTCCTAGTAGTCACCCTGGGGAGCGCCAATTCTCAATGTGAAGAAGAAAGATGGTTTAATGAGAATGTGTATTGGTTATAGAGACCTGAATAAAATTAGAGTAAAGAATTGATACCCACTACCAATGATTGATGATCTTTTTGATCAACTACAATGTGCCATTTACTTCTCAAAGATAGACTTAAGATCTGGATATCATCAAGTGAAGGTAAAAGAAGAGGACATACCCAAGACTGCTTTTAGAACAAGGTATGGTCACAACGAGTTCCTAATGATGCCTTTTGGTCTCACAAATGCACCAGCTGCTTTCATGGATCTCATGAACCAAGTATGCAAACCCTTCCTGGATCAGTTTGTGATTGTTATTATAGACAATATCCTCATTTATTCAAAGAGTAAAGAAGCACATGAAGAACATCTTCGTGCCATCCTCAAGTTGCTGAGGGAAGAGAAAATTTATGCTAAGTATAGTAAATGTGAATTCTGGATTAGGGAAATCCAATTTTTAGGACACATCGTGAATGAGAAAGGTATACATGTAGATCCTACCAAATTTGAAGTAATAAGAACCGGGAAACACCCTGAAATCCCACTTAAATTAGACGATTCTTGGGATTAGCAGATACTACCGAAGGTTTATCCAAAACTTTTCTAAGATAGCTATGCCTTTATCAAACTTAACTCTAAGTATTCCATTTGTATGGAGTGACAAACAAGAAGAGGCATTTAACCTTCTGAATGAGAAGTTATCTAGTGCTTCTATCCTTGCTTTACCAGATGGCATAGAAGACTTTGTAGTATATTGTGATGCCTCCCACTTTGTGTCTGTTTAATGCAACGAGGCAAGGTCATAGCCTATGCATCTAGACAGTTAAAGACTCATGAAAAGAATTACACCACCCACGATTTAGAATTAGGTGAAGTAGTGTTTGCCCTTAAAATTTGGAGACACTATTTATATGGCACCAAGTGCGTAATCTATACGGATCACTAGAAGTCTCAAATATATCTTTGAGCAAAAAATGTTAAATATGAGACAGAGAAGATGGGTAGAATTGTTAAATGATTACGATTGTGAAGTTTGCTACCATCCAGGAAAGGCGAACGTGGTTGCGGTACTGATTATTCTATTCATCAAATAAAAAGCACCCACGTACTTGACGCGAATATCAAAACATATCATAACACGTAATATAAAACAGAAAATGAAAACTGAAACAAACAAACAAAAAGCAAAACAAAAAGCTCACTAAGACCTTCTAAGATACTTCAAATGTCCACAATCAAAACATTCCAACTTATTCTTGTATTATTCATAGCTTGACCTTCTAAGGTATTTCTAATGCACAATCAAAACGTTCTTATTCTTGTATTGATTCATGAACTTCAACACCTCAGTAGCCCTACTTTAGTGAAGCTAAACTTGCTCCATCAAATGGCTGAAGAACTTTACCCACTGGAATCACCTGTTCAATAACATATACAATTAGGTAGGCGATAACTAATATTGCAACTTGCAAAAAGTTAATTAAGTTTGATCATTCCCCTTAGGCCATGGGTGTGGTATACCGCCCCTAGCAACATCATCGTCGTTAGCGCCCTATGGCGCCCCACACCTACCCCCTGCCCGCCAAAGATGGGGCGCTACCCATGCCTCGCTAGCCCAGTAATGAGCCATTTAGTGCATTGTTCGAGGATTTTGGTTAAACATGACCGTTTGGCAACGGTCGTTTATATATAAAAAAATAAATTTTAATTTTTAATTTTAACACTATAAATACACTACCCCCATTACTCAAATATTCATCCATTCTCCATCTAAAAACTTTACAAACTTTATCATATTCACACAATGTTTCCAAACAATCACAACCCGTGGGATCCCAACAATCCGTTTTGGGGTAATTTAACAAACAATGAGCAAAAAGAAGATACCAAAGAGACCCGCGAACAGTTGAGGTTGGGTATTATCTGATGCCACCTACCACCCCAACCTCCCCTCATCCGACCACGCCACCGATTTCCGGTTTTTTGGATACTATTCGCCACCGCCATTTTTCCCTAAACCAAAACATATCCAAACCCAAAACGTACCCGGACGCCTACGGAAGAAAATTGCATTGTCACAAGCATGGCTCGACGTGTCGGAGGATCCGATTGTTTGTAATTTTTCTCTCCATTAACTTTTTATAAATATATTTTTGTAAATATATTTTTATTTTGTTGCTACTAATTTTTTTTAATTATAGCAACCGACCAAGACGCTTCCGTATTTTAGTGGCGTATAGGTGAGAAGTTTTTCGCCGCAATGGGTCGTGGTGAGTACCGTTTGGCCGACTCATTTTCGGGCAAATGGACAGTAATGCGGACCAAGATTAACAACTTCAACAACATACACAATAGTCTCGTCAACAATCATACAAGAAGAAGCAGTTCAAGCGATGTAGACATTATGACCGCACCCACAACGAATATGAATTTATCATGGCCATGCGTTTACCATGTTACCTTCATGGGAGCTTCTACGCAAGTCTCCAAGTGGCATCTTGTACCACCGTTTATCCCAATGGCCCATAAGTCAAAATGGTCCAAATCAACAATGACTAGCTAACCATCCGAGTCTGATGCTCGTATTACTTTTAACCTAAACGACGAGTTGGATGATTTGAATTTTGAAGAACCGCAAGCGCTGCCACGAACCAAAGGGTAGGGATAGAAGAGTTGGATGATTTGAATTTTGAAGAACCGCAAGAGCTGCCACGACCGAAAGGGTAGGGATAGAAGTAAGGCAGCTGCACGAGCACGAGACACATCTTCTTCAATGCCATCGGATGGCCCATGAAGGTTGGACGAGTTCGACGATAGACTCAACCGGCTTCTCTCGATCAAGGAAAAGGAGCATGTACTTAGAATGGAGAAACAAAACGAGGAAGATATGAAGTTTCTCGAGAAAGACTTTTCCAACGTACCGGAGGAGGACCGAGTCATTTTAGATGCTCGTAAGGCAAAAATCCAAGCCAAATATATGTAGTTGTTTTTTATTTTCAAGTAGGTTATTTTTTTAAGTAACTTTGTAGTTTTTTTAATTTTTTAAGAAGTTTGTAATGTTTTAATTATTTTATTGAAATTAATGTTTTTTTTTTATTTTGTTCTAAATGAAATGGTATATAAATAAAAATATACAAAATATAATAAAAATTAATAATTAGGTAATGATAATGGAGGCTTTAAACCATTGCATGCAAGTTAAAGGAATGGGCTTTAAAACCCCCATTGCGACATGGCGTTAAAATGGCGCTTATATGGCGTGAGGGGCTTTATACCATACCCTCGAGCCTTACCAAAAGGATCCTAACTAAGTGCTGCATAAATAATGCAATCTTAATATTCTTACATAAATCATTATGATCTTGACGGAGCTTTGGATGCTTTTACAATATTTCTATAATTAATCAGCCCACAAACATATATTCTAATGATACGTAAATCCAAATACAATAATACAACCTTTGCATTTGATTGGCATAACTCATGACTTCCTACTCTAAATCCGATGACAAGCCCGGGTGTAGTGTGGCTGATAAGACACTGACGATGATCCAGCCGTTGGCGAAGAAGATTGCTTTCGTTGATGACCGGTAACCTCAGCATTATTGATATTATAAGGGTAGAGATCTGAACTGAAGTAACGCAATTGAGCTTCATTGCTTAATTAAATCATGCACATAATAAGTTATAGAACTTAGAAAAATATTTAGCTTATTTCTTATTCGTTTCAGATTGATTGATTAATTTGTTAGTAAACCATGCACACATGAAAATGGCCACTTTAAAACAAGAATAAAAAACTTCAAATCGTTAAACTGAACCATTTCAAAAAATGTTATACAACCAAAAGATTCTGAAAACAAAGATATAAGAGATTATTTATAAGTATGCGATTTTGGGATTGTCGTTTATCTTGTAAATTATATAAGCGAAAGAGACGTTGATTCAAGCTCAAAGAATGCAGTTATTTGATCAAAATATTATGCATATATGATAAGAATTATAGATGGGCTCGGAGACTTGATATTTAACTGAGAAACATACAAAAGAAGCTTCATAATACATTCTTATTGCAACATTGTTATTTTTGTGCCACAATTTTATATCGACGCCTCAATCATATTACGTCTCTTACCCGCAAAACCAAAACCACCAATTTTCAGCAACAATCCACCTCGTTCGCATCACAAGCGGACACAATAAAGATCTCCATGTTTAATTGCGGATTGAACAGAAAGGTTATATTTTCACTTATATAATGTTTGGATCAAGATAAAAATACAGGGATCGAGGTTAAATTTAATACATGTAGAAATAGCACATGGCCAAAAACCAATTACATCTTAATTTTTTTTTTTTCATGTAAAAATACCCCAAACACAGATACTTTTTTGGCAAAAAAAAATGAAAATAAAAAATATTCTATCAGGATAACCCATTATCACATTGTTTGTTTTATCTATTTTCCCATCGAGAAATGGGTTTTATCCATGATTTTGGTGTTTTTGTTTGGTTTAAGGTTGATGAAATGAATCTCTAGCATTGTTTGGGTTGAAACAGGTGTAAAAAAAAAACACTATGTGACATGATGTCCAACACCCCAAACCAAAGAGTAGAACCCATCTGCACAAACCACTTGATAAGCATAACTTATAACATCACTATACGAAAACCAGTTGCAAATTAGTATTATATTATAAATTGTTTGGAGGTAAACCACCATCTACAGCCCCATTCGATGCATGGTTTCCTTCTGGAACGGAACGTTTGTTTGACTTTAGCCTAATGATATCAGTGCGGATTGAAGGGCCGGCTAATACTATCTAATTGGATGTACTCCGGTCTTAAAGCCCCAATTCATCTATTTTCGTCCATAAAAAAAACTAAACCCCATTCACCAATCATACTCTAAGTCACATGTTACATATATTATTGGGTTTAATAA
The DNA here is from genome assembly GCA_947069175.1 of Scalesia atractyloides. Lineage (NCBI taxonomy): Eukaryota > Viridiplantae > Streptophyta > Magnoliopsida > Asterales > Asteraceae > Scalesia > Scalesia atractyloides. The sequence continues at coordinate 5,064,159 of CAMTDV010000009.1, forward strand.
TACAAAAAGAAAAGTATTTATTAGAGGCGTCCAATTTTTTTCATAGCAATTTACTTACTCTTTCAATACCACAACTAAACCATGAGGACATAGGTTGAGAGCATCAGTGACGAAAATAAATCGTCGCTACGAAGCACGATAAATTCGAGAACTAATAAAAATCAATCATCCACATGCAAGTTTGGGATTGAGTTTGAAAATTACTTATTGATTTATTGGTTTTTTTCAAAAAGCCAATAAGTTAAAAAAAATGTTTTACAATTCTAAAAGTGCTTTTAATTTTAGCTTTTTTATTAGAAGTAAAAAATTTGATTTGCAGCTTTTTGATCATTAAATTACCAACCTATTCCTCTTATTTAAAATAGTTGCTAAAACATGGAAATATTCATTATTTTTATATGTTACTTTTCTCACCACAAAAGCTAATTAACTAAACATTTTAAACTTCTTTTGAAAAATTTATAAATCAATAAGCACTTTTGGAGTTAAATAGGCAATCCAAACACCCTCATTTAATTTTTAATTAATTTTGTAAATCAGTGATTAAGTTTTTATGTATTATATTATACTATATTATATTAAACGAATAGTATGAATAGTAGAAGCCAATGTTGATTGGGTAAGAGTGACGGTGGGTTCTACATGTTTCAATATTGCCGGCCACATGTCTCGGTGTTTGAAGCATCACCATATAAAACCCTAAACTTACTGTACACTTTGCTTCTACACCCACACACATTGCGTAGAAGAAGAGAGAGAGACTAGATGGTGTTCGGAACCCTCACCAAATGAACCAACCAGGGTTGGATTCTTTTTCTTTTGTAACCGCAATGCTTATATAGGTTACACTAAGTTAGATCGGATTCCTCGATACACGCATTTTCATATTGTTAGCTTGTCACATAATGTGTCACCAGCTATAAATAACTAAGGTGTCGTCGTTGCAACGCACGACCTTCGACGACAATCTAGTTTAACTATGAAAATCAAAAGTAAACAAATAAACGACTTATTTCCAAAATTAATACAAGAAAACGGTTAAAACACGCTTCATTTGATAATATATATATATGTGTGTGTGTTGTATTTTGCACATATCAAGTACCACCGGTTTCGGTTGAAAATCTAGCAATTTGTTTGTGTGGAAGAAGCAATAATCATTGATCTTAAAGGAAAAGGTGGTACCTTTTAATTGTTGTAAGGAATTTTGTTGAGATTCTTGATTGTTTTCTAGGATTTTTGTTGTTTGAAGATCTGAAAATGAAGTTTTTAGCTGTTGGATTTGATCAGTAATTACCTAAAGGTCGTTGACTATGGGGTGAGTAGGGGTTTGGGTTGGGAGCATGACTCGACACGTGACGAAGTAGGATCCACATGGTTTGGCTTGGCTGGCGTGGCTGTTTCAAAGGGTGTGGATGGCGTGGCTTAGCTGGCGTGGCCAGCCATGTGTATATTTCCTTTCTTTTAAGTAATTAAAATTTCACTAATTAAATTAGCAAACTAACTCGTACAAATAAAATTTAAAAAAAATATATAACATTTAAAAAACTACATAAAATAAAAAAACAATTAAAAACTTAATCATTTATTCATGTTATATTTTTCTAAGATCTCTTTTATCATTTGCAGCGTCATTGCCAATTCTACGCCAGAAAGGTGATCAACGTTCATTGCGAGAAACTTCATCTCTGCAAGTTTTGCTTTTTGAGTTGCTTCTTTCGAGCCACTTGCATATTTTTCTTCACCTCCACCTTTTGTTTTTTGATGAAATTGAATGTGCAAATTTCCATCCCCACCCGATGCCGAACCCGATCGAGCTCTTTGAACGCGCTTTTTTGAAGTGTCTCACCGGGTGGGTAGGAAGGAGAATAACCAAAATCATCCAAGTTCAGATCCATCTCTTGATCACGAGTATCGGATTGAGCTTGGGACGAAGGTGTTCTTGCCCTTTTGGATGAGGTTGATTCGCTAGTAGTAGGGACTCTCGCCCATTTAGAAGCGATACCTACATACATTCCAACAATTCATGTACTTGAAATCGTGCTTCTTGTTATCTCTGTACTCCACCATGGCGTTCCTGATAAAGTCAGCCTCAGTTTCACCGCTCCTTGGCGAGTTCTTCGCCTTATGGAAACAGCCATTGAACAAGGTGACATGTGTATTTATATCACCCACTTAGACGAGAGGCTATCATTTTCATGATACACATCCACGCTGTGCATTTGCGTATGAAATGATTTTTTTATAGAATCCCAAAAATCTTTGCGGTGACGTGAATTTCCTATTATAAACAAAGTTTAGGCATTATAAAAAAATCTAATAAAACTAAAAACTATAATATTGTTATATATAAATACCTTGAATTGGATCTTGCGATTCTTCGATATAACATTTTGTCAAAAGAGTATCTTCTTGAGGCGTCCACTTTATTGGTGTTCTTTGTTGGGCCCTAGTGCTTTCTCTTCATTCGTTTTTTTTTTGTGACTTCTTTTTTGCCCAGTTTGGATGACGAACTACCAACGTCTTGCTTGGCGGCGAAATCGGGTTGGGAAAGGCTAGTTGGAATAGATGAATCGTCGAATGGAAAGTTCGTGAATACACGGTGAAGAAACATTGACCTGACGGTAGGGCTCCAACTAGAACTTCAACCCGGAGCAATCCAAACAGCCGGCTACAAAATAGAAACACCGTTAAGACTCGTTACAGGAATGAGGTTATTCCTGAAACCACCCTCCGGCGTGAGATAAGTCTCGGTAATGGGAGTAAGAAAGTATGAAGAGAGATTAGAAAAGAATATGCATACCTTTGACGTTTACCCTTATTTATAGTTTATGATTAGGGTTTCCTTTAAGTTAGAAGATCCTCCGATAAGTCGGGGATTCAGTTACCTAGTTTATCCATGCAGAGAAGAACATTCTAGAATAAACGTAATTATAATTGATTATTTATAACAGAATAATGAGTGATGACGGGTCGGATTAACCGGTCTGGGTTATACCATGTCCCCCAGTCCGAAGTTTATGAAATGACATTCATGAAATCGGACTTAGAAGAAAAAGTCTAAATACACCATAAGCGCATATTCGTCAAGTGAAAGAACAACACTTTTTGAATACGGCGGTGATGTGAAAAGGTGCGTCCGTTGGCCATCATTAGGATGACAGTTGTGCATGCCCTGGGTGTCCACGCGTCGCCATCATTGGGGTTTCCTTATTTAATGTGAAAGGGTTTTTCCTTTTCTATAAATAGCTTTCCCATTAGGGGTTTTACATCATTTCAATCGCTTCTTTCATCGCCTACGAGTTCTTGACTGTGCACAATGGCTTCAAAAACCAATGAATCTTCCTCAGCACAAGCAAGTGCCGATGTACTTTACTGCAAATGGGGAACGATATCATTCAACAATCTCCTTCAAGAGTATGGCATCAAGCCGGTATGGAATCCGCTGTTGCCGTCAAACAAAGATACGGCGTTTCCCTTGAAACAGGGGAAGATAACTCTGTTTAGCGATTTCTTTAAATTTTGCAACTTCCGACTACCCATCACCAAATTTTGCAAGTCTGCAAGTCTGTTCTTGACGAGTACAAGATTCACATTTCCCAAGTACATCTGCTTGGATTGGTGAAACTCCGTCACTTCGAGTTTGCCTGTTTAGCTTTGGGTCATATCCCTGAGATCTTGGTTTTAGGGCTTTTTCATTCTTGTTTGGAAATCCCTTTTTTTTACCTTCGATCAACGAGACACCGGTGTATCTTGTCTGAGAGGCGTCCTTGCAAGCTCCCGGGATAAAGATTGGAAAAAGAAAGTATTCTACATAAACGCTAAGTCATCCCTGTGGAGATGTACTCGAGGGAGATGGGGTCCAAAGAAAAGTTTAAAGATGAAAGTCCTCTTGCCGATACATATACAGAGAATGCCTTGTTCAAGAAACTTAGCCAGCACCCCTTCGAGTGTCAAGTGATTCCTGAGGGTGCACTCGTGCTAGTTGGGATGAGTTTGTTATGGCGTGATAGTTGATTGTACCCAGCCTTCCAGAGGTTTGATAATGGTAAGTGTCAATGTTCAATCATCGAGTTCACCATCGCTATTTGACTCTGATATGTTGATTATTCGAATTAAAATACGTGATTGGTCTCTATTTGACTCTGATATGTTGATTATTCGAATTACAATACGTGATTGGTCTCTATTGACTTCGTGGACCCTTCCCGGAATGCCGCATTAAGGTCGGCGGACCGCGTGGTAGGGAAACAAGAGCCCAGCGTGTTCAAGACGCATATTGAGGATTTCTCCTTCCCGCCATTACGACGGCTTCACCTACTGAAGTAACCACCCCTCCCCCCAGTAGTGGATGTGAAGCGTCTCGTGAAGGGACAAAGAAAACATCCCGTATAAAGGCACTTGGGAAGAAATTACCACCACTGACATGACCGTTACGCCTGTGACTACCGACGTGCCTCAGCCTCGAAGGGTGTAGCTATTACCTCTGCCCCTACTGCTAGTAGCTCTGGACCTACGCCGAAAAGGCGTAGGGTGATGCTGTCATTATCGACTTTTCAAGCGATCAAGGCAGCCCAGTTATTGCATGTTGGTATGTGGTTGTGTTTGCCCATGTAAACTCTCTTTATTTTGTTTTCTGATTTATGGCGTTTTTTTATAGATGCTCTCGCTGGAGCCCCTGTTGAAGGTAGGTTCTCAGTGTCGCTGCTTTCTGCGGTAGTCAGTACTTCTGATGTTGACAATCAGAGTGTATCCCTTGGTGAGCTTATATCCAAGGCGAGTATGCTTCCAATTAGTTCTTCTGCACCGCCAACTGTGTTTACATCATCCATTGTGATCACCACTACCCCCTGCGACAACACCTTTGGTTTCCAGTTCTATCCCATCCTCGATGTTTGACTCTCCCAGGAGTGACGTTCCCGGACTGGCGGAGATAGGCCTGCCACTTCCGTAGGGGTGAGTCTACCAGTGCCAAAGAAACTATCATTAGTGACACTGGGGGATCTAGTGATAATTTTGCTAAGGGTGGGGCATGTTTGTTTGATGATCTTTATTTCCTACTGTGCGTTGGGATCCAACTGTCTAGGACAAGCGTTATCAGCCTAAGTGGAAGATAGCTGGAGTCATCCAGGCTTGTGTTCCCCCCGGTTGTGCATCATTGGGTTAAGCGAGCATACGCCCTGCTGAGTCTGCATATATTGAGGGACTTGACAATGAGCATCTAATGAATACTAGTGATGCTGTTAGTGGACCCAGGAGGCTTGCTGAGATCCAACGCTGCTGGATGCACGACAATAATAATTATGCCAGGCGCGTATGGCCGTCCAAGAGCTAGCGGACGAAAAGAGCCGATTAGAAAGCCAACTTCATGCTGCCCGCGTCAGGGAGGATCGGTTCTTTCTGAGAAAAACAGGTGGAGGATGACCCAAAACGTGTGACTGCCCACTTGGCGGAAGAGAGGATAACCTGGGCCCTACGATGTCGCGGAGAAATAGCGTATAATTTCCCGTGCTCTCGTTCAAGAGGAATTAGAACGGAAGGTTGTGGTGAAGCCCAAAAGGTTAGATCTGAACTATTTGCCGAAGTAGAAAGGTACCGTATTGACACAGACTTTGTTTATCAGGTGCAGGAGAGGTACCAAGATTTGACTCTCGAGCTAGAGGCGTCTGAGGCCAAGGCCGAGCCAGACAAGTTGAGCTTGAAGATCGCAAAGAGAAACTTAGAGAGCTTCAACAAACCTGTGACGCCCTTGTTACTGAAAAGAATCAACTTGTCCAGACTTCTTCCACTCAGATGGCTTGTCTTAAGGAAACGGAGAATGCATTGGACCAATCTCATGCGGAGGTGGATGGTTTAAACAGTCAATTGACTGGTTCTTAGGGTGACAGGAATTGGTTGATATCCTGGGCTTAGTTGGTGCCTTTGAATATTTACGCCAATCCGAGCCTTTTGTCGCCCTTTTGGATCGTTTATCGACCGCTGCTTATAATCGGGTCAGCATGATGGCATTTATGAGGGTTATGTCAGCTGCCATCGATGGATAGGGTTACCCCGAATTCCAGGAGGAGGGTGGCAAACTTACAGCACATATGGCGGATGCCTTGGAGGCGGTTTGCAATGATCTGTTACCGGCGTATGCTGATTTGACTAGCAAGATAACCGAGGACGGGTGGAATCATTATGCCATATGTTGGAGGTGGCGGATGAGTCGGAATAGGTTTTTGATTGTTTGCTTTTGTGCTGCTGCTTAGATATTTTGTAAAACTATATTTTATTGGGATGTATGTTGGTACTTGATGTTGTCAGTGACAATTAATGAAATGCATGATAAAGACCGCGCCGCCGTTTTCTACGCGGCAGATTTGACATGTAAGCATCATAACTTTGTATAATTAATTAATGTCTGCTCTCGTTATCACTTACCTAATTTAGTCTTTATATATCAACCCACCTTTTTATAAATTTGGTAAATGCAACATGAGGAATAAGTACCGTTTATGGAAAATTTCCGATGTTTCTAAAATTCTTGATGCGGCTAACGCCTTGCTTAGCCTTCATGACCAAGCATCCAGCAGGGCACCAGAATGTGGAAGGCTTGGTTCCTCTGATGTCGTGCCATATCATGGCCTGTTTGGCGAAGTCGTCGATGATGACGTCTTCCTGGTTGTCGAGGCACTTGTTGCACTCAAAACAGCTGATGTTGTTTTACTAAATGTTGATGCCCTAATGCCGTGGTTTCCTCCTGAGCACTTAGGTCGATGCAATATAGTGTACCAGCGTCGTGGTAGGTCTCGCCACGCAAATCCAACTAGGCTCAAGAGACGGTGACTATTCTGGTTGGTGCGGAGGATGATGAGGATTTGATTGTGGATCCTCACCCGTTGGAGTGGTATGGCGAGGCACTGCACACCCCTGCAGAGGTGTTAGCAATGTTTGTCGATTTGTAGTTAGCTAGAACATGTTCGTTTTTTTATATTCCTGTGTGATGTTTTTTTTCTAACCGGGACAAGTACTTGGTTTTGTTTGATAGTTGTATGCATTTATTATCAAAATACCTATCTTTTGTAGTGGTTAATGTATTTATTACCAAGATACCCACTTTAGCGCTGTATAAGTTTGGTTATCTAACTTTGATGTTATGAAAAATATTTCATATCAGAGTTACCGTTTACCGGGATATGCAGTTCAATGTGGTGGTAATATTTCGTGTGTATGTAGATGATAAAAAAAAAAGAGTTTTCATTAATGATCCATAAAAGAAAGAGACATCGTAAATGATGGATTACACTTTGTAAAAAATATGTCTATTCCGTCGTTAGGGGCGGGAGTCTACATGTAACACATCTTTAATTGAGCCACGTTCCAGCTACGTGGAACTGCTGTGCCATCAAGTCTGGATAGGCGGTAGGCCCATTGCCTAGATCTTCTTGGACTATATAAGGGCCTTCCCAGTTGGGTCCAGTTTTCCTGTGGGTTCCGCCCTACTCGCCTCATTATCCCGCATGACATAATCGCCCTCTTGAAAGTTTGCTGAGCCACGCGTTGATTATAATATTTCTCTAAGGCTTTCTTGTATTTGCCTCGCTAATGGCGGCCGCTTCATGCCGTTCTTCCAAGATGTCCAGGCCTTCCCGCAAGAGCCTGTCATTGTTATCATTGGTCGTTAGGCGCCTTAGAGAAGGTAGCCCTACCTCTCCTGGTATCATTGCTTCTGTGCCATAAGTTAAGCTGAATGGGGTCTCACTGTTGCTTGTCTTGGGCATAGTTCGGTGTGCCCAGAGGACGTTTGGCGATTCTTCCACCCAAGAGCTTTCCTCATGGGCTAATCTTCTCTTGATCCCATCCAACAGGCTTCTATTTGCCCTTTTCGCTTGACCGTTTCCTTGAGGGTGTGCAACCGATGTAAAAATCTGCTGGATCTGTAGCTCTGCACACCAATCTTGTAAAACCGTGTCTGTGAATTGTGTCCCATTGTCACTTACGAGGTACAACGGGAGCCCAAATCGGCAAACGATGTGCTCCCATAGGAATTTCTTGGCGTTTTAGCGGTTATCTTGGCCAACGGCTTTGCTTCGATCCATTTAGTAAAATAGTCGATTGCCACAATCAAGTATTTTAGTCTTCCGGGGCTGGAGGGAATGGTCCCACAATATCAATTGCCCACTTTTGAAAAGGCCATGCCGCTGTCACAGGGAATCAGGTTGTTCTTAGGGCATAGCGTTTGTGGAGCATACTTTTGACAACTGCGGCATTTTCTGAGTTCAACCATCACGTCCTCGTGCATCCCGGGCAAGTAGTACCCGACGTTTTGAATTTTAGCAACGATTTCCGGGGGTCCGGCGTGAATACCACATATGCGATGTGTATCTCTTGAATCAGGCGCGTGGCCTCTGACAGGGACACGCACCATGATAGTGGTCCCAGATACAACTTCCTGTACAGGATGCCATTTTATACTTCGTATTGTAAAGCCTTTATTTGTATCTTTTTGGCATCCCTCTAGCGGAAGGCAGCTCTCCTTTCGTCAGGAATTTCAGGATGGGAGTATACCAACAAGGTTCTTCCGCTGCAACCGCGGATACTTCTCGGTGCTCTATTGAAGGTGACTGGAGTGTTTCCACCTTCACTTCCTTTATAATACCAGATGTAAGCTAGCTTGCTTAGGGCATCAGCTATTTGATTTCTTCCATGATGGACGTGACTGAGTGTGACACTGTCAAAGGAAGCTATGAGCTCCTTGGTTTAGACAAATACTTTGCCATCGTCTCTTCTTGGCTTCATACATCTCGTTCACTTGGTTGTTGACCAGCAAAGAGTCAACGTACACCTCAACCCTTGTCGCTTCCATAGATTGAGCCATCCTCAGATCCGCTAACAGCGCTTCATATTCTGACTCGTTGTTGGAGCATTCAAAATCGAAGCGCAAAGCGTACATCAATTTTATTTCATCCGAGCTTATTAGCATGAGGCCCGCGCCTGCCCCCTTTCCACTAGAAGACCCATCTGTTTATAATTTCCAAGTTTGTTTGGATGTGCTAGATCCTGGCCTATTGTTAACCATGGGTCTTGGATCACTTCTCCATAGGAATTTCAGGTAAAAAATAGGCGATTACCTGCCCTTGATCGTCGTTCGTTTTCGATATTCGATGTCCGGCCCCCAGCTCGATTGCCCACTTGGCTAGTCTCCCAGAGATTTCTGGTTTATCTAAAACTTGTTGTAAGGGATAATTTGTTAAGATTTGCACGCGATGACCCTGGAAGTATCTTCGGAGACGCCGGGTAGCATGGACCAGTGCGAGTACCAGTTTTTCCAGTGTTGGATACCGCGTCTCAGGACCCGCTAGTACGCGGCTAATGTAGTATATAGGCATTTGTTTGCCATTAACCATGAGCACTACGCACACCGCGTTATGAGCTGCTGCAAGGTACATCTTCAAAAGGTCCTTTGGGTGTGGTGCGTCACCGTGGGTAACTTTTCAATGAACCGTTTCATGTCTTGTAAAGCTTCTTCTGCTTCGCTAGTCCATCTGAAGTTGTTTTTTGTTGAGGCAGTCTTTCAAAGTTTTTATGATCAAAGTTTTTATGAACGGCAAAGATCTTTCAGTATGTCTTGCAAGGAACCTGTTTATAGCGACCAAATGCCCATTTAACGCATGTGCTTCTTTTAAAGTTCTGGGTGATGGCATTCGCGTTGTGGCAGTTATCTTCTCCGGGTTGGCTCTAAAGCCATCCGAGTGACTACCACTCCCAGGAACTTGCCTTCCTCAACCCCGAATGAACACTTCTTGGGGTTGAGCTTTATGTTATGCTCTCGTAACTTTCGGAAGGTTTCCTCGATGTCCTCGAGCATTTGTTTTTCTTCCCTGCTCTTAATTACTAGGTCATCCACGTATACCTCCAAGTTTCTACCAATTTGCTTTTCAAAAGCCTTGTCCATGAGTCGTTGATAGGTGGCACTTGCATTGCGTATGCCAAAAGGCATTTTAGTGTAACAGAAGATGCCTATATCGGTATGGAACGCTGTTTTTTCTTCATCTTCTCGTGACATCTTGATCTGATGGTAACCTTTATAGGCGTCTAGAAAACATTTGTACTGAAAAGGGACCAAGGAGTCGACTTTGAAATCTATTTCCGGCAGCGGATAGACGTCTTTTGGGCAAGCCTTGTTCAAATCTTTGAAGTCAATGCACATCCGCCGTGTGCCGTCTGGTTTCTTAACCATAACGGGGTTTGATACCCATGTGTGGTATTTCGTTTCTAGAAGGATTCCCGCTTCGACCAACTTCCGTACTTCTTTTATTACCGCTTCTTTTCGATCGGGAGCCATGCTACGTTTTCCCTGGGCCACCGGTTTGATGCCTGGGAGTGTAGCTAACCTATGTTCCGCCTTATCTCGGGGTATCCCGGTCTTAATCAAAATGCTCAAAAGCGAAAATGTCATCATTTCTTTTCAGCAACTGCTTCAAACTATTTTTTATTTCCGCGGAGAGGCTATCTCCTATTGTAACTATTTGCTCGGGATGACGCGTGCTTAGTACCCATCTCTCTGGGCCAATTGCACCGTTAGGTCCCTGACGACATCTTTTGGTATTCAACACTTCGCCATTTTATCCTGTGGACTGTTGCAATTCCTCCTGGCGTGGGGAACTTCATGAAACCTCGCGTTGTGGATATAACAACATCTAGTTTCCCCAAAGTATACCTTCCGATTATTACGTTGTGGTAGGAGTCGGCACGTACGACGAGGAAAGTAAGGAGTATGGTCCTTTTGCGAGGGGCTAGTCCAAAAGTTACCGGGAAGGTGATTTGACCAATTGGGTCAACCTTCTCTCCGGTGAAACCTTTTATAGGGGCGTGTACCGACTCAAGCAACTTCTTGTCTTCCGGTTGCATCCTGTTGAAACATTGTTCATATATTATATCTTTGGAGCTCCCGTGTCAACTAGTATCCTTCTCATGTTATAGTCGCCCACAGCGGTTAATATGATGAGGGGGTCAATGGTGAGGTCTAAGTCCTCCGCACGCGGTTCTACCGTCACAGTTGCCAACATCCAAGGTTCAAGGGTGGAAAAACTCCGTTTAACCTCCTTCCCCTTATCGGCGTAGAGCATGTTTAGCTCCCGCTGCCTCTTGCCCGCCCCTTTGTCCACATCTTCCTTGCTAGGGGGTGGGCCCTGCTTTATGTCTCGAACCAGGTGAGCCAGCTTCCCGGTCTTCACATAATACTCAATTTACTTCTTCAGCTGATAGCAATCATTAGTATCATGGCCATTGCCCTTGTGGTATTCACAGTATTTGCTAGTGTCTTTGTTGGGCGTATCTTTCAACGGTTTTGGAGGATTGAGTTTTAAGTTCTCAGAAGCAAGGATTTCCACCGGTGTTTTGCTCAGATTGGGGTAATCAGACCTTGATCTGGAGGATGATTCGTTTCTTAAATAAGAAAACCCGGACCTATCATATCGTGAGTCTGACCGATCACCTTTCTGGAACCTATCTCCTTTACTTTTGCCCTTTTGAGTTCCGCTGCTCCCTATCATCTTGGCTCTTTTGTGCGTCCTTTTTTCTGTTAGCAGCGTGACTAGCGGCCACCGTTTTTTCTTGTGTCACGTGTATACTTTGGCTATCCTTAGGATCTCATCGATGGTGCTCGGCACGCCATCCCTTCCATACAATGTCCTTAGTAATTCATCATCGTTCACTCCCTGCAGGAAACCACCGCAAGCCAAATCATTTGTTATGCCTGGGATCGCCAGGCTTTCTTTGTTGAATCTGATGATAAAACTTTCCACCAGTCTCATTATCTCGCCGACTGGATATGGAGGAGTTCGTTTCGATCTTTTGTATGTCGCCTTTGTTGACTGAATTGTAGCTGAAATTTGGATACTAGATCCTCAAAACTGTCAATTTCCCCCACAGGTAGGCCATCCCACCATACTCGTGCTGCCCAGACCAGCGTTTGGACAAAAATCTTGCACCAAAGAGGAATGGGCCAGTAGGCTCCTTCCCCGGCACTCTTGAACAAGTTTAGATGGTCGTCCGGGTCGCTTAACCCGTCGTATTTTCCAACTGTCTAGGGCTCTTAGGTTTTTTCCTTGATCGGGGCTTCAGCGATTCTTCTTGTGAATTTGGACCTGCATGTAGCATCTGCGGGCTTATAAGGTCTAGTGAGCTCGTCATCTTCCACGTTGATAGGTTGCATGTGGTGATTTGTTCCGCCCACTCTTATCCCTTGAGTAATCGGAGGTTGGGATGTTGTAAGGTTTAGTGTAGTATTGGGACCCTCGTTAGGAGAAAAACGAGGCCTTGAAGTGTTTCCCTATCATAAATAGGCTCCGCTATAGGCGGGGTCTGACCATAAGTCTGTTGGGACGCGGGGAAAGACCACCAAGGTGGCATGTAGGTCGCGGATGGCGGTTGCTGAGTGTAACTTTGTGCTGTCATTAGAAGTGAGCATGCTTGGCTGTTGTATGGGGGTAGGTACCCATAAGAAGGTTCATAATAGTAGCTTGGGAAATAAGCTTGATTCCCAGGTGTGACTGGAGCGTTCATGATTCCAGCTGGCATGACCACCGGCTGATGGGGTGGCGTGGATAGTGCTGCTATAAGCGCCGCGGAATACAACGGCGGCATAGCATAAGTGAGAGGTGGCTGATAGTACTGGGTCACACTTATCGGTTGTGTAACATTTCCTGGTGCCGCGTATGTTATCACTGGCCTAGTGTTGTGACTTATAGTCTATGCGGTGGTGCTTGTTGCAGGAGTATAGACAGCGGCGATGGCTGTGGTTAGGGCCACTTGTCGCACTTGCCACGAGGTGTAAGATAGTGGGTCTTCTGCAACCGACCCATAGGAGACGACTAGGAACCTCTGATACCCCGGAAGGGCTTCTGCTTTGAACTCTAGGTCTAGAGACCTGGTTATCACCGGCGATGCCGGAGTAGCCGTAACCGGGAGATCGTCGTTGACACCGGATTACTGGTTACCAATGCTTGGTTTACTGGTGTTGCTGCCGTGTTCTGATCGTTTGCCATTGGGTCTAAGTTTACTGGTGTTACCGTGGTCCCACGGATGGCGCCAATGAAGAAACACTAACCTGACGGTAGGGCTCCAACTAGAACTTCAACCCGGAGCAATCCAAACAGCCGGCTACAAAACAGAAACACCGTTAGGACTCGTTACAGGAATGGGGTTATTCTTGTAACCACCCTCCGGCGTGAGAATAAGTCTCGGTAATGGGAGTAAGAAAGTATGAAGAGAGATCAGAAAAGTATATGCATACCTTTGACATTTACCCTTATTTATAGTTTATGATTAGGGTTTCCTTTAAGTTAGGAGATCCTCAGATAAGTCGGGGATTTAGTTACCTAGTTTATCCATGCAAAATAGAACATTCTAGAATAAACGTAATTATAATTGATTATTTATAACAGAATAATGAGTGATGACCGGGTCGGATTAACCGGTCCGGGTCATACCTTGTCACACGGTTTCCTAAATACGACGCAATTCCAGCTAGATCGACACACGGTGAGTTTACGAAACCGTGTGGATGGCCGCGTGTAGGGGTATTTGGGTCGGGTTTGGTGGTTGATGGTTTTGTGGCGGGCTAGGGTTCGGGTTCTCTACGGAAGCAAAGGTGTTGGTTGGATCGAGGTTTCAGTTAAATGGATGCATTTTAGAGGATTAAGTGGGTTGAATTTTATTAAAAAAAATTAGAAATAGAAGAAGGTGAGAAGTAGATAAGTGGTAAAAAGTGTAAAAAATGTGATTATTTATAATGTTTAAAAAAGAATTATTTTTTTAATAAAGTAGCTGTTGGGCAACAGCTAGCCCCGTCGGTCATGTATCCCTAGCCAATCCTAGCTAGCTAGCTCAACTTCCCGGTGAGAAGTAGATAAGTGATAAAAAGTGTAAAAAAATGTGATTATTTATAATGTTTAAAAAAGAATTATTTTTTTAATAAAGTAGTTGTTGGGCAACAGCTAGCCCCGTCGGTCATGTATCCCTAGCCAATCCTAGCTAGCTAGCTCAACAGCTAGCCCCGTTCGGGTTCTCTACGGAAGCAAAGGTGTTGGTTGGGTCGAGGTTTCAGTTAAATGGATGCATTTTAGAGGATTAAGTGGGTTGAATTTATTAAAAAAAAATTAGAAATAGAAGAAGGTGAGAAGTAGATAAGTGGTAAAAAGTGTAAAAAAATGTGATTATTTATAATGTTTAAAAAAGAATTATTTTTTTAATAAAGTAGCTGTTGGGCAACAGCTAGCCCCGTCGGTCATGTATCCTTAGCCAATCCTAGCTAGCTAGCTCAACTTCCTCCCCCCCTACGCCAGGCTTCAAAGCCACGCCAGCGAGGCAACGCCGTAGCCAACGCTGGCACGATGTGGCTTAGCCGGCGTTGCTTGGCTTCCTCCGCCCCAACCCACGCCCCACACCCCACGATCTTAGAAGAGATAATAATTGAAATTGGGTGCAAATGAACTTTAATGACAAATGTACTTTGTAATTGAGATAAAAAAAAATGAATATACCTATATCAACAAATGATCAACTAACAAATTCTGTTAACAAAGACTCTCATGACAAATTTATCTCAGGAGTTAAAAAGAAGTTATAGGCTCAAAAGTGCAATTTCATGTAAACTATACAAGTTTTACTTTCCTCAAAATTTAATAAAAAACAAACTTTTGTTCGTTTTATGAATCCATATTCGGCTAAACATTCCCATTTTCTTTCCTCCAATATGTAATATTAAAGTCCAAATTTACAACATGCATCTACTAGTACATTTCTCTTTACAACTTGTACATTTTTTCCTACATTTAGTCATTTAGTTGTTGTGAACCTAATCTGAAAAAAAAAAAGCAAAAGCTTTAATTGTTTAATTTTTCTTTTATAACCGTCATATTTGAAAACAAACATACCCATGTTCCATTCTTCTTCAAATTCAATAATCCCCTTTTTCTTCAACAAAATTCACCTAAAAACCCTATAAATTCATAAAAAGATTCAATTTTGACAAACACCCAATTCACACAATGTCAATAAACCTCAAATCACCAGTTTTTTCAGGCAATCCAATAAGATCAAAAACCCCCAAATCAACCGACCCATTTTCACCGACACCAGCCTATGAACCCTAAAGGTTTTAATTTCAAACCAAACCCACATCCAAGATTCATCTTCTTTAACTTTCAAGATCTTACCTTTCAGAAAGGGGAGACCTTTAGCTGGATCAACAGGTGATTTGGTGAAAAAATGGCATCTGGGTTGGTTGAGTTTTGATGCATTTAAGGATGTTTTGGAAGGGTCAGAGGTTGTTTTGAGTGAAGATTTGTTGGTTTATTTGGGGTATGAAAATGAGGGAGATGAGAAGACTCAAAAGAGTGTTGTGTATTGGGGGGTTGATGTGAGTTCAGGGGATAGTTTGGTGCAGAAGTTTGGTGGTCAACAGCTGTGTTTTGTGCAGTTGACTACTTTGATAGTGGCTACTGATTGGGCTGATGAGAAAACTATGGGTCAACTTGCAATTGCTGGTCATGTAAGTTGTTAATCCATATAGATATGTATATATAACTACCATAGGTGTGTTTAGGGGTAAGTTAATGTAGGATAGGTTGCGTAACGTACAAAGGGTTATATAGGTTGCGTAATCATTAACATAAGTTGCGTGACTGTTTTTTATGAGTTGCGTAATTAGTTATACATATTGCGTAATTATTTAACTTCATGCGTAACTACATGTATACGTTGCGTAATAATTAACATAAGTTGCGCAATTATTTTTTGTTGTGTAATTATTGTGCGTAATTAGTTATACATTTTGCGTAAATTATTTACTTCACGCATAATTACTTATATATGTTGCGTGATTATGGCACGGAAGGCCTTTGTACGCTTTGTACGTTAAGCATCATTTGTATTTAAACCTTACACGGTGTGTTTAATACATAACCAATTTTAAATTAGAAAATTAGAGAAACGCATAAGCACGCACTTTTACGTAGTGCTGATAGATATAATGGGAGAGAGAAAGAAAGGCGGTTATGTTGTTACATAACCTCCTTATTTATCATAGTTAAAACAATATGTACATGTGTAATGTGTTTATATGGTTCTCATGGATATATGCTCAAAATTGTTTTTGTATTGAGACAAAATTGATTTTGTATTGAATTGTGCGTTACATATGCATATGCACGATTGAGTCTCCAATGACTTATTTTGAATGAATCATGCAAATTACTAAAAGGAAATATAGTTTGCAACAAGTGATTATGAACAATCATGTAAGGGGGGTGTTTCGATGTGATACTCGAGTGATCGTTGTAGCGTTTGAATGTGTTTTTGTGGCGTGAAATTGTAATAATCACGTAATGCTTTTAATGATATTGAATATTTAGCAAATTCTGATTATTTAAGGAAACAATTCATAAAATAAGGGGTATATAGGTAATTTTACTCGACATGTGGTTGTAAATTTTGTTGTGACTAGCATGAGTCTATGAGTCGTATGACACATTACTTGTTTACCGAAAAGATAATACCGAAACCTAAACACCATAAATTATTTGACTTGAAATTTCAATAATTACATAATTACTTTGATAACGTGTGTCCAAACTATATGTCACTAAATTTTGAAATATATTTAGGCAAGAGCTCTACTAGAATGGCATAGTAGATCTCGTTTTTGTGGATCTTGTGGTGAAAAGTTAATTCCGATTGAAGCTGGTAGAAGAAAGCAATGTGCAAACGAATCCAGCAAAAAGAGAATATACCCGCGAGTTGATCCGGTATGCTAATTTATTTACTGACATCTTATTAGTTTTTACATTTTAAAGTGTTTTTTTCTCCTAGAATTTTGCATGTGTGGTATGTAAAATGACCATTTTGCCCTATCAACAGGTTGTTATTATGTTGGTCATAGATAAAGAGAACGATCGCGCACTTCCTAGTAAACAGTCGAGATTTGTGCCTAGAATGTGGAGTTGCCTTTCTGGTTTTCTTGAGGTATGTTTCATGTAAACAGTAAATATTACAATTAATATGAACCTTATATAATATTTATACTACATTATACAGCCATTTTGCCTCTCACTTTAAGAAATCTTCGAGTTTCAGAATCAGAATAGTAAATGTTCATCAATATTATAATTAATAATTATATCACAGCAAATGCATTTTCTGTTTAAATAGTGATAAAAATGAAATGTGATTTTAACTCGTTAAGTTCATTTTTGGAACTACTAAACATGTTATCAAAATTAAGTGATATATATGCATTTCATATCTTGTGACTAAAAAGATGAAATGAATACTAGATTATAGGTCATATGTCGGTTATCGGTCCCCGTGTAAAATATCGATGTCAAATATCGGTCAGAATATTGGTACCGATATTTGACCGATATAACTGATATATCACTGAATTGTTAGTGTTAAATTGCTATATATATAAATTCTGCATAATATTAATATTAGTGATATCTCACCAGATAACCTATATCTCAAATATCAGTCCTCGACCGATATCCGATATTTTACCGCATTGATTGATTGCATAGCTAAAATGAAATAATTATTATATCAAATACATAACTATTAAATTTTACCGCATTGATTGATTGCATAGCTAAAATGAAATAATTATTATATTTTGATATTACTGATATCTCACCAGATAACCTATATCTCAAATATCAGTCCTTGACCGACAATGGCGGAACTAGAAGAAAACTTCAGGGGTATCCCAATTTTTTACCCAACATTCATAAAATAATAATGATTATATTATTCTATGTTGTTAATATTGATTATATTATTCTATGTTGTGTAGATGCTGAATGGCACAGTAGAGAAGACGTGAAGAGAGCGTTGACTATGACCGAATATGGAAAAGCACAACAAACAGCTGCATCAAAGGTTGACCAAATCTGCAAAGGGGTTGAAAAGGGTCAAAATCTTGCTGCGGATTTTGGTGTTGAAAGTGGAGAGCTTCTGCCCATGTTTGTTCCTGGGCCTTTCGCTATCGCTCATCATCTTATTTCATCATGGGCTCATCAGGTCAGTTTTTATGTTTTAGAAATATTTGATGTGGCAAAATGTAAGGGTTGGGGGTAATGGGCCAAAGTGGGCTTGTTCATAATATTAATAAAATACGGTCAAAGGTTGGGCCAACCCACATACTCCTTTTTTTTCTTTTTGCAACTTTTCTTATTGACTAATGTCTTAGACAATATTTTAGTACAATAACAATCTTATCTTTCAAATAAATGAATTTAGCATGTTTTAAGTGTATGAATACACTTTGGATGACTTTTGACCAGTTTTTTACTACTTCTAGTTTAAACCGTTTAACATATTAGAATGAAACACAACCCAAATCGACCCATTTGCAATTAAACATGCTAAATGTGTGACCTTTAAATGCCGTAATCATATTTGCCTTTCGTTTTCTCAGGTTTAATCAACTTGATGTTTGAGTCGACTCGGAGTGTGTTCAATTGGGGTACAAGTTGATCCCTATGCTACATCTAGTTTTTTTACGTGTAAACTTTATGTTAAAACTGTATATGAAAAAACTTAAAACATGTAATACTTGTATTATTGTTCCTTTTTGGTCACATAAAAAAACATTCACTTAAATGGTTGGTGTAATGTTTTCGTTTGTTCTCTTTCTGACGTCTTGCTAGTTTGTTCTTTTGACATTTGCTTTTGTAATGATATTGTTCCAAAAAAATATGTTTGTAGTGGTTGAACCAGTGAGTTATTTTTAATTTGACATGAAATTAAAGAAATGAAAATGCACACACAAGGTGCAACAATTGGGTGGTTATCTCGGTTACGTATACATGGAAAGATTTGAAATACCATAGGTACGCACAGGGTATTACTTTCAGTCTGAAAACCCATACCTGTAACCGGACCCGATTATACAGTTCTATACCTGTAACGGGTTTTTATACCTGGGCCGGGTTTTTTTGTATACCCGAAATCCACATATGTATAGCCCAGCCCCTTAAAATTAGAACAAAAAGATTGGTTCAACTATGTGGCACACATTGTGAAACAGTAAAGGCTCTTTCCTTTCTAATGAGTAGTTCACATCTTCACTTGGAAAACTAGCCTATGGGGAATATGTCTTCTATTTTCAAAAGGGGGATTTGCATCAATTTCGTTGCTTTAAAACTATGCAAGTGTTACAAATCAATAGCTGTGGGTTATAATGTTACATTTGTACTTATGCTAAGTTTTATAGAGTAACACATTGTATATTTGAGTACACACAAATGAATCCATAAGAAAACAAAAATCACCCAAATTAACTCATTTATTAACGGAACGGATCATTACCATGTGTACTTAAGATAGAATACGTATTCAGTAGCCAACTGATATGAAATTTAAACATAAAACATATTTAAAAACTAGGCATGTACCAATGCAGCAACTTCAGTCTTTTGCATCTGCAATTCCTCCTGGTGTTATCTGAAATATGTGATCTTTTTGTCAAGAAAAAAAAAATAGTATTTAAGACACCAAATATAACCAAAACTAGTAACATTTTTTTATGGTTTTAAGGATATAGCTTCTGATTCTGGGAGATTTGGCGCATCGAAGACCTTGCAGACGCGCTGTTCACCTTTACCCTTCCTAAACATTAATCTCACAGTTGCTGCATGAGCAAGAACATGACCTCCTGCTGGTTTCTTCGGATCTGATATGAACACCCCGCCACCTGGGTCAGCTATCACTGCAACAAACATTCACACGTTCACCATTTCAGATTTTCATAAATCATTTTATCCAACAAAGCATGTTATTATTAGTGAAGTAGAACCTTGGTTTGTCATATACACTGCTACATTGAATTCTTCAGCAATCTTGGTCAAACGGGAGAGCATCTGAGCCAGCTTTTGCTGTAAGACAACGATGATGTATGCAGTTTGAATGAATGATGTCACTCTTGAACATGAATATAGAAGCATATACAGTATCATATAATCTTACCTGGCGGTCTGCAAGTTCTCCTCTTCCAGTGAAGTCCACTCGAAACAGCGCAATGACAGAATCAACAATCTAGAAAAATAATCAGATTCAGAATGGGAATTAGTACGTTAGAAAGAATGTAAAGATTTGGCTTGAGAAAGACACACCAGTAGTCTAAACGGTTCTTCAGACATCTTTGCAGCTAACCCAAGGAGCAGATTGTATTGATGTTCATACGTGTATGCTCTTGCATATATAATCTTCAGTATACGTGGGTGAAAATGCAATCAGTTACCATACAAAACAACAATATAGTTTAAAAAAGCGTTGTTAGTTATTACGACATTACGTTATCAAGAACGGCTCCAGCATCCATGCCAAACCTTTCAGCAATGGGTACAATACGATCAGGTCGGCTGCACGCACATTTTATTAAGGAAAAACTAGCAAAAAAAGTAACAGAGGTTAAAAAAAAAGAAGAACCCAAAGGATACAAAGTTCCCTCTGTATCTATATAAGCAACTTTCCCATTTCCTCCTTTCATGCTAGTAGGAAGCTGCATGAATAAAGTAAGAATTTAGTCAAAAATGAAACAAAAAGTCAACCCATGTGATCACAACATGATTAGCCTCGAGTAGGGGTGTTAAATGGGTCATGTTCATGGGTCGAACCCGACACAAACTCGAAAATTTGACACGAAATCGAAAAGCATGAACCCGAACTAGACACGAGTTTACATGAGTTGAAAATTTGACACAAACACGACTTGTTTAGAACTAAATTTTTTTTATTTTATATTTAATGCATACTAGTAATCTAAATTACAAATCTACAACCAAATATACAAATGTATATCAAATAACTTCATTTAAACAATAAAACTTGATTCTCATATCTCTTTTATATTATAAAATTTCTAGCATAGAATACTCGATCTATTTAAGTTATATTATAAAACGGGACAACTAGACCTGTGTTGTAACACAGAGAGTGTGAGCCAGCTGCGTCTTTCCAGACCTGGATAGTGACATTAACGAAGAGATTATAAGCCACAGATCATGGAGATTCATATTTCATACATAATCTATTATTATATGATATGTTTGTTCAAACCTAAACTCGCCAAAAGCTTCTGTAATCTGCAGAGTTTCAATGCCGCCTTGCCAAATTCAAAAGCAAACAGTTATTCCTCGACGGTTCATATTTTTGTTTAAAAGATATCAACTTAGTTTATATCGAGTTTCACCTCCTAGAAGTTCATCAAGTGCTTGACTTCCAGTAGTGATGCGGACAACAGCCTTTCTCTGTGTAACAAAGGATTACAAAATATCATTTCATTTCTAAGCTAAAGTCAGATATCGAGTTCATTTAACTCAAATCATTTGAAGCATTTTGAAACTAGAAATTAAACAAATGAGTATCTTACTCTGAGTAGAGCATCACTTCCAGTGATATAGCCAAAGTTCTGAATCAGAAAACAAGCAAAACAACACTTATATATACGCTATTTAAAATCAGATAAACGAGAATCTGTAAATTATCAACAGATTACTAAGTACTAACCACTATCTTCTCAGCAGCTTCACAGATTTTATCAACTTTAGCCTCAGACAGACCTTTTATACCAGTCAAGTTCTGTAATATAAACTAACTTTAGCCAGATGTTACCAAAAATTAAATAAGAATCCAAAAAGGTGCAGGTTCTGGTCACCTTCTTCGTGTGCATCATCAGGCCATTGCATGTGTATATTCCTGCATCTTGCAGCTTCTTCACATCTCCAGCATTTATTCCATGAGAAGTCACTGAATAAACACATACACAAAATTAGGTCACACTACACACTGATCATTCGGTCTTATTCTAGCTCCTAAGTCCTAATCATGATGGAATGACAAGGCAGTGTAGATGACTCAGTTACGTAATCAAATCATCTAGATCAAACATTATAGAAACTAAAATTTTATGAACATTGCTAGAACCTTGCACCATCTCCTCGCACACGCAGATCTAAGTTAACTAGCAAACGAAATTCTACAAGTTCAATTCCATAAATTTGAACGTGTTCGAATGATTTCGAATTTTAGTACAGCAATTGGAATCGTAATGAGGATAGCGCATTACTTCAGGTAACAAACAGCAAACATATGAATGTGCAACTCACAAAAACGAAGAGAATTTCAGATACAATACGCATAAACACAAAACTAGGTCAAAATACACACAGATCATTCGGTCTAATTCTAGCTCATAATCATGATGGAACAGGAAGGTAGTATAGGACGACTCGGTTATATAATCATATCATCTAGACTCAGTTACTAAGCATTGCCAGAACATTGCATCATTTACACACGCACACACAGATTTAACCTAACTAGCAAATCGAAGTTCCACAAGCACGATTCCATAAATTTGAACATATTCATAACGATTTCGATATTTAATAGAGCAACTGCCATCGTAATGAAGATATAATGATTTCTACAAATTCGATTTTATAAAATTGAACATATTCATAACGATCTCTATTTTCAGTAGAGCAATTAGCATCGTAATTAGGATATAACGACTTCTACAAGTTCAATTCGATAAATCTGAACATATTCACAACGATTTCTACAAGATTGATTTCATAAAACTAAACATATTCATAACCATATCTGTTTTCAATAGAGCAATTAGCATGGTCAAGAAAATAAATCGATTTCTACACGTTCGATTCCATAAATCTGAACATATTCACAACAATTTTAATGTTCAATAGAGCAATCAGCATCGTAATGAGGATATAACGATTTCTACAACTTCGATTCCATAAATTTGAACATATTCATACAGATTTCGATTTTCAATAGAGCAATTAGCATCGTAATGAGGATATAACGATTCCTACAAGTTCGATTCCAAAAATTTGAACATGTTCACAACAATTTCGATATTCAACAGAGTAATTAGCATCATAACGAAGATAAACTGTTACTTCAGCTAACAAACAGCAAATACACAATATACAACTCACGAAAACAACTAGAATTTCAAATAACCGACGTAGAGGATTTGAAACAATCGGTACGTATATGCTTACGCTTATCAATCGCTTCAAACAGATCTTCTTCTTCATCGATTTCCTCACGCTCAACGAGCTGCAGGTGGCTCTGTTCTTCCGATCTGGAACAAAAATCGTAAGCAAAAACGTTAAATAATCAGTTACGATGCAATATCGATAACATGATTGTAGGTTTTATCAGCTGAATTAGGTTAGAGGATTAGAGACTTACTTGAACGATTGCATTTTCGAATTGAGATGAAAAAGTGTAGAGTGAGAGAGTGTGTGATTTAGAGAGAGATTGAGAGGGAAAAACGGTTATGCTTTTTGAAATTGTGAAAATGGAATATGAATTGAGGGGATTATTTATATGGGGAATAAACCGCCTTTAAGTTTGTTAATTTGTTATCAAAATAGGAGTAAAATAAAATTTTGAAATAAAACTAGAGCATACATTTCAGCCCATTTGAATTGTGTATAATTTAAAAGTAGATGTATTGAACTGCGTGTTGTCACGGCCACTCAAAAGGAAATTTGATCGGTATTGATTTAGCTCGTAATAATACTAGCCGAAAAACATAGTGTTAATAAAAAAGAAATCTAAAAATTAAACATTAAAAATCGTAAATATAACAAAATAGAGAGGTGAAACTAAAATATTAAAAAAGTGAATACAAAAAACTGCATCAGTAACAAAATAGATAGCCATTACAAAAACATTGAAACAATAAAAAAAATGCAACTTTTTGCGACTTGTATGAACGACTTACGAAGTTTATTTAATAAATCTCAAACTTTTATGTTATTACTTTTAATTTGTCTTCCGCTGCATATTTGTTATAATGTTATCAATCGTCACTCATAAACTCACCGACCAGGCCCACCGGAAAGTGTGGTGTAACAGTTGTCTAAATGGCTATTTGTTTCGGCTTTTAATAGGCTCTTAATTGGTTCAGACCTCTTACAGGTTCAACACTTAATAGTTCAGACTGTTTTGTTTCGTGAGCAGATGTCTAAATGGTTCAAAGATTTGCCTCTAAATGATTAAGCATTATACTGAATCTGAATGGTTAAGACCCATTATCTGAATTAGTCAGACATATGCTTCTGAATGGTTAAGCATTATATTGGCTCTTATTGATTCAGACATCTTACTGATTCAGCACTTAATGGTCCAGACCTACTGGTACAACATTTATCTATTCACAAGTTGCCAAATAGCCCCTTAAACTTCAAAACATCAACAAACTTGTCAAAGGGAAGTTGCCTAAGATGTGTTGCTCTAGCGTTAAGGAATTTTGACTATGATGAAAGTTTTTTACCTATTTCCAATTGCATTTTTCTGGCCTACGCCTATAAAACTTCAAATAAATTCGAAATGGTATCAAGAATGCGTTCTTGAATGGAGACTTTGTATGTTAAGAAGCCTTAAGTTTCAAAGATCCCATGCATGTGTAGACATTGAAGTAACCGACTGAATGAGCACTATGAAAAGGGCTTGTAGCCTGGTGGTACCAAGGAGTGCAGTGAATGAGCACCTATGAAAAGGGCTTGTAGCCTGGTGGTACCAAGGAGTGCAGTAAGATGTTGCACCCTCAAGTGATGTGAGTCATTCTAAAAAAGAAAAACAAACAAACTACGTGCTTCAACGCTATCTCATTTTGTTCCACAAAAGCCTGGATAAGCTCATCGAACACAAAACTATGTTAAATCATGAGTCGTGAATCCTTCGTAAAAAGTATTCACCTCCTTTGCCCGACAAATCCTTCGGAAACCTTGTTCATGCGGTATTTATACTTGCTATTATAAGTAACCTTTCATGAATTCATTTTACAAACCATTTATCTCCATCCGTGGCCATCCTTCCCGACAAACGCAAAGCACACAAACAGCCACGGACAGACCTACATAATGCGGGCATCCGTGGCTCGCTCATCCACAAGTGCCACATCACTTGTCCTTCAAACCACAAACTGCCCATTTTAGCTGCTCTTAAACAAAAATGGAAACTATTTCTCCAAATTAAAGCTGGATTATCATAACTACAAAAACAAAATTACAAACGGAAAAATAATGCTTCCAATGAAAAAACAAAAAGTTAATTACAAAAAGAATCAAAAGCCTACAAAAATTCATCTGCGGTATCAAGGTTGCTTATGATTTCTGACTTCACTTGTTCTGGAAGAGGCGCAGACGGGCCTGCCTTTGAGTAAAAGCCTGCAAGAGCTCTAATCGCTTTCTCAATCGCAACATATGATTCCTGCACCTCAAAACAAGCCATCGTTAATATAGTTTTGTAATCACAAATAACACGAAAAGTAAAAAATAAGAAAAGAGTAAATTACCAAAATGGTCCCTGTGGTTTGGGCAGTTTTGCCAGTATAGTCCAAAGATTTCATTTATCCCCTGTGGGTACAAAAAGTTTTCACCATTGCCATTTTAGTCCAACTGACTTAACCCCATCTATTTTTTCTGTTAATTAGAAGGGAAATTCAGTCATTTTATATTCTTAACATAAGGAGGACTATTTAAAAAACATATAAAATGACTGAATTGCCCTTCTAGTTAACAGAAAAAATGGATGGGGTTAAGTTAGTTGGACCAAAATGGCAATGGTGAAACCTTTTTGGACCCATAGGGAATAAATGAAACCTTTGGACTATACTGGCAAAACTACCCAAACCATAGGGACCATTTTAACAATTTACTAAAAAAAATACCTCATTAATTACTGGCTGCTGTCCCCTCCAATTCGCAAGATACTCTCATATGGCTTCCTTAGCTGCATCCGCAACCCGTCTAAACTTAGCCATATCATTCGGGTCTTCTTTCAACGACTCGCGCAGAGTCTTCACCACTTCTCTTGCCGAGCTTAAGTAAGCTTTCGGCAACACTTTGCCCGACTTTGTTTTCTCATTAGGATCAAACAATGACTTATCGCGCCAACTAAACTTTCGTCTTGTTGCTCATCTTCCGCCCATGCTGCTAGCGGTGCAAACCCACCGTTGAACGCTAATGAGCCAACAAAACTAGAACTTATCTCGTGATTCGCATTTTCGCACTTGACCTGCGGTTTAACTAACAAACACAATGAGATGTTTAATAAAGGGGTAAAAAAGGTAATTTTATTTTATTAAAAGGGTAAAATGGTAATTCTATTTGAATGATTTATAATAGAGAATATAAACTTACATTCCTTCTCTGATATGATTTTATCGAAATTGGGAGGGGGGCAGATCTTCAATGAGAAGAAAGTCGTCATTCCCGGTCCCAAATTGTTAGCTCTGTGTTGAATGCATTTACGTTTAGCACGATGATCACCAGTTAAATAAGATAAATTCTTGGCGAGCATGAGGTCCATGTTTTAATAAAACTTAGGTAAATACAGTATAACCTCGATAAATTAATGTTCAATAAATGAATTACCTCACCAAATGAATAATTTTTTCCGGTCTTGACGTAAGTCTACTTTTGTTGAAATGACTTGCTTTATCATTTTTTATTCAAAGTCGACGTTATTATTGTGATAATATTGTTTTAGTAACATCAGTTAATGCATTAATTATCTACAAAATAATTTCAAAACTAAACAAAGAAGTATTTGCAGGTGAGCAGGTCAACCCAACCCAGATATACTAATAAAATGACGGTTTCAACCCGAACCTG
Organism: Scalesia atractyloides; assembly: GCA_947069175.1. Taxonomy (NCBI): domain Eukaryota; kingdom Viridiplantae; phylum Streptophyta; class Magnoliopsida; order Asterales; family Asteraceae; genus Scalesia; species Scalesia atractyloides. The sequence goes on from CAMTDV010000009.1 coordinate 5,090,861, forward strand.
TTTTGACCCATTATCTTACCAAACCATCTTGCCTTTAAATGAAATGATTACTTTGATACGAAAACATACAAAACAATCGATATGAAGACTGGTGTTTGGTGTCAGTGTAGGGTACTAGCGTTTATGTCTTCACATAATCTCTTGTTATATTATCTGGTAAAATGTAATCTAACCGGACATCTATATATATCCTACATTCTGCAGTTCACTGCGCGTGCAGCCCAACAATAGGCATATTGATCAACCTTACCCCAATCAAAACCATCTATAATGTTTGTTCTTAGGACCCGTATTTGATACTTAGGAGTCTTGAAACATACGAAGATAAAAGAAAGCTTCCAAGAGATGTCCAAATTCTCGAATAATATGACATGATGTTTAGCTAGTTTCACAGGAGTAACCAATTTTGACCCGAATAATATGACATGATGCTAGCTAGTTTCACAGGAGTGGCCCATTTTATCCCGTTGTATAATTAGAGTGACCTATTTTGACCGGTTGTACAATTCGAGTGACCCATTTTGACCCGTTGTATAATTAGGGTGACCCATATAAGGGTGACCCACTTTGACCCATTGTATAATTCGAGTGACCCATTTTGACCCGTTGTATAAGTATGGTGACCCATTTTGACCCGTTATAATCTGAGTGACCCATGTTGACCTGTTGTATAATTAGAGTAGCCCGTTTTGAACCGTTGTAAAGTTAGAGTGACCCATTTCGACACCCGTTGTATAGTTAGAGTGACCCATTTTGACCCGCTGTATTATTCGAGTGACCCCTTATGACTCGTTGTGTAATCAGAGTGACCCATTTAGCTAGAAAAAAATTTATCCAAATCAACCCATTTAGCTAGCAAAAAAATATCCAAATCAACCCAATTAGCTAACAAAAAAAAATACCCAAATCAACACATTTAAGTATTTAACTAACAAAAGAAAAATACTTATCAAGTCTTAAATTTCAACAAATTAATTAGTTTATTTCAATAAAAAAAATGAAATCTTTTGATGGGTTTATCTCTCAAAGATCCTGACAACAGTTCGCTAAGAATCAAAGCGACCACATTCTTCACTACAAAACAGGAATTCAGAAAAATGCAACAACAATAATCATCATATTATTGTAGTATATGCAGAACAAAGAATTGATTATCAAAATTGTGTTTAATCACAGAGAAAAGATGAAGAAAAGTGTACCAAGAAGAAGATGAAGAAACTGTTTGATGGTTGGGTTGATTGGCATCCAATATCTACATGCGGATTACATTAAATCACGATTCTTGATTTCTTCTTGTATTTCTACAAAATAATAATGGGACCTTTGGGGCTTTTTTTGGATAAGCTGCAAAGGGGTTGCCAGTAATTTTATTTTATATTTCTTTTTATTAATTAAAATATAAAAAAAATATATAGATTTGTAGGGGTGTAAAAAATGATGAAGGGTGTAAAGGGAAACTCTAGGAATGAATCTTACAATTTTATATATTTCATTGTTTTGGTAACTAACTAATGGGTTACACGCGTTTTGAAGTATGATTTCGGTGAGTTATCGGTTTGGTTTAGTATAATGCAGTATCAACACTCGGTATAACAATCGAAAGAGATATCACCAATTATATTTGATTTTTTCAAATAAATTTTTGTTGATAGGTAGATAAAAATAAGCACATTACAGTGGTATATTCGGCAAAAAAAAAGGTAAACGACGATACTTACATTAAAAAAAACTAAACCGTGAGCCAACTTTGATGGCGTGTACGTTTGAGCTTCAGTCACTTGTACATTAGTATTCACTACTTGGTTTTGAGTAAAATTTATATCTCACGTTGATAAAAAGAAAAGCACGTCACAACGGCATACTTTTACTTTTATAAAACTTTAAAATAATGAAAAAACAAAAAATATATAATAAAATAAGATTGCTATAATATATAATATAATATTAAGGTAATTTTCAATAGTATAATATAATATGATAATAGATGTAAAATAAAACTTATCATATAATTATGTGATGTAGGGAAATAATTTCAAGATGTACAATATGAATCTAAAGTTTCACTTAGATTTATCTATTTAGCTTTATCATTTATTTTAAAATCATTAGGCCATATTAGGGTGAAAGGGGTGGGTGCGAGGAGTGATGTGGCAAAGTAGTTTGCCTTGCGGGAACACCACCGCCGTCAGTCAAGTCACCACGCGGTGACTATGAATTCGGTGATTGTTCACCGCACAAGGGGAGAGGAGGAAAAAAGAGAGAGAGAGAGAGAGGTGTATAGTAGGCCGCATTCTCTTACAACCAATCATACATTTTTTCTTTTAAAAAAAACAAAGAAAATGGTTTTGGTGAACCACCCCTTGTGATTAAGAGCGCGAGGGGAGGAGGATTAGAGGAGGGATTGACGGAAAGTTACCCTCACGTGGTGACCACCCCTCTCGACTTGATTTATGTATAAACACACATTGACGGAAAGCTTGGATCAAGATGATCTTGTATGGTTGATGATAAGTAATCACAAATCTAGATAACGTTAGTTCGGGAAATCGATGATAAGTAACCATAAAGTGAAAATTAACAACTTTTTTGGTGAAATACATGCAAAAGTCATAGAAATTGTGATCAAGTAGCCAATGACATAATCAATGGCATTAGTGACATGTTGATGATAAAATTTATAATTACTTATATGCAAGTAAATAAGATTATAATTAAATGAAATATGATAATGATAATAGTTTTGAAAAATGTTAATCTAGTGGGTGAATGAAGGGAGCACTATGGTGATGTTGATTGTTGAAAATAATTTCACTCATGGGTTAAAAAAAATTGTGATTGTGTAAACGATTAAAGTGATTTATGTTACATGTGAAATGACTGTTGAAGTAAATCCTATGAGTGAACAACCTCCATTAGAGTGTTTGAAAGCCCTAAACCTTACTCTATGCGGAGCAGAAATAGCATGTGCATCCTTATTTGATCCGGGTCACATGAATGTTATGGAGTTGAAATGCACTTATGAGTGGCAAGATGGAGAATGACAAATAGTGTCTTATCATAATTGGGCATGAGTCTCATGAAGAATGAACAGGATGTAAAAGCACACTTGGTTGTACCTTTTGATAAAATAAGTTGCATGTGCATCTCATTTGGTCCTTGTCATGAAATAGTTAAGTGAGTATAGACAACATATTTGAAATGAAACTTTCCCATTATTAATTAAATTAAATTAAATAGGGAATATATGAAAATTATTAGTTTTTAGTATCAAGTTAAGGTTTGATTGAAATGGTAAAATGAGCCGATTTAGATATGAAAAATCTATGTGTTTTGAACATAGGTTTAACATAGGAAATCAAATGGATCACATTAAACAAAAAAAAGTTGGTTTTGGGTGAATAAGTATAGAAAGGATTAATTCATTGTAGGAATTATTAAGCATGTGGTTATGTGATATTCATATAGTCATGCAATTCTTTGATCATGATACATGGATGTATAAAGTATTTCATATAGGTGTGTCAATTGAGGTAAAACCTGGTTTTGAATATTCGATATACACGGCTTTGTATATATAGATTCACATACGCGTGTAGTGTTTTGCAACAAATAGGATCTTGAACCGAATATTACAATTATATGTTTTTGCGTATCCATGTGAATATTACAAGTTATGTAATGTATTTTCCATAGTCACGCGACTATTTACTACATCGATGTGTATGATCAAAGTATGTAAGGTAACACGTGTGATTATAAAACTTTATGTCAACCTAAATTATGATTTGAAATCATTAGTTTAACGTTTTTGGGTATATAATTATTTCAAATTTTGTTAATACGTTAAGTTATGGATTATAAATACAGATACATGTCTCAAAAGAAGTCCATTGTGGTGTGTATTGACTTGTTATATATGTGAATAACATAATACATCCCTTTTTGGTAAATGAAAATTTGTATTTGTAACTAACACATGTTTAATATAAATTAACAAATTAAGTTGGTTTTTCCTAATATGTAAACACGTTGTTTTGTTAAACGTATTTGAAAGGTGTTTGCTTTGTATTTCACTTGAGGTTAAATTTCTTTCTTTGTTTTTTTAGAGTTAAATGCCATTTTAGTACCGGATATCTGAATTTCGATCGGATTCGGATAGTGATTTTTAAAAATTTCGGAATTTCGGATATCCGAAATATCCGAAAACTTATTTTATTTCGGATATATATCCGAAATATCGAAATAAATATCCAAATACCGAAAAATATCGAAAATTTGTATTCGGATATCCGAAACTATTCGAAATATCCGGTTCCAAATATTAAAAAATAAAAAATAATAAAAATTTGGATATTCGTATATCCGATTCACTATCCGATCGGATATCCGAATTTCGGATATCCGAAATTTCGGATACGGATTCGGATAGTGAAATCTGGTATCCGAAAATTTCGGATATCCGGTTTTGAACACCCCTAATTTGTCAGATTAGTCCAAAGGTTTGAAACGTTGCCATTTTAGTTCAAATAGTTTCAAGTGTTGCCATTTTAGTCCACTGGGTTAACTTTATCCATTTTCGGTCATTTTATATGTAGTTCTGTTAACTGGAAGGCAATTCTGCCATAAAAATGACGGAATTGCCCTTCTCATTGACAAAAAAAATGGATGAAGTTAACCCAGTGGGCTAAAATGGCAACGTTTGAAACTATTTGGAATAAAATGGTAATGTTTCAAACCTTTGAACTAAACTGGAAAAGTGACCCAAATCACAAGGGCTAAAATGACATTTAACTCTTTTGTTATTATTATTTTTTGCTTCAGTTAAGATAGAAACTTGCTTTTTCCAGCATAAGTTGAAATGAACCCGGTCAAGTTGACCCACAATATGATTTACCTATATGATGTTGATTTCTATCGATTAGGACTTATTATATATTTTTAGGCATATTCAAAAATGGCTGCTTTGATTTGATTTTTGGTAATTCTCCAACATGTTTAGTTGGTCTTCTATTGACTTTATCTTCTTCCTATCAAGGAAACATTTAAATTTGGCTTCTATTTTGATTTTAGCCAACTTTTTTTATAGTAGTAGGGCAATCTTGTAAAATCAAACCCCATAATATGTCCCTTGTGACACTGCCCTATATATGCCTCATTTGTCATCATCTCCCTCCATTATTTATACCCAAATTCAACACTTTAAGCAGCCACAAGCCAAACCACCTCACCCGAAAACTGTTAGGAACCATGCGTGTTGCACCCGGTTTGGCCATAAACATTTAGATGGAAGGGTTACCAAGGTCGGATGTGTCTTTTAGAAGATCAGGCTCGTCAGGACTCGTGTGGGAAGATAACTTATCAGTGGAGATTAAGCCAAAAGGCCAGGCAGAGAGAACGGAGTTACAAAAACCAGACCCAAAACCGTATCGGGCAGTCGAGGTTGAGTCCACCATCGACCCTCCGTCCCCAAAGGTCTCTGGGTGCGGCGGCATGTGTGCCATGTTTGGTAAGAACACCAAGCGTTCTACACAAAAGCCAAAACAAAGAGGCAAACGTCAGTTATAAAAAATTAAAAGTTTTCTTTATTTTTTTTGTTTTTTTTTTGGTCAATTTTATATTGTCATGAAACCAGTGGAATGTTTGGTAAGAACACCAAGCGTTCTACACAAAAGCCAAAACAAAGAGGCAAACGTTAGTAATAAAAATTGAAAATTTGCTTTATTTTTTGTTGTTTTTTTTGTCAATTTTATGTTGTCATGATACCAGTGGAATGTGCCTGCTTTGTGTGATACCAATAGAAAGAATGTGTGATATAATATTCGATATTTATTTTTTATGTGTTAATTGTGTATTTAATAATATTTAATAATCGAGTGAGATTTATTCATCAAAACAATTACAGTAATAGTTTCGTTCAAAAAAAAAAAATACAGTAATAGTAAATATCCTCATTCGCCAATGTATGTATGTGTCGTGTGAAAAAGAGGATTCGGTCAATAGTTTAATAATTACAAGCTTAGAATTTATTCTTTTCTTATTTTATCCTTAATTACTTTAATCATCAAATTCAATATGCTTTTATCCTTGATATATAATTACTTTAATCATCAAATTCAATATGCTCCACTGGTAACTAATTAGTAAATACACATCACTCTTTTGTAACGGCAATTATTATTATCCTACTTATTATTATTATTATTATTATTATTATTATTATTATTATTATTATTATTATTATTATTATTATTATTGTTACAACAAAACACCACATTTCATTATTAATCGCATGCACTTTAGATGGTAGTTTATTTCTCTGCATATTTAATAGCTTTGTATTTGCATTTGAAAAGGAAGAAGAAAATTTATCCAAAATACTTGTCTTACGTTAATTGACATTTTGATATCTACTTGTTTGTTTGGAGATTGCTGATCTCGAATCCGGCTCTATCAGGGTCACATAGACCAGTACAACCAATTTAATTAGCTCTATTACTAATAAAAAAACGACAAAACTTTGTTATTTACTTGTTTATTTGGAGATTGCGGATCTCGAATCCGACTATATCATAAAACAACTTATCAAATTTATACCTAATAATAACTAGTTAGTTACGCCACGGATCACAATTATGTGAAGCCATGTTCTTTTTTTTTTCTTCTCTTATTTCTTAATTCGTATTTTATTTTTAATTTAAAAAAGGTTATGTTTAATATACCAAATTACTGTTTTATTATTTTAATATTATAATTATTAACTATTTGATATTTTATTATTTAACGTATGTAATATACAGATTTACGAACTATTGGTAATATAGTAATATATGTTATATTAATGAATATATCTTAAACTAAGTTCAACATGTGTAATATAAAAGTGTGTAATATAAAAGTTTACAAACTAATTGGTAATATAGTAATAAATGTTATATTAATGAATATATCTTAAACGAAGCTTTATTTTATATTTTTTAATACTAAATTAGGACAAAAATATTATGTCATTCTTTTGGTCAAAAGATTTGACGAATTTTTTTGTCATGAAGGATAAACTATGGGATTTTTTGCTTTTTGTATTGAACTTTCAATCGATATCGGTTTAGTTCATTCTGATATCGGTACGATTTCGATACTTGGCATAGCATCCGAAAGATATGCTGAAGAGGATATCAACACATGCTATATATCAATATGTTTGTCGTTTGTAAAGCTTAAATATTAGGGTAAATCTCGATCAAATTAATTACTACAAATAAAGAATTTAGTTATAATGTTTTTGTAGCTAATTAATTTTAATATTTATATTTATTTCTATCTATTTATACTGGTTCACCAATTTTTTTAAAACTCAAATAATATATACATTGTGAGGTTCAATGAGGACCATAGAAAAGGTATGAAAGCAGAGAACTATGAATTTAACATGTCAAAAATATCATAAAAAATTTGATCCAAAATGCTAAAATTATATTTTTCAATTTTTTCGGAACTTTTGCATATAAAGATGTTTAAAAGATATTCAAATAAAAATATTATTTTGTAAAAAAAGAAAAAAAAACTTTTTAACTGTTTTTAAGCATCTTTTATTTTTTTAACGTTTTTATCAAAAAATTTCTGTATGTATTTAGTACATAAACTCGAAATTTTTATGATAAGTCATTTTTAACATGTTAATTGAATTTTATGTTTTTACAAGTTAAATCGCTTACCCCCCCCCACCCACATACACACCGCTTTAATATGTGTATGTTTTTTTTTTTTTAGATTCAACAGACAAAATTTTTCTACCCTTTGCACCCTTTTACTTTGCTACAATTCTACGGAAACTAAAACAAAGTTAGTTTTGTCCGTTCTGTTACCCTTCATCCTTGGTACATGTGATACGTCTTTCGAAGGATTTTTTTCACTTTTTAAAACAACCCAACCCTATAATTTCACTCATTTCTTTTTACCTCTTGTCACGTGTCATCTCAAGCTCTATAAGTAAGTAGGAAACCAAATTTATCGAAGGAGTAGCTGTTGGATATTTTAGTGTAATTTGAGATTGGTGTGACGTTCAAATAAGAGTGCACGCTTATTTGAATGTTATCGGTACTAACGGAGATCCAAGGGGGCAGCGCCCCTGGGAGCAGGGTCCAAGGGGCGGCTGCCCCTGGCGGGTCCAAGGGGCAGAGTCCCTGGCTCAGAAATTGAATTTCAGGCTAAATATGCACTTTTGGAAACTTAAGGGACTAAAGGTGTTTTTGTTCAAAATTCAAACTGTAAGCAGTTGTGAAAAACTGAAAATACGCTCCCATTTTTTTTTGAGAACACACTGGACGTTTCTTGATTCGAAAAAAAAAATCCCCAAAATCTCACAATCAAAAATTGCCATACAAAAATCTAAAATTTTTCTGATTTTATCCGACAAAGATTGGTAGCCACTCCAATTGTTTGATCTGATAGTGATTACACGACTTCAGAGTTATCCAAGCATTTACGAATTATTCCCAACAGTAGTGATGAATAAGAAAATTTTGAACTTGGATTGTTATACCAATTTAGTTTCACATTCATTTGAACTACTATACTACGACAACCAAGGAGTTCAAGTAAGCTTAGAAGAAAAATGATGAAGTTGAGTGCTTATATTTTTAAAGACACTTGGTCGGTTGGATGGTTAACAATCAACATCTTTCGGACCAATGATCAGGAGCCAAGGATTTGTGATATTAAATTATTGTATATGTTTGTAATGTAAGTTGTTGATTGTCTAAGATGATAAATTTATATGCATAAAACTTGGCCCATTGGATGCATTACATGTTGCATGTTGGCATTTTCCACATATATTGCGAAGCCCATATAGAGAGATGGGATGGACAAGAAAAAAATGTGTTTTAATCTATCACTATGTTTATTTATGTTATCATTTAATGTTAAGAAATTACATCAATGAATAAATATATCTTGTCGTCTCATTATTGATTTAGGTAATGTTAAAATACATAATCTCATAAATTAGGACATCGTAGGAAGAGTATCAAAAGAACTTCGATTGAACTTATTCAAGTTACATTGTAACCGTATCGTCGAATTCTATGATATGAGATTTTAGTTTTTCGTTTTTAGATTTTTAGCTTATAGATTTTAGAATATTTGTTTAGATCATTGTGTCTTTTAATTTAGCATCGAGTCTTTTTTTATTTGCGTCATTATGTCTTTTTTTGCAACTTATTGTGTTTTTTCCTTGACATTGTGTTATATTTTGCAATCCATCGTGTCTTTGTACGCTTCCTAGATTTAGAAGACTTTATAGGATAATTTGTACCCTTTAACTTATATTTGGTATTATTGTTTATGTTTCTATTACTTTTAACTTTAAACCAATCTCAACAATTTGAGCAGACCAACCAAATATGTTCATATTTAAACAATTTACACATGCATATATGCTAACTGCAAATTTCTAAGCCTTTTTTTCACTCATATAACTATCTAGTTTCTTTCATCAACCCCGAATAATGTATAGCATAACGTGTATACAAAATATGTTCATGCCGACAAAGCCCAAAATTATTTAGAGGGCAGACTAGAACTGACTGTATTTGATATAGAGCTATTAAAAGTTAGATTATTAGGCCGAAGGGTGTGTGAGTTATGATTGGAACATGATTTGCTACGTAGGAACATGAATGGAAGGTTATATCATCCTCTCTCCTTGATTGATGGTGGTTGGTATGGATTAAACCACGATCATCATGGGCCACCATTTTGAGACAATAATATATTAAAAAATTAAGAGGATGGTAGTTTTGGTTATAGATGGGCATAATCGGGTTTTATGGGAACCGGTTCCAACTCGGACCCGGATCTGCTTGGATGTCATTGGAACCGGGTATGGTGTGGAACCGGGTCCAGTTCCTACCCGGGTTCACACCCAAGAATATGGAACCGTGTAGAACCGGGTACGAGTATTATGGAACCGGGTATAGTGTGGAACCGGGTATGGTGCGGAACCGGTTTCTGACATTATTGGGAACCGAACATGTGATTTGTCATTTAAAATCTGCAAGGGAACTATTCAGAACCGGTTCCTGACAGTCAAACCTGCCATTTTACTATTCAGAACCGTTTCCACATAAATGTTACCGTTGGAGACCGGTTCCTTATTAAAAAATCGTTTTTATTGTATATAAACCCTTCCTACTTACCATTTCTATACTTAACACTCACCATCATCAACTTACAAAATCAATCAACTTCTAAGTTCTTGCAAATACCTATGGCATGCAACGATGAAGTTGTTACGGTCTTAGAGACGAAAAGAAACCCTGCTATATGGAAGAATTTTGATCTCTGTTTAATGTCCGACAGCCACGAGATGGCTAGATGCAAAGATGTGGAAAATTTATGAAGGCCGCCGCCAACTCAACCCTTAAGAAACACACTGAGCGGCATTGCCCATTGACGAAGGCAAAGAAAAATGAGACTGGAGAAGGTTCCGGCACCGTTCTTCAAATGTTTGATGTAACCCGTTTGGTTTGGTGTTTTTAATAAAGTTTGTGTAATGCTTCTTTCTATTGTGTTTGTTATGTTTGATTTTTATTATTAGTTACAAAATTGATAATAATCAGTTAAAATTAAAAAAAAAATCGGTTACAATATATAAAAAAAATTAACCGGTTATCAAAAAAAATAAAAAATACTCAGAACCGGTTCCAGTAAGATTTTATTTCTTTGATCGTTTACTAGCGGCAGGTACAATACTTTCCGATGAGTTTCTCTTAGGTGCGGGTACCTCGGTACAATCGTCGTCCGAATCGTTAGATCTCCACTTCTTCGTCCTCCTCTTCGTCAACAATTTTATGCTCTAACTCAACTTCATCTTCTAGACTAGTTTTATGTTGAACACGATCAACGACATCCAAATGGTCCTTTAAGCATATTGCCATCTCTAGCGATTCCGGAGTTAGTCTTGTTCTTCTAATTGACAAAACTTTGCCACTAAGAGAAAACACACTTTCCAAAGCTGCCTTGGAAGCTTGGACCGTTAGTATATCACGAGCCATGGTGGCTAGAATCGGGTATCGAATTCTTTCGATTTCCACCATGCCAAAACATCAAATTTCCTATACTCCCGGTGGTCATAGTAAGAGAATACTGATTTTTTTTTATATCTCCCAATTTCACTTGTTAGTTCACTACCCCTTTGTGGTCTAGCCGTCTCGTCTCTAACGACATTCAATATGGTTATAAGTGGATCCCCGCTTGTTTCATCGTTAGAGGCCGTGGACCGAGACTCAAACAAATTTGTATGATTTTTTTCACCATATTTTTTTAAATAATGATCATAAAGTTTGGCCATACACTCATTGAATATTTTTTTTGTTTTTGCTTTTAAAGTTGAATCTTCCTCATACATATCCAACTTGTCATAAATTTCATCAATTAAAGCTTCAACACCCGGTACGTTTAAAGCTGGATTTAAAGCGGCGACATATAGAAAAACGGGTGGTAATTCTAAAAAATATTTTTAAAATTTTTGAATCATTGGTCTCATCATATTCCTTAAAATGTCACTAGTATTTTCAAACTTTTTAAAATTAGTGGTTATCAAATACAATTGGTCCACAACTTTAGAACTAGTAGGATAATAAACACCGGAAATCAAAGGCGTTGTAGTTTTAAAAACTTGTAAAAAAGTACTTATGTTATGAATATTTTCCCATGCCGTGTCGGGAAAGGGGACGACTAGGTACTCATCACTTAAAGTTGTATGAAAAGATTTTAAAGTGCCCATTTGCTTTATAGCCATTTCAAACATATGACAAGTTGAATTCCAACGAGTCGGTATATCCCAATTCGGTCTAATAATTTTTTGGTTGACATCTTTACAAAGTTTTTTATATTCTTGATATCTTTCTTTTCCACTTTTGAAAACATCTTGGTGCATAGCTCTAAATGCTATAATAACATTCGATACAAATTGATCTTTTAAACCGGTTTGCACTACTAAGTTAATAATATGTGCAACACATCGTGTGTGGAAAAAAACACCATCAACTATTAGTTTGTACTTCAACTTTAATTTTTCAATCGTCGTTGTGATTGTTTGAAACTTATCAAAGGATATTGAAAAAACTTTATCTTCTAAACCATATTTAATTATTGTGCCATTTATAATTTTATCAATATTTTCTCTCGTATGAGAAGAAGGAAACTCGTCAAACGCAATCGTACGCTTCATCATTTGCCATGTATCGGGATCAACCCAATGAACGGTGACACATATGTACGATTCCGGTAAACCATGTGGAGCCGAGCCACACATCACTAGTTAGGTTTACACTAGTTTTTAGTTCTTAAAAAAACAATTAAATCTTTTTTTGTATTTTCCCATAAACTTAAACCCAATGACGTTTTAAAGTGCGACGACTTACATGTTTATAGCGAAGTTGTAGCGTCTCCCGAATAAGCTTAGTAAGATCGGGGTCGTCGAAGTGTCCAAACGGCAACGCTTTTTATATCACCAACTTCGTCATCCGATCGCGAGCTACTTTTGTTCATAACGAAAAATGGTACCATCTTTGGATAGTGCAACTTGACCGGATGTCATTTCCTTTAAAGCTTTGCAATACTTATTAATATGCTTCGTTAACGTTGAGTTTGATTCCTTGGCTAATAACAATCCACAATGTTTACATTGAGCTTTTTGCGAGCCGTCACTCATGTCGACCAACTCCCAATTGCTCCAAACTTCCTTATTGCGATTATGAGACAATGTTCCAACCACATATGGAACCGATTCATCTTGAGGAACATTGTTAACGGATTGGGAATTTGCGTTTTTTGAACTCTTTGAGGCCATTTGTTGATTAGTATGTGAAAAAGAACAAGAAAGAAATGTAACAAGAAGAATAGATATGAGAAATTGTGTGCTAACAATATATTTCTAAACACTATATATAGAATCGGTTCCAACGGTCAGGAACCGGGTACGACCTGATTCAAATGGTAAATTGTGGAATCGGGTTGGAACCAACGGGTATTTTGAACCCGGAACCAGTTCTGCTTAATGTCGGGTAGGAACAGGAACCGGTCCAGTTCGATTCTACCGGTTCGGGTTCGAAACCGGTTTTTATGCCCATCTCTAGTTTGGGCATGACCACATCCTTTAGCCTTAGTTCAAGATCCAAAGAACGGTTACCGGTTATGTTAAGTTACAACAAAATTGTTCTTTCATTTATATTTTCAAACTTGAAACAATGTTATACATACATATACACATACATACATACATATATTGGAATTTAAATATCTCATGTATATATTTGGTTTAGGTTTTTAAATTTAAAATTGAACCAATATTTGATTTTTAACTCGTGTTTAGACTAGTTTTACCCTGATGTAAAGCTTAATACCATCATCTTTTCGATTTAACATGATATCTATATTTTATCGTTGCAATGACAAGAGACAAAATTTGATAAAACTATATTATTTGGTTAAAATATACTAATCAATGTAGAGACACAAGAAAACATAACACAATGATGTTTTGGAATGGAGGAATATAAGTCATCCTCATATGACAAATTCAGAAATCAATTACAGATGTTACAAGACAAAATATAGCTAATTTATATATTAATATCAGAAGAATAAAAGAATGATTCAAGAAATCCAACAATTCCCATCACACATCTATTTGAAAAAACATTTCAACCCCACTCTTAATAATGGACAACCAACCAAATGTATCTATCCTTTTAGGGGTGGATGTGGTGTTGAGTAAGCAAACCATGGCTCATAAATTGGTGGTGACAAAGTACATTATCCCTCATGGACCATGATCTAATAAGAGTTCAAGCGGGTGTAGGGTCGGGTTGGGTGTAGTTTGAAAGATGGTTCACGCCAAAGTTAGGGTAGGGTTGGTAGTGTTGTGGTGGAGCATGAAAACATGGCTTCCTTTTGATGTGTAGTAGTGTCAACGCTCAAGATCTGTAACGAATCAGGATATAATGAGAGCCAAGGGAGGTATAGCATTTGGTTGGGATAGGGTGGGTTGGTGGGTTTAGTATGACGGATGGTTGACGACAAAGTTAGGGTAGGGTTGGTGGTGTCGTGGTGGAGCGACTAACCATGGCTTGATTTTGATCGTTGTACAAAAGTGGCAAAGTTCAATATCTATTATTGGACCATGGTCTAATATGAGCTTGGCAGAGGGGTAAGGTGACTAGCCATGGCCTTATTTAGAGGTGATGATGACTAAAGTCCATCATCTATTATAGACTTATAGTGTTAGGGGTGATGGGGTGTCTAACCATGGTTTGATTTAAAGGTGGGGTGGTGCCAAAGTCCAAGATTTATCATGGACCATGCTCTATTCAATTGCTTAAAGAATAAATATAAGTTATTATGTGAAAGAAACAAGTACACATAGCCTAAGAAAACAATGTGAGATGTAGCAAATATCAGGATGTAAAGTTAACCTGCCAAAATTTATTTAATATCCTATAAAAATGATATAAGTGCATATTAAGGATTAGATTTAATGGATTTGCTTTAGTTCTTGTTATGAGTTAGGCTTTAAAAAATAACATGTTGAACATTCAATGAATATAACATTCAATGTTATATAGCTTTGTGTTTGATATAGGAACGTAACTCTGATTCATTCATTACAAATATTCGATGAATGATACCAAAAAAAAATAACTTTCTTTGATAAGTAATTTCTAAGTTTTTTTAGGATGAATACATTAATATCTGCATCCTGCACTCTTATCGGATTTGAACTTTCAACCTAAATTTCATACTTTATCAAAGAAACAAGAGTAAATTACTTTTTGAGTCACTGTGTTTTAGTGGTTTTAACCACTTGAATCGAAATCAAAAGTTTAACGCCTTGAACTCATTTTATAACATTTTGAGTAGAATTGACATGACAATGTGGGATTGGTAGGGGCTAGGGTAGTAGTATCCTTGAGTGCTCTTCCTCCCTTAAAACAAATTTATTAAGTTAAACTACTAAATGGGTTTGACACCAAGCTTGACCAAACTCGTTTAGGTTGGAGTGCTGGACCAAAACTTACGGATATTTTGTTAGATTTGTGTAACTAACATAAAAAAAGGTACACCAACATACTACATTAATTAGGCTACACCCCATTTTTTGACGACAAATATTACTCCCATATACAAATAATTCTAAATTATTTTTTATTACTTAGATTTAAATCTTTAGACCTTTCTTTTAAAAGACTTATATCAAGTAAGCTATCCTGTATGACGACTACACCCTGTTTTATCTACTCACCGATTAGAAAAAATGATACTATGAGATTGATCATGTTCCACAATCTTTAAAAATAAAATACTAAAATTATTCGATCATCACTTATTTATTTGACTCAATAGTGTATCAAGTCAAATATTTCCTTTTTATTCAATACCACGTTATGGCCACTTCTATAGTTCTATATTAAATTTGTCCATTTATAAAATACATATAAAACAATTCTCTCTTCAAACCATCATATTCCACATTCTACAAACTCTACCCTTGCATTTTGTACATCCAAAATGACAACCCACAAAAAAAGAGTAATGTATGTCTACAAACTCGACACCGGAAACCACCAACCGGACCCCCATCACCACCCATCAATGCCACCGCGAACCGTCACCGCAAAGAAACCCATTACACATAGCTTGGGAGCATTGTTTCATAGATCCAAAACCTACCGGGAAACCAATCACCATCACAACTCAAACAAACAAGACACACAAAAGTTCGTTTTCGAGGGCGGCAGGCGGTCGGTTCCGGCGGTCGAAGAGGGCAGAAAATTGGTTTCGGTGATCGAAAAAGGGCGAAAAAACGGTTTCGGGGATGGGAGAGGGGGGGGGGGAGACCGTCGGCGGGAATGGCGGTGGCGGGGCGGAGATCTAGGGAATGGGCGGAGATGGTGATGGTTGATGTGGGGTGGGGCGGAGTTGCTACGGGTGAGGGTGTTGGTGGCGGACATGCCCGGGTTCATGCAAGTGCATGCATTCCGGTGTGCTAGACAAAGTTTGGTTAGTTTGGAAAAATTTAGCCCCAAACAAGTTGCTTTTAACATTAAAAAGGTATGTATTTTTTTTATATCAAATGTACAACTATTAACGCGTAATGTACAACTATGTAGTTATGTTTAGTCTATGTAAAAGAAGTCTCTTTATGCCAACATATAGAGGTCACTTTTGCTTTTATCTCACTTTCTTTCTTTTATCGTATCAATTGTGGAATATACTAGGCATAGGTCATTCCACTTTTTGTTATTTTTATTTTGAGTAAATTAGTATTTTGGTGTTTGTGATTTGATCACTTTAGTCTTTCTAGTTTAAAAATAAATTTTTTAATTTAGGTTACATTTTATAACGATTTTAACTCCTAACACTGTTTTTGGTATCTTTTTGTAGTTAATTGTAAGGCTAATTAGGTTATTAGATATCTTAGAGGTTGTTTTTAATAATTACAAAGTTCTTTTTATATTTGAGAACCATTTATTTAATTATTTAAGTTTTATTTATTATTTTGTTATTTTCAAGATTATTATTTAATAAAATACATTTTAAATATACAAACATATTTTTATAAACGTTGTTTTTAAAATCATTTGTTTTTTAACGTTTTTCACAAACCGTCCATCTTTTTAAAATCGTTCATTTCTAAACCATTTGTTTTTTAAAACCGTTCTTTTAAAGTCGTTTGTTTTTTAAAAACAATTAATATTTTACCGTTCTTATTAAAATCGTTTGTTTATTAAACTTTTTAAACAATTTGTTTTTTTTAAATCGTGCATTTTTAAAGGTGTTCTTTTTAAAATAATTTATTTTTAAACTTTGTATTCTGTAATTTACATATAGCCATTAGGAAAAAAGAACCAAAAAATGAACGATGTTAAAAATCAAATGAATTTAAAACGAACAATTTTAAACAAATGAGCGGTTTAGAAACGAATTTTTTAAAAATGACGTACGTAGAAAACGAAAGGTATTAAAAGGTTAAGTTAAAAATGTAAGGGTTTAATTTAAAAAACGAACAACTTTAATAAACAAAAGGTTTAAAAATGAATGAATTTTGAACAAACTAATGGATCCAAGAAATGGAAGATTTGAAAAAAGAACCATTCTAATAAAAGGTTTGCAAAAGATAGTTCATTTCTCATACTTTTTTTTAGAATGGTTTATCTTTTTTCAAATATTCCAGTTCTTTAGACCGTTCGTTTGTTCAAAATTTGTTATTTTTTAACCTTTTTTATTAAATTCATGTGTTTTTTTAAAACCTTACACTTGCTAACTTATTTTTTTAAGGTTTTGTTTTTTATAAACGTTGTTTTTTTTTTAAATAATCGTCATCTAAACCGCTCGTTTGATTTAAATAGATCATTTTTTAATTCCTTTGATTTTTGAAATTGTTCATTTTTGAAGTTCTTTTTTCCTAACGGCTATAAGTACATTGAATACAAGGTTAAAAAATGAAAG
Organism: Scalesia atractyloides; assembly: GCA_947069175.1. NCBI lineage: Eukaryota > Viridiplantae > Streptophyta > Magnoliopsida > Asterales > Asteraceae > Scalesia > Scalesia atractyloides. The sequence continues at coordinate 5,108,372 of CAMTDV010000009.1, forward strand.
ATTTCAGAAAAGGTTATAAAAGGAACGGTTTAAAAAGAAACACTTTTGAAACGAACTACTTAAAAAACGAAGTGTTTAAAAAAGTTCTAATAACACACGATTTTAAAAAGAAATGTATAAAATGAAAAGTTTAAAAAAAACTTTAAAAGACATATGACTTTAAAAAAATGATTTTAGAAAACAAATGGTTTTAAAAATGACGTTTATATAAAAAAAGAAAATACGTATTTATTTGTATATTTAAAACATATTTTGATAAATAATAATTGTGAAAATAACGAAATAATTAAAAAAACTTGAGTAGTTGCATTAATAATCTCTTAAATATTAAAAGAACTTTGTATTTATAAAAAACAATCCCTAAGGTATATAATGATCTAATTACCATGACACTTAACTGTAAAAAAATAACAAAGTTAGTCTCAGGGACCAAGACCATTATAAAATGCAACCTTAGGGTTTGATATGTCAAAATATTTCTTTTTGGACTGAAAGGTTAAACTAGTTATACTACAGGGGCCAAAATAGAAATTTACTCTTTTATTTTTAAACAGATCTTATGATTTACACCCAACTTTTTTTCTATTTACGCCAAATTGTGTGACATTAATAAATTCAAATTGTTTTTTTTCTTTTATAACTTCTGATATATAATGTTTTATTAAAAACGAATATGGTTTTGCGATGTGCTTATTTTTATCTACGTTTTGATATAAATCTTATAAAAAACAGAGCCGTATCAAATATAACGTTTTATAAGTCATTATAAAATTTGTATTAAAACATAGATAAAAATAAGCACATCGCAAAACAATATTTGTTTTTTAATAAAACATTATATATCCGAAGTTATAAAAGAAAAACACAACTTTGAATTTATTAATATCACATAATTTAATGCAAATAGCAAAAAATTAGATATAAATATTATCACCTTTTAAACTACAAAATGTCTACTGATAAAAAATATTTTTCCCCAAGCCCTGAATTGTAATTCGCTAATAGATTTGGATTAGTTGTATATTTGTGGATGAATAGTTGCACGTTACTTAAGTTATCATAAGATTATATTATAGTTGTTATAATTAGTAATGTGTTTCATACATAGTCACCTTTAAATAGAGAATTGTGATAATACATTTATAGTATACGTATTATATTTGTGATTTCATGAAAGAGAAGAAAGGAGTTAGGTACATGGTTACTAATTGTATTTATGTATTATAACTAAAACAAATAATACATGTATTTATGTGGCTCTCGTAGTTTTATATTTAAAACAGGCTCTCATAGTATATAGTTTGTCTTTAGATATTGGAGTTCACCATTATAATATAACAACATACATGGGCTTACTCTTTTAAAAAAAATAAGACATTTTATACGTTTACTCTTTTAAAAACAGACATACTTGTTGCGTTTATGTTTTACGCTATTACTAGACTAATGTTGTATAATCCAGACTAGTTAAATCATTAGTGTCGCGAAATAGAGTTGCAGCAAATTCATATAAGTTGTAAACTATAAGAAAAATGTCCTCTACAACAATAATCAACTTTCATAGTTGCTCAACTAAAAACACTTCAAATCTTTATTATTAACTTCTCTTTTTTTCTGTAAATGGGTATTACGAGTGGCATAAATCAAACCATCATACATCATGCTTAATATGTAGTCAAACTTTTTAGGAAAATTTAACCTAAAGTAAAATGTAAAAGATAATTAAATAGTACTAATCAACTTAATAACTGTTTTATTTGCATTTAGTTTTATAACTTTATGCGTTTATTATATTAAGATAAAATAAAAACTAGAATTCAAAAAATAATTATATACATTGTATATTGATTTATGTGAAAAAAAGAGTTGTACTATCATGGCGATTTGGTGGCACTTGTTGCATGTGCATCAGATTAACCTACGCATACAAATATAACATGGCGGGGAATAGTTTTGTTATCGTATTGCCTAAAGTGGTGGTGTCACTTTGTGGGTTTTTTTTTTTTTTTACTTAGCATATAATATATATTTATAGTTATAGAAATATGGAGAACAGTGTCAAGTAGCTGTCTGCTTCAATTTAAAATTAAGATCTTGCTTCAGTTCAAAGTAAAATTTCGGTTTTGCCCCCTTCAAAATAAAATTATTGTTTTGGCTTTAGCTATGGTCCTGCCAAATTACGATTTTATCCCCAGTTTAAAATTATGATTTCGCAGCGAGTTCAAATAAAAAATTTGTTTTGCCACCAACTCAAAATTTCGATTTTGCCCTCAGTTAAAAATTACAAATTTGCCCCCGCTTCAAAATAGAATTATTCTTTTGCCCTTAATTCAAAATATGATTTTTGCCTATATCTCGAAATTATGATTTTACCCAGTTAAAAATTGCAATCTTGCCACCGTTTTTTTGGCAAAACTATGATAATATTTTATTTTACTTGGTTGACTCAATGTAGTTTTTATTCGTGTCAAGCGGCTGACTAGGACTCGCTAATTAGTCCTGCCAAATTATTGTTTTGCCCCCAGCTCTAAATTACATACTTGTCATGTTTTTTTTTTTTGCAAAACTATGGTAGTTTTTGTTTTAATTGGTTGACTCGATGTATCTTTTTTTGAGATCGTGTTATAAGTAGCATGTATAGGTAACCGAAATGCAGGCGTGCATGTTATTAAACTAAGAAATACTCGGGTTAGCGCCCCGCAACGCGTGCGGCGCATAACACTAGTTTGTTTATATTAAGGTTTAATTTTATATATTTAAAGGGTGCACCACTATTCTAATCATACAGGTCTTATGCCTAAAAATAATTTCGTACGGTACCATTGATTTTTAGCTAGTTTTACAAATACGTATGGATTTTAATCTACTTTCATTAAGTGATTTATTAGATAATATAAATTGAGAATCTTAAATACTATTAGAAATTCAAAAGTATGGTGCGAAGGGGCCATTGAACAGCTGGAAAAAACCTAGAATATCCTGAATAAAAGTTTTGGATTAAAAAAAAAGCTATTTATTTAGCTTTGTTAGGTGGGTCAATTTCAAGCGGTATGACCCAATTATAGAAAAAAGAAGTTAATGATAAAAATACAATACCGAAACTTGGCAAAGGTTTGAAGTGCTTTTGATTGAGCAACTATGAAAGTTGATTATTGTAAACGACAATTTTTTTTTATAGTTTACAACTTATATGAATTTGTTGCAACTCTATTTAGCGACACAATGATTTAACTAGTTAGGATTAATATCATTTAATGACTATACAAGGACTAATCTAGTATTAGCGTAAAACATGAATGCAACATCCAACATGTTGGTTCGAATGCGTCGTCACACCTATTTTAAGGCTAAATACGTATTATTTTCAGTCATTTTTTACAACTATTTTGTGAGTTTTCCGAAACCATAATCAACAATTTAACACTCGGGTTGGGTGGGTAAAAACATATGGCTAAAAGGGTTTGACTAAATAGGTATTCATAATCTTTTCGTACCATATATCTCTTTGCTAGTTTTACAAAATCATAATCAACTAAATACGTATTCATGGTCTTTTTCAGTTATTTTTTTAAATTAAAAAAAAACTAATTATGGTTTCGGAAACCGACAAACCAATACTTAGGTTGGGTCGATTTCAAGCGGCTTTTCAACACTACTAGCATTGGTTCTTTGTATTTTCATATATGCTACTCAAGCAACATTTATTAACTTTATCTATTTGCAAAAAAATATATAAATGATGGTTCAAAGTATAAAAATAAAATACAACAAATAACTAAATGGTGGTTCAAGGTTTAAAAATATAATACAACAAATAACAAAGAAAAGGTAGTAGAAATAAATTTTAGGTGTACATTTATTAAACTACCTTTCGAGCAAAAAAAAATATCTCAGATTAATCAAGTTGCTCATCGTATTACGATATTAAAATGATAAAATTTGCTTACGTGTATAAAAAGATAAATTGCCATTTAGTTCCTGAGTTTTTGTCTTAAATTGTCATTTTAGTATAAATAGTTTTTTTCTCCTCTGGGTCCCTGAGTTTTTCATTTTCTTGCCATTTTGATCACATTGCCTAACTTCGTTAAAAAACCTCAATTTTAACCAGGGGTATTCTTGGCATTTTCGTAATAATTATAATACTAATAATATTTATAATATAAAACACAAAAAAACTAACTTTATTTTTTGTTTCTATAAAAATTTGATTAACACCCCTTCTCTCTCGTTCTTCATCCCTCTACTTTCTTTCTCCCCACAATCACCGGTGCCAGTGCCACCGTCACCGATCCACAATCATCACCCACCCCCGGCACTCACCTCCGCCACCAAAATGTACACCACAACGTCAGCTAACCTAGGGGCACCTCCACCACCATCACCGACCTCCGCCCCATCACAACCACCAGTGCCAATACCAAGAATACCCCTGGTTAAAACTAAGGTTTTTTAATGGAGTTAGACTATGTGATCAAAATGGCAAAAAAAATGAAAAACTCAAGGACCCAGAGAAGAAAAAAAACTATTTAGACTAAAATGACAATCTAGGACAAACCTTAGGACTAAAATGACAATTTACTCTATAAAAAAATATGGGTAGGCTTCCAATCTAATCATGTGCCGTATGATTGAAACCTTGCTTTTTGACCAACCCATGTTATAATTTATAAAAAAAAATATTAAATATTTTATATAAGTTATTTGGAGTTAATTGCACAGATAGTTCATGTGGTTTGTCAGTTTTTCATGTTTAGTCCCTAACTTTCAAACAAACAGAGCGCCATCGGATCTGCAGATCAATTTAACAAGATAAATTTACAAAGTTCTTTTCAATTGATTTCTTCTTCGCCGGAATCAGACACCCCCGATGGTCCAATCGATGGGCAACACGGTCTTGGCCCATACCCACTAACCATAGTGGCAGAAGGCGATACCAGCGGAGTTGAAGTGATCCTGCCAGAGCTCGGCCAGTGTCGCAAACAGCCCAATAGTTTCCGGTCATATAAGTCCAACATGATGACCCAACATGATAATCAGAAATTAGAGGTGTGTTGCAAGTTGGATTGCGGGTTTAATTGCCATGGCCAGGAAAGCTCTGGTGCTCATCACAAAATCCGTCTCATTGATATTTTTCAGATCAGTCCCTGTCTTGCTACACAATGTTTAATCCTTGCATCTCAATGCCCCACGATCTGACCGGATTTGTAAATGCTAGGAATGACAGCAAGGTGGCTGGTGGCTTCAACCAGCTTGTCTGAACCTTGATGTTGGCAGTGGCTGTTGAAGTAGAAGACCATGGGTGGTGGTGGGTCGTTTTTCAGGAAAAGATGTGGCCTAGGTGACGGTATTTGGTGGTGGTGGCCGCAGATAGTAGCTTGAAGATGGGTGGACTGGTTTAGGTGGGCTCCATTTGAAATAATTAATTAAATATATTTTTAATGTAATAATATTTATATTTTTAAAGTAAGGATAGTTCAGCCATTTCACAAATATTTAACTGGATAAACTAACTGTCATCCAGTTTAGGGACCATCCGAGTAAGAGAATACCACAGGGAACAAACATGTAATTTTGAAAGTTAGGGACTAAACGTGAAAAACTGACAAACCACAGGGACTATCTCAAGTTATTTTTTTTTAAAGAAGCTAAATCTGCATGAACCCTGTTAAAACAACAAGTCTGGTTAAAGTGAGGCAATACGAGACTCTCTGATTTGGAGAGTGTAATAACCTCATACTTGAAGTTCACCGTTCAAAAAAAATTAATAACCTTTACATAGATGTATATCATTAAAAATGTTGATGTAATATACGTCTAAAATAGTTAGAATGTGTCAATGTTGCATCTTAAAAGTCCAGTGACAACAAACTATTTATAGTGATCCATGTAATGAATGTAACAACCATACATTCAAATTTGTCCAAGGTGCATGAACGTATTCGTGTGATTATCATGATGGGCTCAAATAACTGAATTGTTTGTATGTCTTAATATGTTTCTCCCTAAAAAACACGTGTTGCGTCTCTATCAATTTGTACGCTTCACATGCAAAGTCACTTTTTACGAGCTAGACTCTAATTAATTATACACACTTGAGTGTAAATATCTAAATATAAAATGTTTGATCTTTGATGTAACTTTATCCGATTTTTATTTCTACACTTAAATTGTATTTCTTTTTTTATCTATTTGTTACTCTGTGAGGTTAATTAAAATAGATTTAAATTAATATATGTATTTAGTAAATAGATTTAAATTAATATTTGTATTTAATAATATATTTTATTTTCTGGCAGGAATTTGACAAGGTATATGGGCCAGCATGGCTTTGCATTGTGGGCTCAAGTTTTGGATCATTTGTGACCCATGCAACCGGTTGTTTTCTTATTTCTCGATGGAAAAAATATATATTTTAGTTTTCAAGAAAAAAGTTCAAAAAACTATCAACTTTTCTCCTTAACAATATGGCTGCCCGTAGTGGGGCGGTTTGAGAGGGGAAAGCGCCCCAAAGCGCCTGGCCACACCACTACGTGGGGCGCTTTGGGTGGTGGTTTTGTGGGTGGCGCCATACACATAGCGGCGTTTTGGGCCTACAAGGTTTTTCCTCCACTCACACACACATATATACATACATATATATATGTATAATTTAAGGGTTTATTAATTAATTGGGTAATGATGATGTATGGGCGTTTTGAATACGGACTTTATTGATATAACGCCCCATAAAGCCCCCTGCTGACGTGGCACGACAAGTGTTAGAAAACGCCCCTTAAGAGGCGTTATGACTACACATGACCTAAGAATAGATAAATATGGTTGGTGTTGTTTTTCTTTGTTTACTTAAACTCTTGCTTATAACTTGGATGATGTTAGGTTTAGATAACATTTCGGTTGTTTATTGTTAGTCTTTGACCAATCGGTTTTTAAGAACGAGTTAACCACATGAATAGCTTAACCGTGAGCTGTTGGTTTAACAACTGCTTTGGTTTTCCGGTCATTGCTATGAAAGAGGAAGTGTTTTTTTTTTTCTATTGTGTATGTAATAGTGTATTTGTTATCAAGAAGGCGTAAAAGCATACACGATTACACATGTTGAAGAAATATAACTAGATTAGTAATTTTTGGTGAGTTAATACGGCAAGTCGACAAGGCCTATGTTCGATATGTTTTACATCTAAGGTCATAAAACAGACATCTGAATATCATAAAAAGTATATATCTAAACAGATTGAGGTTCCGGTAAAAAAGACCAAAAGTGTAAGAAAAGTAAGAAATATCATAAAAAGTATATATCTAAACAGATTGAGGTTCCGGTAAAAAAGACCAAAAGGTTTCGAACCCGGGTCAGCCGGTTCAACAAACAACCAACACACCACTCCGCCACACACTTAAGTTTGGAATAATACTGAAATAAATAATACTTAAAATAAAACTCGAAACTCAAAATCGATAACCAGCGCGCCCGAATCCGCAGTCGCGCGAAACACCGAAAAATACGCGGATTTGCGACCGTTACCTTTGACTCCGAAATCAAGTGAGTGTAATTGATGATTAACGTCAGTTATAACCGAAACCCAACCTTAATTTCAATCAAAAACTGACCAAAGTCAATGATTTACAAAAAAAAACCGAAAAATGATTTAACCATAACCGAAATCGGTGATTTGCCCTATAAATATCGATGCCCCACCTCACTTTCACTCGCTCAAACTCTCAATCATTACCCTTTGTGCAATTTTGCTGTTTCTGAATTCTCATCGGAAAACATTTTATCGCCGGAAAACCGAACCCATTTCATTTCTTCTGCTTTACTCTAAAATAAGACTTCTAGAGCTCAGACAGAAAGCACCGCACTCACCTCAAACTTCTGGTAGAGCCTCTGTCGCAAGTTATACATCGCCGGAAATTGCTGAACCCGTCGGAGTTAGTCACCGGAAAACCGGGCCCCTGTGTTCGGTATGCATTCTTAATCTTTCTGTCAGTTCTATTCGATTTAATTGTTCAAACTCTAAAACAACAGAGCAGTGAAATCAAATGCTTAACAAATCTATGTTCGATCTGAGATTAATGAAGAAGATGAATATCGAGTTGTTTATGAATATAATTAAAATCAGTATCTTAACTGGTTTAGACACACAGTCCAGCGGTGGACTGTGTGCAATTTCAACGCGCACATCCCGGGTTCGAGCCACACCTGTTTCGTCTTTCTGAAATAAAATCCATTTTTTTAAAACCAAAACAGATTTGTCCCACAGTATGTTGTTAAATATAATTTAAGAACTATATATTACGGGTTAGACACCCAGCCCAGTTGGTCGGGCTGGGTGCAAATTAAGTCGATGGTCACGGGTTTGAAACATGTCATGCATGCCGGTTCAAGGGATTATAAATCTTTTTAAATTAAGGAATTTCTGATATGTTCTAACTAGTATATATATATAATTAAAATGCGATTTATTTCGGGTTAGACACGTAGCTCAGTTCGTAGAGCTGCGTGCACGTATACGGGAGGTCACAAGTTCGAACCTCACTCAGCGCACATAATTAACACGGTCCGACCGGTCAACGGTCAACGGTCAAAAAGTCAAAATTTTTATTTTCTTTTTATTTATTTATTCTATTTAAAAATTAATTAAAAACACTTAAAAATAATATTTTTGAAGTTAGAAAATTTCCTTAAACTCACAAAAAAATAAATCTAACAATCCCATTAAGAACACTAATTAAAAATATTAATCTCAAATAAAAGTTTATTTATTTATCGAATTATTATGTTAGGTTAGTTTCTCTCGTGGTTAAATCCAAATTCGTGCGCATTCATCATCAATCCAAGAAACGCAACCATTGTGAGTGAATTCTTACAAATTCCCCTTTTTATTCATGTTTTGGGGTGTATCATGTGTCACTTAAATTAATTCGCTTATTCAAACTAGTGTCATTACCATTATATGATCTAAACTTATAATGTAAATATTGTTTGTTGTGTTGTGTGCTTACATATTGTCAAGTTACGTGCAAATCAATTCATTAGGCCCATCAGTTCCTCGTTGGAGACGGGTTGAACAACGCGTGCCTCAAAATCATTTCATTAGGCCCATCAGTTCCTCGTGGGAGACGAGTTGAACAACGCGTGCCTCAAAATCATTCATTTGGTGTATATGTGTGCAATAATTAATATTATGTGTTTGTGATTAAATTTACATTTACGTTTACTCATATGTGGTTATGCACTTTATTTTATAATCGATACAATAAACACGTTTAAATGTTTTCATAGGATTCACTCGCCAACTTTTTGTTGACCCAAAAACCCTATTTTTACACATGATACAGGTGGACAGGTTGAAGCAAGGAACACGCAGAAATTGCCTTAGAAGAAAAATAATGAAGTCTTGAAAAATGTATAGAACATGTTGTACTTGTATGATTGATTGTAATGTTTTCCTTTAAAAAGAAATAATAAATATGAAACTTTATAGTAAATGACATGAGCTTTGATGAAAACCCAATCATGCCCCGATCACCTTTTTCCGCTGCGGGTCGGGGTGTGACAGATTGGTATCAGAGCTTTTGACTATAGGGATATATGATAGGTTATTAGACCCTGAGAGCCTATACTATAGTTGATTAGATTTTAATTGTTTATGTGGTTACATGCAAACTTATGATGTTTATTTGTTTCATATTTATTACCCACACAAATGCATGCAAACACTTCCAATATTATATTTTGTGATACTTAATGAATCATACTTATAGTCGAACATAACATGCTTACATATACAATCATCACGCATATTTCAATGTTCACATATTCAAATCATCCTACTTCCGTTATTCAAGATTTTGTCGCATTTTTCATTTTTCAATCTCATCAAAGTGAGTTCTACGACGGGCATGTAGTAACTGTAAGGGTACGAGTACCGGTAGTCGGAACGTCCTGTCTAGGTTGGCATTTGTATAAATCCAATATAACGGACCAGTTTGCCTACCTGGGGACCAACGATGAGAGTACGAAGGACCTATCAGGCCAAAGCATGCCACACCAAACGTCGTTCGAACTAACCCCACTTTGAGGTGTCACCGTGTCCACACCTGGATGCACTCCGAATATCATATGTTACATTCATATTTCTCGATTTTCTCCGGGTTTTAGTGTACGTTACCAGGCTAACACATGCGAACCATATGAAAGACCCGGTAATCATGGGGGCCCACATGATTACGAAGGTGAAGTATGGCGGCATGCAAGGCCCAATTACGAGCAAAGCCCAAGACATCCTATGGATGTAGTAAATTTATTATTCTTCATTTATTTTATGAATGTTCATTCCTAAATACGACACATGACCCCTAAAACGTCTAACTCATACTCTTGATACGTATTCCTTGTAGATGTCTTCTAGTCTCGCTCGTAGGAAGATGAGATCAGGAAAAGTCCGCGAGCGCATGGATGCCCAAATCGCTCAACAAATGGCTGCCGTAATACCCAACATCGTAGTTCAAGTTCAACAGGCCCTTACCGTTAATCCCGTCAACCCAATCCACCAAGAAGATCAAAACACTGTCAATCCTCCCCCAAAAGCCACTAAATGCACCTTCAAGCATTTCAAATCTTGCGATCCTCCAAAATACAAAGGGACTGAAGGTGTCACCGCTCTCCTCCATTGGGTTGAGGAGATGGAAAACACTTTCCTCAATTGCGACTGTCCCGATGATCGCAAGGTGCGATATGCTACCGGTCGTTTGTTCGGAGTAGCACTTACATGGTGGAATACAAAGAAGGCCAAGCGAGGTGCTGAGAATGTTATGACTTTGACTTGGGAAGAGCTGAAAGAGATCATGACAAGACGTTTCTGTCCAAGAAGCGAAATCAAGAAATTAGAGGATGAGTTCTATTCTTTGAAACAAAAGGAAGGCGACCACACCACGTACAACAAGAGATTCCTTGAGTTAAATCAGATGGTCCCCAACTTGTTCACTCCCCTCTACCATTTGATCGAACACTACATACGAGGTCTTCCTTCAAAAATTCAAGACCCTGTAATAAGTACCACACCTGCAACCTTGGAAGCAGCAATGGAGTTAGCTACAGAGCTCACCGAAAACCGCATACGGAATAAAGACTTCACAGAGGAAAAGAAGAAGGATAAAGCATCAACCGAAACCTCAAACGCCACCCAAACCGAATCCTCTTCTCAACCCACTGCTAAGAGAAAACGAGATGGACAAATTTTCGCTATTACCCAACACAATCAACCAACTTCACAAGCTGTACCCCTCCAAGCTATCCCAATCACTCAAGTAGCACCCAACTCAACTTACCCAAATAAGAAACCTTACATTGGACCTCACCCTCAATGCAACACCTGTTTTTATCACCATCCATCTACCTTACCTTGTCGACTATGTGCGAATTGTGGACGCTATGGTCATTTGAGCAAGGTTTGCCGCACCTCTCAAAACCAAACCTCACCACCTACTCCAAGCATGATCCAAACTTATCAACAACCCCAATACCCCATGTTTCCATATGTTCGAGCTGTTTTTAATTGTGGCGACCCTACCCACTTTAGAAACACGTGCCCTCGATTGGTTAACATCATAAACGCCCAAGCTCAAGCAAACCCAGTTAACCAAGCAAATCAAGCAAACTCAGCTCCACCGCCAGCAAGAGGAAGAGCTTACAACATCAACGCTAATCCTGTTGAAGATAATAACGGCCCAAACGAACCACCCAACTAGTCTTCCCTCACCAAGAATCAAGACTCAACTCCAACCGTATAGTTTTTTTATGTTTTCTTTATGTTATCTCAATCCCTACGTATCTCAATTATAAATTTGAAATTTATGTATCCAAGAATCTTAATGCGAATTCCTATTTCAATTTTTGTTTTATACTCACTAATTTAACATTCATATCATCATACATCTCGACGTATCTCAATCTCATCATTCAAAGAAGTTGGGTTGTGTCTCACTTTTACATAGACTAACCCCTTCATCATAACAAACGATAGAGGTACTGTCATCAAGCAATCATGTATCCTTTCAGGTTTGAGACTCAAGCTTTGGCTGTTGTGTTTGTTTATGTTTAGAGTCACATAGAACTAATCATAACTTACTGACAAAGTCAATGAAAATTTGACAAGGGTATGGTGGATACGCCGCTGGTACTTCCTATATATAAGTATTCTTGTCAAAAGATCAGAAGCATTGTCAGGCGGTTATGAGAGGTTCCATGTAGGTTTTAGTATCGTCATGGTTGAAGTTTTATTATATGATATAACCTTATCTTTCCAAACGTATCAAATCTCTCAATACTCATATGCATAAAATCATACTTAGTCAATCAACTCTGTTTATCCATGTTCCGTATTCATATACTTTAGGCATCAAAAACCGATTCCTGTAGCCGGGTATTCAACCCTTACTAGGAACGTTACCGCCTCAAACAAAAATTTAAACTTTCACCCTCTTCTGATTATGTAATTGTCAAAATTAAAACACCCTCTCTACAAGTCAAATATACCACTATTCCTTCTAAAAGTAGGGGATACTGTAACATCCGTAAAAAAAACGAGTTTCCAAAACCCGCTTCGTTTAGTAACCGAATAGTCAGTCATAAATTTTCGTCGCGTAGTATATTGTTTATTTTAATTTTAAACGATACATAATTAATAAACATTGTTAGAATTTTAAACCATAATTGATAAATGATAAAAATAAGTGAGAAAAAAATGAAATGAGGCTGCCGGGTTTCGAACCCGGGTCAGCCGGTTCAACAAACAACCAACACACCACTCCGCCACACACTTAAGTTTGGAATAATACTGAAATAAATAATACTTAACATAAAACTCGAAACTCAAAATCGATAACCAGCGCGCCCAAATCCGCAGTCGCCGGAAACACCGAAAAATACGCGGATTTGCGACCGTTTCCTTTGACTCCGAAATCAAGTGAGTGTAGTTGATGATTAACGTTAGTTATAACCGAAACCCAACCTTAATTTCATTCAAAAACTGACCAAAGTCAATGATTTACAAAAAAACCGAAGAATGATTTAACCATAACCGAAATCGGTGATCTACCCTATAAATATCGATGCCCCACCTCACTTTCACTCGCTCAAACTCTCAATCATTACCCTCTGTGCAATTTTGCTGTTTCTGAATTCTCACCGGAAAACATTTTATCACCGAAAAACCGAACCCATTTCATTTCTTCTGCTTTACTCTAAAATAAGACTTCTAGAGCTCAGACAGAAAGCACCGCACTCACCTCAAACTTCTGGTAGAGCCTCTGTCGCAAGTTATACATCGCCGGAAATTGCTGAACCCGTCGGAGTTAGTCACCGGAAAACCGGGCCCCTGTGTTCGGTATGCATTCTTAATCTTTCTGTCAGTTCTATTCGATTTAATTGTTCAAACTCTAAAACAACAGAGCAGTGAAATCAAATGCTTAACAAATCTGTGTTCGATCTGAGATTAATGAAGAAGATGAATATCGAGTTGTTTATGAATATAATTAAAATCAGTATTTTAACTGGGTTAGACACACAGTCCAGCGGTGGACTGTGTGCAATTTCAACGCGCACATCCCGGGTTCGAGCCACACCTGTTTCGTCTTTCTGAAATAAAATCCATTTTTTTAAAACCAAAACAGATTTGTCCCACAGTATGTTGTTAAATATAATTTAAGAACTATATATTACGGGTTAGACACCCAGCCCAGTTGGTCGGGCTGGGTGCAAATTAAGTCGATGGTCACGGGTTCGAAACATGTCATGCACGCCGGTTCAAGGGATTATAAATCTTTTTAAATTAAGGAATTTCTGATATGTTCTAACTAGTATATATATATAATTAAAATGCGATTTATTTCGGGTTAGACACGTAGCTCAGTTGGTAGAGCTGCGTGCACGTATACGGGAGGTCAAAAGTTCGAACCTCACTCAGCGCACATAATTAACACGGTCCGACCGGTCAACGGTCAACGGTCAAAAAGTCAAAATTTTTATTTTCTTTTTATTTATTTATTTTATTTAAAAATCAATTAAAAACACTTAAAAATAATATTTTTGAAGTTAGAAAATTTCCTTAAACTCACAAAAAATAATTCTAACAATCCCATTAAGAACACTAATTAAAAATATTAATCTCAAATAAAAGTTTATTTATTTATCGAATTATTATGTTAGGTTAGTTTCTCTCGTGGTTAAATCCAAATTCGTGCGCATTCATCATCAATCCAAGAAACGCAACCATTGTGAGTGAATTCTTACAAATTCCCCTTTTTATTCATGTTTTGGGGTGTATCAAGTGTCTCTTAAATTAATTCGCTTATTCAAACTCGTGCCATTACCATTATATGATCTAAACTTATAATGTAAATATTGTTTGTTGTGTTGTGTGCTTACATATTGTCAAGTTACGTGTAAATCAATTCATTAGGCCCATCAGTTCCTCGTTGGAGACGGGTTGAACAACGCGTGCCTCAAAATCATTTCATTAGGCCCAGCAGTTACTCGTGGGAGACGAGTTGAACAACGCGTGCCTCAAAATCATTCATTTGGTGTATATGTGTGCAATAATTAATATTATGTGTTTGTGATTAAATTTACATTTACGTTTACTCATATGTGGTTATGCACTTTATTTTATAATCGATACAATAAACACGTTTAAATGTTTTCATAGGATTCACTTGCCAACTTTTTGTTCACCCAAAAACCCTATTTGTACACATGATACAGGTGGACAGGTTGAAGCAAGGAACACGTAGAAATTGACTTAGAAGAAAAATAATGAAGTCTTGAAAAATGTATAGAACATGTTGTACTTGTATGATTGATTGTAATGTTTTCCTTTAAAAAGAAATAATAAATATGAAACTTTATAGTAAATGACATGAGCTTTGATGAAAACCCAATCATGCCCCGATCACCTTTTTCCGCTGCGGGTCGGGGTGTGACATTAGAGCTCTGAACCATTAAGAGTCAACATAATGCTTAACCGTATAGAGGCAAATGTCTGACCAATTCAGATTAGAGGTCTTAACCATTCAGACTTAGTATAACGCTTAACCATTCAGACATCTGTTTGCAAAACAAACATTCTGAACCATTAAGTGTTGAACCAGTAAGGGGTCTGAACCGTTAAGAGATAAACAAACAACACATCAGACTCAATATAATGCTTAACCATTCAAAGGCGAATGTTTGAATCATTCTGACATCTGCTCATGAAACAAACACTCTGAACCATTAAGTGTTGAACTAGTGAGTAGTCTGAATCATTAAGAGCTAAACAAACAATCCCTTAATCTTACTAAATAAAACTTTTAGTCTCTCTGTTAAACAAATTATTTGTTTGCAAAAGTTTTTTTAACGATGACTTTCTTTTTTAGTGACCCAATATCACACCGTCTAAACGGCGGCCCTAGCCAAGATCTTCCCAGACTACGTTGTCTTAACCGGGCCCGTGTTGGGTTGGTCAGACTTGGTAACGACGTTCCCCCGGAAACCGTACTGCCTCCACACGAGTTGGCTCGCTGAAGTAACAGCCGGATGAAAACCAGAGTGCGGCTCAGGATCAAACCCCCCTCGGTGGGTGTGTCACCATCATTGCCCAGCCACTGAATATAAGCCCAGTGTTATATTCACTCCAGTATGATACAACTAAAAATTAAACTTGAGTCTCTATTGAAAAATCCAAGTCTCCTACCACTAGGCCATAGATCAAACGGGGGGACAAATTTACAACACATACAAAATTGAGTGGCGGCAGGAATAGTTGTTTCACTTGGTTGGCCACTTTTGGCGGCCATTTTTTTGCTTACAATAGTTATTTACAGGTCATGTCAAATTACAATTTTATCTCAACTATAAAATTATGATTTCGCCCCAGGGTCAAAATAAAATTTTTCTTTAGCCCCTGCTTAAAATTACTATTTTGCCCTCAGTATAAAAATACGATTTTTCCCCAGTTAAAAAATTAAGGTTTTGCCCCCAGCGAAAGTCCTGCCAAATTACGATTTCCTAGTTAAAAATTACGATTTCGCCCAAAGTTAAAAATAAAATTTTGGTTTTGTCTCAACTAAAAATTACGATTTCGCCATCAGTTAAAAATTTACGCTTTTGCCCCCATTTCAAAAACAAAAAATGGTTTTGCACTCAGTTCAAAATATGATTTTACCTCTATTTTAAAATTACGAATTTACACCAGCTAAAAATTGCAATATTGCCATCGTTTTTTTTGGCAAAACTATGATAGTGTTTTATTTTACTTGGTTGACTCAATTTAGTTTTTATTCGTGCCAGACAGCTGCCTAGCACTCGCTAATTGGTCCTGACAAATTATTGTTTTTCCCTTAACTCTAAGTACATGTTTGCCATCGTTTTAGTTTTTTTTTTTATCATAACTATGGTAGTGTTTTTTTTAATTGGTTGACTCGATGTATATTTTTTGAGATTGTGTTATAAGTAGCATGTATAACTAACCGAAATAAATACGTACATGTTATGAAATTAAGAAATTTTCGGTTTAGCGTCCCGTAACGCGAGCGGCGCATAACCTAGTTGTTTGCATAAGTTAAACAAGCGTATTGAACACTTCACAAATTAGTAATTAGAAAAAAGAAATTAATAACAATAAAGAACATTCTTTTACCCAAAACAAAAAGAAAAAAAAAACAAATCTGGTTATGTACCAAACTGCAAAATCTACCTCTTTCTTTCCATCAGCCGTCGTCACACATACGACAGATCCCCTCTCTAATTTCATCTCCATTATCATCTCTCAACATTTTACACCTTCAAATTTGTAAAAATTTCAAATCTTTTTGTCAATCTCGACATTCAAGAACATTCAGGGATGTTTAAATCCTAAAACCCATCTGGGTTTTGTTTTGTTTTGATCAACAAGACACCCAAATGATGGGTCTTTAGTTCACTTTTGTTTTCATCATTCAAATCTTTGAATTCATGATGTGGGTTAGTTGAGAATTGGTGAATCCTATAATGGGTTTTGTCAAAGTTTTTGAATTTGATATGGGTTTCTTAAGTTGGATTCATTAGGTTAAAATCTTGAATTGATTCTTGAATTTGAAATTTCAAGATTGGGTTTTTAGGATTTTAGTTAATTTTAGTTTTTTTTTTATACTGCTCCATTGGCTTCAACTAGAGTTCAAGATTTCAAGTTTTTTGGAGCAGTTGAATTAATATTAATATATATATATATATATATATATATATATATATATATATATATATATATATATATATATAAAGGAAATATGTCTGGTGGAACACCAACTGCTGGTGGGCTTATGAGGCAGAGGCATAGTCAAGGGTATGCTTCAAGTGGTGATGATCTTGAAGATGATGCTTGTTCGAGAATTCGGCCTCAATCACCGAAATTTCCGGAAACAAGAACATGGACTGAGGTTTTAGAGAATGTGCTTTGGTTTGTTTCTGCAAGTTTGATAATATATTTGGGAGATTGGCATTCCAACTTGATTTATATCTTGTTTCATGATGGTAGGATTAGAAGGTAAGTTATCTCACATCATTGTTTTATGCATAATTGTGATTTATTTATTTATTTGTTTTGCTCATTTTTTACGTGTTATGAAAATATGTGCTTGTGTTGGTCAATCTTGTTGCTTTATGGTTTAAGTAAGCAATGCACACATAATATAGAAAGGAATCATTGTTAATGCTATAATTGAAGAACAAAAGAATGCATAGCATCTCATTGGACAATAGTTTTGGCCCATTTGGAGTTATTATGGTCACCTTGGCTTGGTTTCAAAAAGCGTGAGGCGTTTAGCGGTTTACATGGCCGGTCCGTTAGGCTTATTAATCTAGGCTAAGGCCTAGGGGCACTCAAAAATAAGGGCCTCCATTTTTTTTTCTTTTCATATATTAGACTTGTTTTGGCTCATTTAAACAATGTTTCTAGACCCAAGATTTAAGAATTTTATTCTAGGAGTCCACACTGTCCGCGCACACAACACATCAACCCTCTTTACTTGCGACGCCTTTTGAGTAACCAATGTAAAGCTGATTGCGGATGAGCGAAATTAGGGCCGAGATTAGGAAAAATCATCGCTATGGTTATTCAATGTCTCAAATTGCAATCTCAATTGCTAATTTCCTTTATACCAATTCAATAGGGCCACGACTTTGTAGTTTGCTTAGGGCCTCTAAAAACGTTGGAACAGCCCTGGCGGTTTAGGGTTCTGAAAAAGGAGATGGGAGACTTAGTTGCTAGCCTCGCGTACGCGAGGTGTGGTGTGTTAAATTATGTATAGCTGAATAAGGAGTAGTTGGTCAATGGTCATTTATTATTGGTTGAAAGGGGAGGTTGATTGAAAGTTTGAAGAAATATAGGGTGTAGTTGGCATTGTGAGTTATAATTGTTAGTTATATAGAAGTGTTTGGCTTAAATAGTTGTAGTTATAGGCGGCCTATTGCGTAAAAATTTATAAATGACATAAACCTATATATGTGGGAAGCTTTTAGCACCATTATCATTCTTCTCTTAAACACACACACATACATACGTTTGTTTCAGAACCAATAATATGTTGAGAAATGCAAGAACTGTACAATGCACCTGTACATAAATGAAAAATAGAAGTAGCGGGATAGAGAAACAGAGGCGGTTATATAACTGACATTTAAATCACCGGGTACAAATGTATTATGCGGTTCTCAACATATAATATGTTCTGAAACGAACGACCCTCTATATATATTATAAACCTCGTTACTTTAAAGCTAAGGGGGTGTTTGGGATTGCTTATTGAAAATAGCTTATTTCACCCTAAGGGTAAGTAATTTTAAGTTCATAAAATGTTTATTGAAAACAACTTATTTCACCCTAAAATAAGCTGAGAAGCATAAACACTTTTCTTTATCCAAACACATTCTAAAGTGTTTATCTGCTTTTAAAATCTTGAATCTTTTTAAATCATGAAATGCATAATTGAAATTCCTGAATGTAGTAAAAGTTGAACTATAGAATATATATATTTTTTGGTTGACATATTGTTTATATTCTTTTATGCAGAATACCATTGTATCTCGGGCTATTTGGTGTCAGCTTAAATGTTGTCTATTTCGTGTATACAAGTATGTTAGTATGGGGTGTCAGAAAGTCAAGTGAGAGGTGGGAAGTATCAAGTACAGACACCCTACCGTATGTTACCATAGTCGGACTCGTATCTTTTTGTTTGTAAGACAAATTCCCATAACCCTTTTTTATTTATATTTTGTTTGTCTAACGTGTCAAATTACCGAAATACCACTAACTCTAAGCCATTCATTTTGATTTTCGAATAACTAGGGTCAAAATAATGACTTAAAAGAGTTTCTGTAGCAAAACCGATTATCCAGACATATGTGAAATTACCTAATTAACCCTGCTTAATGAGCAATCTGATTCTGGTTGTTCAAATGGCAATAGTCACTTTAAATATTCATTTTACTTTGCAGCTTCTGTTTTGCTTTGTGGCCAATTTGGAGTTTCTTGACCCTCCCACTTGTGGTAAACAAAAATGATCTCTCACCCATTCTACGTCTAAACTAATGTGAAGTTACCAAACTACCCTTAACGATAGTTTTCTACGTTCTTTGCAGTTCACATTGTTTATGGCATGCATGGTCATACTGCCATACATGGTTCTCGGGACATTCAAGCAGCAACCATCAGACATGTTTCGTATCGATTGAAACCCTTTGTTAATATTCACATTGTTTTGAGCATTTTGCATGCGATTAAAGGTTTGTTTTTTTTCTTTTATCCGGTAATTATAGTTTTAGTTTGTAACGATGAATCAGTCAGTCAGCCTCTTACTTTCTTTTTTTTTTTTTTTTTGTTAAAGTTGAAGAGATCTCAGATCAGAATACATTAGAACAGATAGAAATGAAACAAGTCTCATAGTGATTGATTGATAGTTTCTTGTGGTATTTGTTTTTTTTTTTGCATTTCTTTTAGTAGATAGTCATTTATGCATAGGCAGGATCAAAACTTATTTGTCGGGGTCATCATAAAGCTCTCTTCTCTGTCGGTCTAACTCATGCTTTTTTTTAAAGTAAAATATATATTTTATTAAAATAAAAATCTGACAAATTTCGGTGGCAGAGGACCCGCTTGGTTCCTTCTGTGATTGTTTATGATGAACATACATGCTTAAATGGATGTGTGTATGTAGATACAAACGTTTATACATGTATACGACTATTTCATGGTTTTACTTTTATGATGGTGATCGAGATGAATGTACGATGTTTATGCTAAAAGGCACGATATGCGTAGCCTTTGGATAGTCACAAAGCATCTCATATTTCTGTACAACTCCAGTTTTTTTGATATGTAACTCATACAATACTTTTAACATATTATACCTTGTTTTATTTTGTTTATTACCTTATGTATACATAGGATCACATTAAAGATTTAAGCTTGTAAAAGATATAAAACATAAGTTTACAAGAATAAAAATAAAAATAAATCTTAATTAATGAAAATTAACAAAATGGTTTATAAACTCATACAAGCCAACAAGCAAACTCTCTTCAACTCGAGATCCGTATAAACTAATTTAAAGCAATTTCAAATTACCATATCACAATAATACAAAACAATTGATAATTATAAGAGTAAATTGTAGTTTCCCTACTTGTGGTTTCCTTGCATTAATAGGTTTCGTTCATCCTTAACACATCTCGCCCTTAAGTTTGATCTTTTCACACTTTATATCCTTGGACCTTAACGTTAGTTTTTCTGATAATTTTCGTGTGAAATTACTGATATACCATTAACTCCATCTGCTTCTTCAACACATGTCTCAGACAACCCACCACCACTAGGCGCCATTGCCACCTAACCTCATTACCACCCGCCACCATCATCTTCTCTTATTGTCCCAGTTTTTATTTGATTGTCAATAGTGTACCCAAGTGTCGGGTTATTATAGAAATTTGGGTCGTGCGAGTCGTACCGAAGGTTTAACCCATTTATTTTATCTATGATAGAAACAAAGGATTTATGGTCTTAGACATATGTTGAAAAAGAAGATGAAGTTAAGGCTATAACATATTTTCACAATATTAAGTAACGAAAAAGTTAATTAAGTTCTAGGAACATAAAGCGTGAAAAGATCAAATGTAAAAGATCAAACGTCATGGACGAGAAGCGTTAAGGGTGAACAAAGCCTGTTATGAACGAAAACTACAATTTACTCATATCTATAAATTATATGGTTATGCTTTATAAGCAACAACTTCAAAGTAAAGGGGCTAAGAACAAAAATATATATACAAGGGGTTGTTTATAACAACTGTGTGTGTATATGTATCTAGGGTTAGGGTTACAGTCTTCGTTCTTCGAACAACAATGGAGGAGATAACAGAAGCAGTTCAGAACATTAGCATCTCAAACGATTCACAGAAGAAGAATCGCATTCAGGTTTCCAACACGAAGAAGCCTCTCTTCTTCTACGTCAATCTCGCCAAGGTATAAATCTATAATCGCCGTTTTTTTGTGCTTTTGTTCGTGATTTTTGAAATTTGTGTTTGGAGATTGATGATTTGTGGTTGATTGCAGAGGTATATGCAACAGCATAATGATGTTGAGCTTTCTGCGTTAGGAATGGGTGAGTTTGTTGTTACTCTTCGTTCGTAACATATTTGTGTTGATATATTTATCTGTGTTTATATACATATACACACACATACACGAGGTAGACGATTAATCGAATCGAAAATGTGATTTGTGTTAGATTTTACGATTTTACGTGCCTCTGTATTAAGAGAATTATGTGTTTTGTTAAGTAATTGCATGCTTTGAATACTGGAATGATTTGAGTTTACCAATTATTATACGGATTATGAAGGTTGTACACTGTAGTTTTAGATTTGTGTGTTTTGTTGATTATGTACTGCATGTTCTGGTGGCACACTTTCTGGCCAAAAATCGTGTGAACCGGTTCTAAAAATCATACCAGCCCTAAACAAACCTAAAATCAACATAAAATAGGCCCAAACGCGCTTAAAACATGTCAAAAACTCCAAAAATTGTACTTTTATACAATGTGTCTCGCATATAAAAGCCCTTGTTTTCTAAGCGACTTGCGCTGAGGGCCAATGCAGTGTGATCTGCGCCTTTGACAACTCTGGTTTACGCTTTGTTGTCTGCATTTGCACTGAGAAATTTTTTATTTGCTTGAATCTGACAGTGTTTTGATTTATTCACGCTCGTGAAATTGAGATTTTTTAGTGTATTTTAAGAAGCTCCTTGATTGGAAGGCTGATTGACTAAGAACAAATAGCATAGTATCATGGGAATATCGTGGATTAATGTTCCAGTTTTCTGTTTTCCTCTAATAGAAGTAGCTTGCTTTGGATATATTAATCTTGCAGGAATCTTACAATGTTCAGTACTTCTGTTTTCATTACTTTCTAAATAGCAGAGTATTTTTATTTAGTGTAAGAAGCCCCTTGGTTGTTAGGCCTGAACGAAACAAAAAAACAGTATGGTGGCTAAAGAGTATATTAATGTTTTGGTCTTCTGCTGTATTGTCCTGTAATAGAATTAACTAGCTTTGGATACAAATATTGTAATTATGGCTTCTGTTGCATAGATTGCGCATTGCACAGTACATGTCAATCTGAAGTCTTGGAAATATGTTTATATGTTGGTCGGTTTTGTCCCCTTGTCTTCTATTTTCAGTTTTTATTGGAATTTTGGCACTGATGTTAGGTAGTGCGATATATTATGGTAAAGTGTTTATCTGTTAATTTGTGTATGGACTCAAAGGTGACAACTGACAAACATGTAAGATCGAAAGTGCAAGATGTGCAACATAACCAGGATATTATTCTGTTTTTTAGTTCTGTTTTCTTTTCTTTTCATTACCAGAGAAGACGTCATTGATGTTATTGTTGCGATAGTAGCTAGTAGCATATGCGTTGCATAGACATTATTATAATATTGATAAGTTATTATGGTTATATCTGCAGCTATTGCTACTGTTGTCACAATTTCAGAGATTCTCAAGAACAGTGGATTTGCCGTTGAGAAGAGTAAGAATGTTTATGACTTCTGCTATTTGTTATAATTCTAGTGTTGAATATTTCAGTTGTATGTATTACTTTATTAGTATTGATTCAGTTTTTTTTTTTTTTGCAGAGATTATGACTTCTGCTGTTGACATAAAAGATGAATCTAGAGGGCGAACTATTCAAAAAGCCAAGGTAAATCCATATACGGGTGTTATACGTTAATGATTTAGTGGGGCCCGAGTCACATTCTTCTTTCCTTAATCAATATGTGAAAACTTGTTTGTTGATCTTGACAAAAAAATACACAAGTCAATAAGTTTTTAGAGTAAAGTACATGTATGGTCCCTGAGGTTTACCAAAATTTTGGATTCTGTCCTTAACTTTCAAAAAGTACACGGATGGCCCCTGTGGTTTGCACTTTGTAACTCATTTAGTCCCTAGCCTACAATTCTAAAGGTTTTAGCATGTCCAAGTTAGAGACCAAATGCGTTACAAAGTGCAAGCCATAGGGACCATCCATGTACTTTTGGAATTAGTTGGGGACTAAATGCATTACAAGGTGCAAACCACATGGATCATCTGTGTATTTTTGGAAAGCTATGGACTGAATCCAAAATTTTGGTAAACCATAGGGACCGTTGGTGTACATTACTCAAGTTTTTAATACCCCTCATACTAAGGTGATAAAATGATTGCTGTGATGTTTGTTGTTTAGATCGAGATAGTACTGGGGAAGACAGATAAGTTTGACGAACTGATGGCTGCTGCAGAGGAGGAACGGGAGCTTGCAAACGGTGAAGAGCAGAGTTAAAAGAGGTTTTTGAAACCGTTCGCTTTTGCCTGCTGTGTTTGTTTTATGATAAAGTTGGTAACTCTAAGAACAAATGTTTTAGTTAGAGATCTTATCACCATGCTTCTGTCTCTACCTGTTTGATGCTATTTTATTATGCTTTGCAACAATCCTTTGTTTCTACTTTAGTAGTTTGGTCTAGGGGTGTGCAAATGGCGCTTTGGTTCGGGTTTCACCTTTAACCATATCCATAACCGACTTGTTAGTTAATCAGACAACATTATCCATAACCGTCGGTTAATATCAGTTACTAATGAAGGTTTGCTCACCCCTAGCTTGGACCAACATAACCCATGTGAGGTGTTGCCGTATGTGTTCACAACCAGACCGGACTAGACCACCGGTTCTAAAAGCCACCGAGAGATGTGGTGGAGTGGTAAAGAGTGTTTCAAACATCCTAGAGGTCTTGCGTTCGATACTTGCTTTCACCGGTTCTTTAAAGGCCACTGACCCGGCGCTTGCACCGTGATTTACCTGTTCCCCTCGGTTAGTCGGGTATTGGGGGGACCCGAGGGTTTACCGCGTAAGCGGGTTCCCGCGGTTATAAAAAAAACCTGACTAGTACAAAATTTGTACTAAAGCAGACCACAAAAAGAAATTTCTTTTTAAAACTGTGGTGTGAGCACCGAACAGCGCATTACTGGTCTGGTCCTGTGCCATTTTAGTTCGAATGCTAGATGTCATTGTTTCCTTAGAGCATTCACAATCCTACTAGCAAATTAAGTGAGAGATTTTTTTATTATAATAAACGTAGCTGTGAGTAAAGGAGAGATAAAATGTTACTGGTCATCTGTGTATTTGAGGGGACACTGTTCACCGTCTATAATTTTTTAAAATGGTTGTAACGTAGAGAAAATGTAATTATAAATGTATCAAAAGTATTATTATTTAATTAAAAAGAAAGGAAATGTAATTATATGGTAAATATGATGGAAGATTTACAATAGAGTAAAATGATCTATTGTTAAGAGTGAGATCAAGAAATTGTTAAGGGTAAAATTTATACTATATATTGATCTATTTAATTTATAATAATCACCCAATTTTCATCTAATATCAAATATATAATGGTCACAAACCTGTGTAGTTATCATCTAATATCTTACAAGTTACAAACTCATGTGAATTTTGTATAATTGATTTCGTTTTTCCATCGGATTTGGTTTTTCCAACTTGCCAAAAATTTACTGGTCCGTAAAAGGTTAAAATTTACTTGAGCTCCGCTAAAATAGTATAGGTTTGTTTCTTATTATCAGGCCATTGGGTATACTCCACGCTCATTCATTCCACGTAGGTATCTTTAACACCGACATTGCTCGTAATTTCTTCGACACCCAGAATTGGTCCCCCATCCATTAATGCTTCTTAAAATAAGTACTAAATTGAATTTGTGTGTAGAGGGATCCATCAAAGTTTCTTTCACGTTTGCTAACATATTAACACATGGGGGTTTTAATGCCCTCAACGCCCTTTGAGGAGTGGTGTTTAACGTCGGCAAGGACTTCATGTCACGGTTAATGTCTTGAGCATTATAGTATCCCCTACGGCCTTAAAGCAAAATAAAAATGTAAATTTTCAAGCAATGGATTAAAAATGAAGGCTCGTAAAAGTCTCAAAATCTCCACTAACAAAACCGAATGCTTTCAAATTTCATCATGAGTTTTTTGGTGGTTTTACTTGATGTGTCATGCAAAATAATTTGTATTATCTTGATAAATGCGTCTATGAGATTTTTGCATACACCCCTTTAAAAAGTAAAATTAACAATATGTTGTTTCAATTACCATTCTAGGGGTAGGAGCGTCTACTAGTGATGGAATTCCATCACTCACAACATCCACTCAAGTTCCGTCACATCATCAAGCTTTAGCCCATCACTAGTGATGAATTTTAGCGGATATGCCCATCACTAATGATGTTTTTTTAAATATAAATTAAGAATAAAACAATAAAATTATAAAAAGAAACCATTTTTACATAAAGATCTCAATTTCTTGAATAAAATAAATCAAACTCACACCAACTACACTATTCTGCAAATTACAGTCCACATAGAAAACTCTAGATCTCAAACGAAATGATGAATCTGATAGCTCAAGTGATCATCACCGCGTACGTCGCTCAAGTCGCTCGGGTTATCATCTTCTCCCGCAGCGGCGTTGCTCTACCGCTGGCGACTACATATCAACCGTCACCAGCCGCCGATGTCTACAGCCGAAGTGCTTCTCCGATCGATGCTCATAACGTCCCGGGAGATCAACAACACCACTTTAGCTGAGATAAGAGCCATAGCGTACTCAAATCAATTTCTTTAACGCGTGATGATGAGCATGCATGATCAGTTCCACGCGTGGAAAAATAGAGCAGCGATGGTTTTTTACGTTGATCAACGAGTGATGGGATCAGTTTCATGGGGCGCCCCGGGTGCCTACCATTCTATACATGAGTGTTGCAAACCCTTGCATATCTATGCATTTCAAACCATGGCTTCAGATTTAAAGTGAGGTACACAATATAATACTCATAAAAAACGTAGGAAGCAATAGGAGGCAAGATGTGTAAGCGGGAGGGTTTTATGGGCGAGTATATTTTTGTCCATCTACGAATGCAAGTTTCTTGACGCACATAACAACGTTGTGTAAAATATATCAATATTATACAAATATTAAAAAAATGCTCAGTGTGTGTTTGTGTGTTTTGTTTTTCAAAAAAAGCTTAATTTATGTTTCTTTACCAAATAGTGAAATATATAAAAACTATTTGGGTTTGAAAAAAAAAAACTAATGAAACAAACATTTAGTAAACAATAAAAAAGTCATGTTAACGAAGAATAATATCTTAGGTAAGCTAACATAGGCTCGAATGTGTTAGAACTCGTCTTATCTGGTTTACATCCAAAAAAGAATCAAGTGTTTGCTTGAAGTATTTCTTTCTTTTTAATTTTAAAATAATAACAATTAAATTCGAGTTCCAATTTTTATACGATCTCATTAGTAAATTTTTAAACAATCATACTTATCTCTAAAAAGTTCTAATATAAAAGATCCTTAGTTCAATTCACATGATTGTTGAGCTTGATTTACATTTACCGAATAATGGGTAGTAAGCCCACGTCTAGGGTTCCATCGACATTAAGCCCACGTTTGGTTGAGTCAGTTGGTCAATTGTATTGAACTAGTCTTGTTTGTTCCTTATTTCCTGGTTTATGTGCAATTTCTTTGTTGATTCTTGTAGGTTATATATAGGCCACAACCTGCCTAGAATCAAGTTGCAACCCAAGTTCCGAAACCATTGGAAGCATCTAGGCTGCCCGGAAGCCTCTGAAACAACTAACACCTTTTGAGGTTAAAAGCCTTGGAAAACTCTAGAGATGGTTGCATAATTCCGACACAATGTACCAGCAAACATCTTGGAAGCTTCTAGAGTGGACATGGCGATCCATGAAAATAACTAGATAACGCGTTTTATAAATAATGTATAGAAAGGTCTAAATATAAAACTATCTAGACCAACCTTTAGCAACTATAAATAGGCATATGAGGCTCATTTGCAAGGCATTCAAAAATCACACAAGTCTTATAGGACTTGTAAAACTTTCTTTGTAACTTTCCTTGTAATCAATAACGATTTAGTTTATTACAAGCCTTGTACTTTTGCATCAAACGACTTTCATATCACTACGTCGTTGGGTCAAAGGCTTAACTTATAACATATGTAAAACGCCACATGGAGTTAGATAATTACTCCATGACATATAACCCTTATTTCATTTATGCTCTCTTGGTTCCTTTAATGATGTAGTGTGTGACCCCTTTCGCATTCATTCCTATCGTTAGGGGAGATACTTGTTAATGTTATCGATTTTTAAACTTAGTCATGATATATTAAGATCTTCACTCATGCATAATGTCTTCTGTCCAAATTCATTTAGATTACCTTCAATTAAGTTTATATTTTTAACATGATTTAATTAAATGGGTCATGTTTGAGTTAGTGATAACTGCCTGTCACTACTCATTAATTGCTCACCTGCAGTATTGATAGATCATTGTTCACAACATGCGTGTGGTGACCAGATCTGTAACACCCCAACCGATGGCGGAAACATCGGGATGAGACGAAAACGAGATTGCTCATTGCTCACAACATTACTAAGTGACAATAATTAATTAAACCATATTTCATTTCATAAGAATTGTCAAATACATCAATGTAACAAAACAAAGAACAATCTAACATTTGCAAAGTCATAACAAAATTGATACGTCGACATTAAACCTAACGTCTAATTTGTGTGTATCTAGTCCTTGCTATATTGTTTTCATAGCGTCATCTCCTTCAACCTGTAACATGTTTTAAAATAAAGTCAATGCAAAAGCAAAGGCGAGTACACAAGTTTAAGCATAGCATACGTATACGAATAAAGTTTTAACAATCCTCGTGGCAACTAAATCTATACAAGAGCAATATCAAGGCATGCAATGCTAATAATCAAACCCGTAACGCAATCACGATGTTTTAACATGACCTCACGAATAACACGATGGAGGTGGATGCGTGAATTCCTATAGCGCTAAGCATGTCAAACAAAGGCTAAACATAGTTAATGACTAAAGCACAACACAACGTTTATCCCTAGACAAGCAACAAGTATACGATTCAAGTAGTCATGTGTATAGGATTGTTTGTGCGTTTCATAAAGTTTAAGTGTTTATGATTTTTGTATATGGAAACATGTTACACCCAAAAAGTGATATAAACAAATGTGGGTCGAGTGTACTCACAGAATTGCTAAGTCTTCTTTGGAAATTCCACGACGAGTTGATGAGTGGGAGAAAGGGGACATCGAGATCACCTTAAAAATGGCAGACGAATGTACATGAATAATAGAAGCTACGACGGAGGATTCGAATTGGAGTTGAAAGTACGTATATAGTTAACATCGTTTAAGAAAGGAATTTCTAAATTAAATTCATCAAAAGGGTTGTAGTAGTGTTGTCAAATAATTAATATATATATTTGACGAAAAGCATATTTGGTATATATATATTTATATTCTAACGAATTGTATGAGATATATAGGTATATTGTTGAATGGTGTATAAATATATTTGTCGAAAGTAAAATAAATATGTTTTGTCGAAAGTAAAATAAATAAGTATATTTGTCGAGAGATATGATAAATATATCTATATTTTGTCGATGAATATAATGAATAAGTATGTTTTGTCGAAGTATAGTAAATAAGTATATTTGTCGAGAGATATGATAAATATATATATATATATATTTTGTCGATAAAAAATAAATAGACATATTTTGTCGATAAACGGGCAGAGTTTCCTCCTGTTTTTGGACAATCCCGACAACATATGTGTCGATATATTTTTCCAAAACACAACAATAAACAACGCAAGAATCGACGAAACACTATAAATGTTTACATACTCTTTTTATGTCTACAAATTTTATAAGGTTCGGTTACGTGATTATAACACTAATTAAATACAAAACAATATAATTAATAACATGACATTATACCAAGACGAGTGTGGATTGATTTTGACCCGAACTTTGAAGCAAGACTGAACTGAGTTAACCCGTTGATTGTTGACCAGGTTTGACTCGAGCCGGAACCGAACAACTGCTGTTGACTGCCGTTGACCGACGCCAAACTGAACTAAGATGAAACCAAAAGTGAACTCAACAAACCAACTAAAATCAAATGTGAAACTGAAACTATCAAGGCACGATCCGTACCTGAACCGAAATGTATCTGGACTGAACACGGACCGAAACAAATCTGACTGGTTTGACTGGCGTTGACTGTTTGACCAGGTTTGACTCGAATCGAAACGCGTATGGACCAAGCTGACCCGAATCTGCTCGCTAACCTTCTTTGACTGAGACCCGAACCAACTGTGCGGAGCCGTGTTGAACCGTTCATGACCCGAGCTGAAGAAACCGAAATTGTTTCGAACTTGAACCGGGTCAAACCGTACACTGAACCGAGGCTGATTCGACCCGAACCCGAGCCGAAGGTGAACCGGAACAACAGAATTTCTAACCAATACCACCACTACCGCCGCCGTCCGTCGAGCCGGACAACCGCAGCCACACCGCTGCTGTTGTCGCCGCTGAGACACGGCGACTGCCGTCGCCGCTGGTCCGAAGCATCGTCGCAGCCGCGACGTTGCTCCGCCGCCACGCCATCGCACCGCGTCGCTCTATCTTTCGTTTGAATCACCCACCACCACCGTCGCCCGCTGGAGGTGACGGCTACTGCCGCCATCGATCGAAACCCCCCCGGAGCCGTCATAGTCGCGCCACCACGACCACCTACCTTCTCTCTATCTCGTCTCTCTCTCCTCACAGCTCTCTCTCTCTCTGTAAGTATATATGCGGGTGTGTGTGTGTCGGGTTTAAGAGATCGCAGGGGTGTGCGAGTATGAGGGGTGTGCGGCGGCCGGAGAAGGAGACCACCGGAGGTCACCGGTCTATCGCCGGAGTCCGTTCTGGTCGCCAGAAATGAGAGGGAAAGGGACAAGGGGGCTAGGGTTTGAGTGAATGAAGAAGAGAGATGTATTTATAGGATATCGTTTTGAGTGTGTTGGGCCTAAGGCCCGGTTCATGTGTTTTACGCGGCCCGTTATGGTTCTGAAACCCGTTTTCGAACCCGAACGTGACATAACAGGGTATAATATCATTTTTAGGTTTAAACACGCGATTTAAACGTCGGCGCTCGAAAATGATTGTGTTCAGTTGTCGTTTCGTTAAAACGCGTAAAAACGCGTAGTCTTCCGATTTTAAACCGTTTTTTTTCGATACGATTGAAGTTGCGACTCAGGAAATAGAAAACGAGCGTGAATTTTTATAAAAATAATAAATCTTGGAAATACGAGGCGTTACAGTCTCCCCTCCTTTAGGAAATTTCGTCCCGAAATTTATTCAAGAGGAAGACTTTAGAAAGATTTGGCTATAAAATGATCGTCTAAAATTGAGACTTGGATGTTTGGACACATGAGGGAAAGCATGAAGTTTAGAGCATCGAAGAGTTAGGTTTGCAAGAAGAAGTTGCTTGACTAGAAAGATTAAAGCCATCAAGCGTAAGTAAAGCGCGTAAGTATGCGTATAGGAGAGTGGTTTAAACGAGCTTTGAATAACTCAAATGATATGCCATCTAAGCAGAAAAGCTCTCGTGAGAAGTGGTATGCATTTTAATGGTGAGTGTGGTCGAACCGTAGGTTGTTAGAAAGTTCTATCGACCTTGAGGAGCGTTAATAAATCTCGATTTTGTAGAGAGTTGCTTAATGATGGAAAACGAGAAGGTTAGGTATTTAAAATAAGCTAGTTATCGAGGTAGCGGCCAATCAAGCGTGTTGCTATCTACGAGAATGGGAGATAACTTTAGAGTAAGATGGCATTTAGGGTTTGAATGCTTACACGGTTGATTGTAAACGAGGTTGAAAAAAGGACAAGGTTAACGGGAGTAACGGAGGCATAAGAGCGGATGATTGATTCGATCAACGAATACTCGTGTAAGGATGGCATATGTATATGAACAAACGAAAACGTTACGTTAGGGATTAAGACTCGTCGTGGATAATCGGGTAGCGCGCACTTAGCAATGCAGTTGTGAGTTGTTTAAAGCTGGCGTGTTAGGTCATATTATGGTCTGTAAATCACCGAATTTCTCATGGCACGTATTACGAAAGTTTGACAGCATGGTGAAAACACTTATGTATAGGAAGTACCAGCGGCGTATCCACCATGTTTTAACCACGTTGCGACCGTTTCGTTACTCGATGCAATGTTACGTTCCGTGTGTTACCATGCACGGTAGTACACTCTATGGTTCTCATGCGCTTATCGCTATAATCCCGTGTGCACCCGCGATTATACCGATCATCACATGATCCGCATAGCTTGTACTAGCAGCGCATGAATAAAGGTGTACATAAATTCTGAAAATAAGTTTGCGTGCGTGTAAGAATGTAGTGCGTAGGCATGTTTGCGTGCAAATAGCTTGTGGCCCACGTAAGCGAATCCCTCGGGTTTCGCTCGCGCATAGGCACGAATATGAATACGAGTACAAGTATAGGTATGTGTATGAGTATAAGCATAAGTATGGAAATAAGTATAAGCATGGATATAAGACGTATATGCATGAATGTGATGATAAGTATAAGTGTAATACCCCTGTAACACCCCTGCCCCTCGTTATCACCAATATTGTCCGCTTTGCCCTTGATGGGTGGCCCATCCAGGAACTCACGACTTTGTTTTTGGTTGCCCTGGTGGAGACTTCCCAGGAGGTCACCCATCCTAGTACTACTCCCACTTGAGCACGCTTAACTGTGGAGTTCTCCTCCCATCCACTAGCATTAAGCCCAAAACGCATTGGTGATTTTAGAGGTAGGGCATTACTTACGAGCCAGGAATCTCTCCTGTCCACGGACGATGTTGGGAGGTATGCCATTAGGTGTTATAATAAGCATGAAAGATGACACGTATTTTCATGAACATGAATATGTGTATAATTATGAACGTCAACAAGTGTAACAGACGATAATTGTGCGTATGATATGAATTGAATGCTACGAATTTATTTACATAAAATAGTCGAGAGATCAGGGTGTGTAAAGCGAATGATATGATTAAAATGTCATGCAACAGTTGACTAAACCATGTACGAGGATACGCATGTATTGTTGTTTGAGCAAAACTTTGAGGTTATTGCTTCTAAAATAGGCTTAAGTTTAACTTAGAATATAGGATCTAGTGTGTGAATATAAAGGAATATAAAGTACTTATCGATTATGTGTTATGTATTTTGTAAAGGACGGGAGTGCTACCATTTGCTTTAAAAGAATTTAAGTAGGTCGAAAATGGTTGGTCTTCATAAAGTTTTCTTGCCCACGTGTTTTGAAACTCATGTGACATTTCGGGAGGTGTATGATAAGGTCTTAAAATAGTAAGTTCGCATTGTTTTCAAAGGATATAAGAGATTTGAAATTTAGTGGTGCTTGCGAAACGTTGACCCTTGAGAGGAAATCCGTGTTAATTAATGACCGTTGAAAAACGTTTAGCAAAATGTTTTCTTAATCGCGATGAGAGATTTAGAGGGTGTTTGGGGTTGTGTTTTGAAAATAGATTATGCGTTCTGAATAATCAAAATCAGATAATTGGTTGTAACAAAACATACTGTAGGAAGATAGTGTTTGGATTTGATCATGTTATTTGATATCACAATAATCAGGTAATCAACTATTTGAGTGTTTGAAAAATATATATATACGTGTATATATAAAGTTATAAATAGATGAGCTTTGATCTCTAAAATACGTAAAACAAATCAGTTTTTTTATATATATTATTATTATATTTTTTTTATTAATTATTCACCAAACACTAAAATTAAATTTTTATTTATTTATTTATTTAATATTTGCGCTTTCAAACACAAAATAAAAATATTAGGTTGCAAAAACAATCCCAAACACACCTTTAGTACAACGATCCCATAATGCCTATAAGATATTGGTTTGATTTTTTTTGTTTACAAACGAAAATTCTTAATATAAAGTTATTGCGTGAGCGTGTTTTAGTGATTAAGTTAAACATAAGACTTGTGGGCAAGGTATTCGTTAGACCGATTAAGTTGGTAGGTAGCATTCTGTCGAGCTTTGAAAATCGTAAAACAAAACGTTTCATGTGGTGACCAAGTATATGCGTATGGGATTTATATGAAATAGATTAACGGATGGGAAATACGTTTGATAAAATAGTACGTTTTGAAATTCGTCTAAGTAAGAATTTTGACAACATGGTAAAAGATTTAGGTATACAATTTAAACATGTGGTTTGTGTAATAAAGTCTCCAAGAAGGAGGGTTGGTAACGACCACCGAGGTATGGGAATCACCCCTAATCCGTTGGTGAGGTCGTTTTAAGGAAGGAAGGAAACGAAGTTTGATCGTCTAGGTAAGGAATTCACTCCTATCTCGACGACGGTCTCCATTTCGGACTTTTCGAGAAATATAAGTCTAGTTGATGACGTTTTGAAATCATGTATGCAAATAATGTATAAGTGGATGAAAAGGTTTAATATGAATTGCGTAAAAACCTTAAAATAAATTAGAAACTCGAAAGGAATGGTAACAAGTATATAAAAAGTCATGTATAAATTGAAATGGTATAAAAGAGAGTCTCAGAAAACATTAGACTGTTTCGGGTAGAGAAACGTCGACTATTCCAAAGTGAATCGAAGATCCTTTCGAATTAGAGAAACGTGCTTTGGCCTATAGGTAAAACGCTCTCGTCGAGAAGCGATTAACGGCATTTTACCCATCCAGTTATTACACGTCTCTAATCGATTGGAAAATCGAAACTTTGGCGAGATTGAAAATCGAGGAATGGGACTTAATCGACAAGGTGCGGGTTTCACCCCTAACTCGACGATTTCGTACCCTAAGTGTGGTTGGCACTCTTCGGGTCAAAATTAATTTCGACACTTTGACGAGAGTCCACTAGAGTTTGAATGGGAAGTTTTCCATCAAGGTGTGGATGTCACTCCTAACTTGATGGTGTAACTTCGTGAAAAAATAAAGAATAAGCGTAATGAGAATCGTTCACCAAATTGTGGATATCACGCCTATTTTGGTGAAGTCGTCTCACTTGTGTAATACGAGTGTTTTCGAGTTTAGTATAATCGAGTAATATGCATTAGGGAAGGCGTATGATTGAAATAATGTAACGAGTATGAACACGTAAAGCATTTCATAAATTTAACATATAAGAGACGTTTTAAGAAATTAGCATGTGAATCACGTATGGTCAAGTATGGTACTTAACTATAGACTAGGTCAAAAGCATAGTAATTTGCCTAATTCCCTATAGTTATGGCTCTGATACCAATCTGTAACACCCCAACCGATGGCGGAAACATCGGGATGAGACGAAAACGAGATTGCTCATTGCTCACAACATTATTAAGTGACAATAATTAATTAAACAATATTTCATTTCATAAGAATTGTCAAATACATCAATGTAACAAAACAAAGAACAATCTAACATTTGCAAAGTCATAACAAAATTGATACGTCGACATTAAACCTAACGTCTAATTTGTGTGTATCTAGTCCTTGCTATATTGTTTTCATAGCGTCATCTCCTTCAACCTGTAACATGTTTTAAAATAAAGTCAATGCAAAAGCAAAGGCGAGTACACAAGTTTAAGCATAGCATACGTATACGAATAAAGTTTTAAAAATCCTCATGGCAACTAAATCTATACAAGAGCAATATCAAGGCATGCAATGCTAATAATCAAACCCGTAACGCAATCACGATGTTTTAACATGACCTCACGAATAACACGATGGAGGTGGATGCGTGAATTCCTATAGCGCTAAGCATGTCAAACAAAGGCTAAAAATAGTTAATGACTAAAGCACATCACAACGTTTATCCCTAGACAAGCAACAAGTATACGATTCAAGTAGTCATGTGTATAGGATTGGTTGTGCGTTTCATAAAGTTTAAGTGTTTGTGATTTTTGTATATGGAAACATGTTACACCCAAAAAGTGATATAAACAAATGTGGGTCGAGTGTACTCACAGAATTGCTAAGTCTTCTTTGGAAATTCCACGACGAGTTGATGAGTGGGAGAAAGGGGACATCGAGATCACCTTAAAAATGGCAGACGAATGTACATGAATAATAGAAGCTACGACGGAGGATTCGAATTGGAGTTGAAAGTACGTATATAGTTAACATCGTTTAAGAAAAGAATTTCTAAATTAAATTCATCAAAAGGGTTGTAGGAGTGTTGTCAAATAATTAATATATATATTTGACGAAAAGCATATTTGGTATATATATATTTATATTCTAACGAATTGTATGAGATATATATGTATATTGTCGAATGTGTACAAATATATTTGTCGAAAGTAAAATAAATATGTTTTGTCGAAAGTAAAATAAATAAGTATATTTGTCGAGAGATATGATAAATATATCTATATTTTGTCGATGAATATAATGAATAAGTATGTTTTGTCGAAGTATAGTAAATAAGTATATTTGTCGAGAGATATGATAAATATATATATATATATATTTTGTCGATAAAAAATAAATAGACATATTTTGTCGATAAACGGGCAGAGTTTCCTCCTGTTTTTGGACAATCCCGACAACATATGTGTCGATATATTTTTCCAAAACACAACAATAAACAACGCAAGAATCGACGAAACACTATAAATGTTTACATACTCTTTTTATGTCTACAAATTTTATAAGGTTCGGTTACGTGATTATAACACTAATTAAATACAAAACAATATAATTAATAACATGACATTATACCAAGACGAGTGTGGATTGATTTTGACCCGAACTTTGAAGCAAGACTGAACTGAGTTAACCCGTTGATTGTTGACCAGGTTTGACTCGAGCCGGAACCGAACAACTGCTGTTGACTGCCGTTGACCGACGCCAAACTGAACTAAGATGAAACCAAAAGTGAACTCAACAAACCAACTAAAATCAAATGTGAAACTGAAACTATCAAGGCACGATCCGTACCTGAACCGAAATGTATCTGGACTGAACACGGACCGAAACAAATCTGACTGGTTTGACTGGCGTTGACTGTTTGACCAGGTTTGACTCGAACCGAAACGCGTATGGACCAAGCTGACCCGAATCTGCTCGCTAACCTTCTTTGACTGAGACCCGAACCAACTGTGCGGAGCCGTGTTGAACCGTTCATGACCCGAGCTGAAGAAACCGAAATTGTTTCGAACTTGAACCGGGTCAAACCGTACACTGAACCGAGGCTGATTCGACCCGAACCCGAGCAGAAGGTGAACCGGAACAACAGAATTTCTAACCAATACCACCACTACCGCCGTCGTCCGTCGAGCCGGACAACCGCAGCCACACCGCTGCTGTTGTCGCCGCTGAGACACGGCGACTGCCGCCGCCGCTGGTCCGATGCATCGTCGCAGCCGCGACGCTGCTCCGCCGCCACGCCATCGCACCGCCGTCGCTCTATCTTTCGTTTGAATAACCCACCACCACCGTCGCCCGCTGGAGGTGACGGCTGCTGCCGCCATCGATCGAAACCCCCCCGGAGCCGTCATAGTCGCGCCACCACCACCACCTACCTTCTCTCTATCTCGTCTCTCTCTCCTCACTGCTCTCTCTCTCTCTCTCTCTGTAAGTATATATGCGGGTGTGTGTGTGTCGGGTTTAAGAGATCGCAGGGGTGTGCGAGTGTGAAGGGTGTGCGGCGGCCGAAGAAGGAGACCACCGGAGGTCACCGGTCTATCGCCGGAGTCCGTTCTAGTCGCCGGAAATGAGAGGGAAAGGGACAAGGGGGCTAGGGTTTGAGTGAATGAAGAAGAGAGATGTATTTATAGGATAGGGTTTTGAGTGTGTTGGGCTTAAGGCCCGGTTCATGTGTTTTACGCGGCCCGTTATGGTTCTGAAACCCGTTTTCGAACCCGAACGTGACATAACAGGGTATAATATCATTTTTAGGTTTAAACACGTGATTTAAACGTCGGCGCTCGAAAATGATTGCGTTCAGTTGTCGTTTCGTTAAAACGCGTAAAAACGCGCAGTCTTCCGATTTTAAAACCGTTTTTTTTCTATCCGATTGAAGTTGCGACTCAGGTAATAGAAAACGAGCGTGAATTTTTATAAAAATAATAAATCTTGGAAATACGAGGCGTTACAAGATCATTGATTGTATTCACTCGACAACATTTGTAAGCTCGTTGAGCTTGTCTTTCCTTTGATAATATATGTTTAGTGTGCGATTTAACGCAGGTAGTCAAAGGATTATAACGTGAAGGGCTTCGCGTGTCACATATGTAAAATGAAATGTTGAGGTGGAACAAGCGAGTTTGCTATTGGTTAATGCGTCAAAATGGGTAACTTTATGTATAAGTCGAAATGGGCTGGGTTACAATGGATTTATTATGCTTATATAAGTTTATAAATATGGTATAATATTTTCAAATTAGATATTGCAAATGATATCTTGTGTCATTTTAATATACACAATCACAATTCATATTACAAACAAAAACAATAAAAGTACCCTGTAAAATCTCATTTCTAATCCTTTTACATAGACAATTATGTCATTTTAGGAAGATTTTCTCGTTATTTACACTTCGGGTGACTTTCAATCACCTAACTCGTTTCCTTTTACTAATGTATTTAATTTTCCGCATTCGACTAATTTGTAAGTTAACAAGTCAATCAATTCAACCTTAATCATTTTAATTTGGCCTTAATTTGAACATTTATTTTTCTAAAATTCCGTCGTTTTAGAAGTTCTTGCTTATTCCGAATCGAAAATTCAAAACATTAGCACCGAGAATAACACAGTGTGACATTTAGTGAACTCAAACTTACGAGCTAGCGATTCCCTACAACAAATGACTTTCTTTTGTGACCTAAGCAAACCGAGGATCAAATATTTCTTATACCACAAACCAAGAACCAGACATAATATAACCATCCTCGATTGGTCTGCTATGAAACCCCCACATTGAAACAACTAAATGGACATAAAAAGCTTAAATGAACTCCAAAAGAGAGGTTAGATTCTATAAAAATGAATTTAATTAAGAGATTAAATTAACAACAAAAAAGTGGACGTGCCGGAGTGGTTATTGGGCATGACTAGAAATCATGTGGACTCTGCCCGCGTAGGTTCGAATCCTGCCGTCCACGGTTTTTACAACAGTATTTTTTTATAATGGTTATCATGTTTATGTTCAAGACCAATGTTTTAAATACCGGATACCGGATACGGGTCCGTTACGATAAGGGCCGGTGTCATATATACCGGCGGTAAATCCGGTTCTACCGGTTCAAACCGTTGAACCGGTTTGCATTATCTTGGAATTTGTTTTTTTTAGTTTTAATAAAATAAGAAAGTAAGGTAATATTGGCCTTCCATATTTGCGGTCATTAACTAGTGCTTTCCATTCCAATATTTTATCACTGTTATAACACATTGTACAAAGAAATATTGTTTATAAGTAATAAATATGTTCTTAAAATCCTTAATTTTTTACAATAAAATAGTTGTTTTTTAGATAAAACTATGACCAGTTACATAAATTCTAATTGAGATTAGATTGTTTTTTGAGATGAATTTATATTTTATGTAATTATAGGGTTAACTAGTAACACGGTCCAACCATCCGGTACAACTCGGTTCAACCGGTTGAACTTTTTCAGAGCCTAACCCGATATGATTTAAAAACCGGTTTTTAAAACATCGTTCAAGACTGTTAGTTATGAAATACTAGTTTAAACTTCACGGAGTCCATGACCCGTTCTATATTTTTTTTATACTGCTAAAGCGCGATCCGAATATTTCGTGATTCATGACTATACATGTATAATTATACCCAAAAAAAATAATAATCATACATAAAACGATTTCCTAAAGTAGTCTACTGTATTTTATAAAATTTGAGGTAACTTTAACACACTTAAATTTTTAATCAAATACATTACATAAATACTACCATTTTTTTGTTTAGATACAATAACAGTTGGGGTGTTTGGCATGGCTCGTCGGGTTCATCATCCGGTTGGACAGGAACACCGCCAGAATTGCCTCTGGATGAAAAAACTGGATGGTGAACCTGATTGTGACACCGAAAAAGCATGTGGGATTGTGATACAATGAAAATAACAATTTGGGGGGGGGGGGTTTCACTATGCAAGCAGGGTGAGTGAGGTGGCTTGGCGTACCGCTAGGATACACCGCCCCACTTCATGCGGGGTGGTGATGGGCGCATTTCCACACCTTGCTAGCTGCACAGTATTCATTTCTAATGTACAAATAGTTCATTCAGCTTATATGCAAAATTTGAGGGATGTGAAAGATCACCATTACAATGGGTTAGGCATGTTTGAGGGACGATACCCCCTAAATATAAAACACAAGTTTCAAGTGGTCATACATATTTTTTGGTTATCTAATATCTTAAAATAACTGCATGGAGACGTGGGGCAATGCATGTGCAGCTTCTTCGGGTTTACTTTTCTTGACCCGTATCAGATTCAGCATATTCTTCCATATTCTTTTGCTGTAGTTAATTGAGATTTCTTTTCCTTTAAAAGTATATATATTGTGGGCGTTTTAACGAATATGGTCAAAGGCGTATGATGACGTGGGTAGCTCAAGCTTAATAAAATGACTAGAATGCAATACAGCTTAAAGGGTTGAAAGGTAAAAGGGTTCGACAATAGCCGACTGTCATGAACAGTAAAAAGGACAAGTCAGAGTCTTGTCACATCATCATTTGCGTGTGAACCCTCCTGCCCAGCCGCAACCAGAGCTTGTCGGAGAGCACATCCTTTTACCCGCAGGTCGAAGCCTTCA
Organism: Scalesia atractyloides; assembly: GCA_947069175.1. Lineage (NCBI taxonomy): Eukaryota > Viridiplantae > Streptophyta > Magnoliopsida > Asterales > Asteraceae > Scalesia > Scalesia atractyloides. The sequence goes on from CAMTDV010000009.1 coordinate 5,148,732, forward strand.
ACTCCCAAATGGGCAAGTCCCCCACTGTAGCGAAGGATCACTGGTCAAAGGTTTCTTCTTATGGAGAATCCTTTCCCTATAAGTCTCAGCCCCTTGTCTTCAGGTAACACATCCCGGATCAGCTCAGGTCACTCTTGATCTATGATCTTACTTTTCCTCTCTTGAACTTGCATCTTGCTTGTTCTATTCTTGGCTCACTACAACATTATCTCACTAAGCATAGACATTCTGGGTTGAACATTCTTCAATCCAGAATTCAAAGTGAATACTAACAAAGTGATCCACCTCCACGTGCTACAAACGTGGGGGGACCCCATGACCTGCGTTAGGCTAATCGAAACCTTGAACCCTTTAACCCTGGAGACGTCGCTACAGTCCTTGGTCTGACATATAACAGAAACTCTAATATAACTTTTTTAAATCGAAGTCCACAAAATAAAAGCGTTTTGGTTTTTGTTTTTAGTCTGACATTGCTTAATGTAAAGAAATTTGACAATGAAGATGACCCTGTATAAGAGTCATCTCAAAAGTCAAAACAATCCAATAAGTCTGTGCTTCACATATGCCTAAGAAAACCAGGGCTGACCTAGTTTAATGTTATACCGGTTCAGTGGTCTAGACCGATTTTGATGCCTGGACGGAACCAAGTGCTCAACTTATGTGCTCCTGGAACTAGTCTCTCGCCTCACCTGCCCCGCTTGAGCCCCTAGGCATGCGCCTTGCTCGCCTTTGACTGCATAGATTTCAACTAATGGACTGAAATAGTGATTTTTGACAAACTACAGGGACTGAAATCGCAATTTTTAAACTAATGGACTGAAATAGTGATTTTTGACAAACTACAGGGACGAAAACAATAATTAACTCTCTCTCTCTCTCTCTCTCTCTATATATATATATATATATATATATATATATATTAATTAATTAAAGAATAACCCTCTACCAAACTCTATATAAACACACTCGTGGACAATACAAAAGGGGTGACATGGGTTTAATAAAAGAAATTAAAAGAAAATAGAAATAACAGTTTTACCCTTCATTGAATTGAAGTTTTAAACCGGGGTTAGTTTTTTTTACTGAATGACGAGTTTCGAGATTGTTAGGAAAAGAAATTGTACAATCTTCAATTTGGTCTGAAATGACATAAGTAGACAAACCATAGGAACATAATTGTCACTTAATTATATTTTCAAATTCTAATTGTCTTTAATATGCTTAATTATTTAATTAAACATATAATGCGAAGACAGTTTTTATTTTTGATACAATAAGAGTTGTATTTATTAAATTTTTTTATGTATTATTGACATCTTTTCTTTTATTTTTGTTTTTTTTACTGTTTTTAATTTCTTAAAATTGGGGCTGATTTTGATATATATTATTTATTTTTGTGCTTTCTTGTTTCTTTAGGTTTTGAATCGTGCCTAATGGATGTAACGAACGAGATGTTATTATATTTTTATCAATATATTAGATTTTCCCAAAAGAAAATGTTGGTAATGAAAGATCTCAATGAGCAAGTGACACGGTTATCACAAAGCATCATGTTTAGTTCTGAGAAAAAAACATAAGTTCCCTTGAGTTATGTCTTCTTCAATGTTTTTTAGTATGTTTGTGCTTTTTATCCGGTACATCACTGTATTTCTATTTCTATTAGGGTTTTGTCACCAAAGGCAAAATGAGTTTTTATGATTAAAATATTATTTCATAACACTGAGATTCCAACACGTTCTAGATTTGTGTACAAAGTAACAGAGGGTATTACAATTTCTTTGAGTGTAGATTACTGCTATTAAAGATAGTTGTAAAATACAATGATTTTCTAAAACGCAATTGCAGTTTTCATATCAGTATTTTGCGTTTTTCATCTTAATTTGTCTATGCACATGTGAATTCGTAAAACCCAATTGTAAAATACAATGAACTTGGCATGCTAAAACACATCTTTTTTTTTGTGTTTTTATACCATTGCGTTTTAAAATATAATGAAAAACAATTTTTTTTTGTTTTTAGTCCATTACGTTTTATAAAACAATGAAAAACACATTTTTTTTGTGTTTTTTGCCTTACGTTTTATAAAAGAATTAAAAAACATGTTTTCTGTGTTTTTGTCTATTGCTTTTTAGCTTAGAATACATTTTCTTGTGTTTTTAGTCCATTGTGTTTTAGGAAAAACATATTTTTTTGTGTTTTTTGTCCATTGCGTTTTAGAAAAGATTTTTTTTGTGTTTTTTTTTCCATTGCGTTTTAGAAAAAAAACACTTTTTTGTGTTTTTATGTCCATTGCGTTTTAGAAAGAACATTTTTTTTTGTGTTTTTGGTCCATTGCGTTTTAGAAAGAGCACTTTGTTTTGTTTTTGATTCATTGCGTTTTAGCAAAAAACACTTTCTTTTGTGTTTTTTTTTTCAATTGCGTTTTAGAAAGAACACTTTCTTATTTGTTTTTACTCCATTGCGTTTTAGAAAAAATAATTTTTATTGTATTTTTTGTCCATTGCGTTTTACGTATCTGGGTTATCGAAACTTTTTTTTCAAAAGTATAGCAATAGGGTGCTCGTTTTAAAGATAAAAAACGCTCGTTTTTATGGTGAATTTTTTATAAAAAAATAATGTCGTATGAAAAAGTTATTAACGTTTTAAAAGCGAGGGGAATTGGAGGAGAGAGAAATTATTGACTTTGATGGACTATAATACCCTTGAAATAACGCACGCGCCTACTTTCTTTTGTTCAATCTCGCTCATTTAATCTTAGCATTTGATTATTTAATAGATGGTCAAGATTACTTCCTATCCTTCCTAGGGAAGAGATTTTTTACCGAAATACTGGTACCGTACCGGGTCCGGTATAAACGGTACGGGTATCGGTAATGGATTTTTCGAATTTCGGTATTGGTAAACAACGGTATCGGTACCGGTATTTTTCGGTAAAAAACGGTATTAATACCGAATTTTAATAAGGAATTCTAAGGGTATTTTGACAAATATAAATCATAATCTCCTAGTATTACTAGAAACAATTTATAAAAGCAATAAGGACGAACTCATGTATCACTTATGAATTATGATGTTTTTTAGAATGTTTGGATGTTAAAAGTCGAACCCATGTATGTTTTTCTTTTGACTTTTTAGTTTTTACTACATACATTTGTCTAGTTTTCCCACTAATATTATGCCAATTCAGTTAATAACGGATGGATGGATTTATATGATTTTTTTAGGTAAACCAATGGAAAACACCAAAGTGGTACCAATGCGGTAAAATACTGAAATATCGGTACCGTTACTGGTACCGTACCGTTACCGAATGAGAAATTCGATAGTGTATTCGGTATCCACTTTTCCTCAATTTCGGTAACGGTATTTGCAGTGTCGGTACCGGTACGGTACCAGTATGATACCGATCTCATCCCTAATCATTCCTACATAAAACATACTTCCTATTATATCCTGACCCTTGTAAAAAAATGTTAAAAGTAAGAGAATGGTGAGAAATATTGTGGATGTGACAAGTGTCCTAAATCTAAATTAAATAAAAAGGGTACACAAGTAATTTTGTCATTAATTTAATTTATTGATAAACCTTCCGTAACCATCTCCCTTATTTATAGGAACAAGATTTTTTAAAGATTCTATAAAAACACTACGAATAACACTACAACCACCATATAGCACATATATAACACCATTCAGTGATTATATAATGCGTTCAATAAGTATATAACACCATTTTAAATATCTCTATAAAACACTTGCAACCATTTAGCACATATATAACACCATTCAATAATTTTTAACGCTGTAATAAGTACATAACACCATTTTAAAAGATCTCTATAAAACACTACGAATAACACTGCAACCACCATTCAACACATATATAACACTGTAATAAGTATATAACACCATTTTAAAGATCTCTATAAAACATTACGAATAACACTACAACCGCCATTCAGCACATATATACCACTACAAAACAAGAAATCGGAGTTGCAGGTTCTGATCTCATCTATCTATCTCTTGATATTCTCGGTTTCTCAAATCAATCGACGAAATAAGGACGAAGATGATGGACGGCTAGGGTTCCACCGTGAAGTCGATGATGGTGATGAGTGAAGACTGGCGGTTTGCGACGTCTAGGGTTCGCTACGCTGTCGGTTTGCGGCGTCTAGGTTTTCGCTGCGAACCCGACGACGACAGTGAGCGGAGGTTGTCGGTTCTGGGGTGGCGACCGGAGATGGTGAGTTGTGAGGTCGGAGAAGGCGGCCGAAGAAGATGATGTTCATGTGTGCGATAGGTGGGTTTTTTGTGATGTAGGTTGGTAATGGTTTGTGGTGATTCAGAAATTGTAGGGTTTTTGATTGACAGTTTCCTTTTTCAAAATGGATATAAAGACTTAATTACCCCTACAATTTACAAATCAGTCCAAAATAATAAAACACATTTTACACTTTGGTCCCTATTAATCTCAATCATTAGATCAAAGTTCTATCTAATGGTGTATATTCTTTCATTACCCTTCTCACAAAAAAAACCATTTTTACAAGATCCTCTACCTGTGGTAATATGTTATTTACTGAAAAACACAAAAAGTACCCTTAATATTTGTTTATCACGAGTTGACGTCAACCCGCGCGTTGCGGCGGGATGTTGATTATGAATATTTTTAGTATCATTATATATGAGAGGTGAAAATATTGAAGTCTATACAACAAATTCTTTCATTTTGCAAAACCACATTAAAGCATTTTACTTCACCATCGACATATGTTTCTAATTTGTAGTGAAAAATGATACAAAAATTATATACATTTAATAAATTTAAAAAAAAAGTTAAAATAGATACGCAGACAACAAAATCCATAATCCGTATCACTAAATAATAAAATTAATAAATTTATAAGTTTTAACAATGTACCATTTCTCCCTCAACATAGTGAATCAACCTTTATCTACGCCGACCATAAAGTTTACTTAACACGATAACATGCTAACAATATTTGAACTAAATCCAAAAAATTGAAACTTAAAACGAACTTGAATTCGAGTTCCAAATTCGAATATGTTTTTTGATATAGAGTAACACGTTTTCCCAACGTTGCACGTTGCGTGCTAAACTGCGGAAAAAGTTTAGGTTTGAAATACTGCAAACCAGTCATCATGATGGTGACCAGACGTGGTTAAATGGGTTAAGAGAAGCAATTAAGTTATGTCGTTGTAATAGCACTAAGAAATATTAAAAAGAAGAATTAAATTTATGTCAAAACACCGACCAACTTGTTTTTGTCTCGGCGTAAACCGGCTTGGTATTAAATAAAATTTATATTGAAACGTAGATAATAATAAGTATGTCACAAAGGTATGTTTGAAATGTTTAAAAACAATACGCAAACAAAAAGTTATGAAAACCTAAAGAAAAATACGACGTTCTCTGATATTTTCAAATGCTTTGTATTGATATTTTCCAAGGCATAAACTTAATAGATTATTCACAGTGAAAATAAACTTAATTAATGTATTAAGAAGTAAAGAAAATATCAACTTTGTAAAATAATTAATTAATTAATTTAGTGATACAACATAGAAAAAGTCATTTTTATTCGCATTCGCAAAGGTGAAATTTGTGAGAAATTCAATGTTATTGTAATTAAAGGGTTGAATGTAAATTTCCATATTTAATTTGTAAGAATTAAACCGCTTCGTTGAGGGGAGATGGCAGAATGGAACAAATGCACCAACTGATTTTGATACGGTGGGAATGGTACTGAAACGGCACGAAGTGATATTGATACGGTGGGAATGGTATTGAAACGGTGATATGTTAACGAACCCTTGATTCAAATTAACCCTTTTATCCAACCATTGTGTCTTTTGAATTAACCTTTCACTCAACCATTGTGTCTTATTGTTTTTTTGTTTGTGTATATAATATAATATAATATTAAAAGGTTGAGTAAGATGATTCAAATGGTGTGACTTTTAAACAAATATGACATAACCTAAGTTGTTAATTGTATAAGGGTATAGTAGGTCTAAGGACTAAGGTTTTTTCTACCGATTTTCTATATTTAGTCCCACAAAGCCATCTTATAATTAGTCAGAAGAATATCGTTGGGTACCCGTACGTAAGATTTTGATAACCTATTCTTAGTTTTATAAAAAAAATAGTCATGTAACTTTATTTATTATTTTTTTATAACACGTGCATACATTTTCTAGCAATTGTTGTTCCTATATTTATAAAAAATAGTCATATAACTTTATTTATTATTTTTTTATAACACATGCATACATTTTCTAGCAATTTTTGTACCTATATTTTTACTAGTATCAATCCCCCCACGTTGTTGCAGAGGCATAAAACCATACCAAGTAGCACTAATGCCATACCATTGTCAGCGACTACCAACACTGTAAAAACACGTAAAAACAAAATAAATAACAAAAGGAAAAAAAACCGAACAAAAAGCAAACGTAAAATCGTTGAACCACACACACCCGTTGCGGCGTGTTAATGCAAAGAAATTAGTCCAAAACGTAAAACATAGAAAAAATAACTAACTCGATCTAGCGTTGCGACGAACATGTCAAACGGGATCGTCAAAACAAAATAAAAAAAGAAACAAAATAAAACCGAATGAACAACAAATGTAAAATCGTTGAAACACACACACCCGTTGTGGCGTGTTAATGCAAAGAAATTAGTCCGAAACATAAAACTTAGAAAAAATAACTAAGTCGATCTAACGTTGCAACGAACATGTCAAACGAGAATAAATACACGCCTTTTGGTGGGCATGTCAAACGAGAAAAATAGACAAAAAACATTGAACTCCACTCGCACGTTGCGGCGTGCTAACTCAAAAAATTTAGAACGAAACGTAAAACAAAAAACTAGCGAAAGGTAAAAAGTATTGGAGACCAATGTTGAAAGTAAAAATATTTGGTTTAAACTGAAAAAAATGAAAAACTTTAGGTTAAAGGTAAAAAAATCAAAGATAAGATGTTAAATTATAAGAGATGAGAAGTTTTGGATTATATATGAAAGATATTAATAATTTATTAAATATTAGATATATTATAATATTATAATTTAATAATAAGTTGAAGAAGAAAGTGATGTGACATTAATTTGAGTCTTTTATTAATATTTAGATTAGGTTAGATTTATAGAACAACAATTTTGTTCTTACCATGACAAATGTTATTTACTTAGCTTTTTTTTAATGTAGATAAACATTTTATTTTTATTAAACATACGTGATTTCTTATCGTACTTTTGGTCACTATCTTCTTATGATATAAACATACAACTTTTGATAAGAGATATATACAACTTTGCACAACCTTTTCAGCTTTTTATAAAATTAACTAGTTTTTTAACAATTATTGTGGTTGACATAATTTTCATTTCGTGGTTGATGCACCAGTTTTTCTTTCTAGTTTCTTATGACGAATGCACGTCAAGAAATGGATAAGAAGCTATCAAAATATCCATAAAGATAACTTTTAATTTGAACATAAATATTAGTTTAAATTACACGAATAAAAAGTTATTTATGTTATTTATTTGACTGCAAAATTAAATATATTCTGGATAAAAATACAGTAAACTATTAAAAAAATGAATATCTTATTAACTATAGATATATAGTCGTGGAAGAGAACCCCCAAAAAAAAGAGATAGAGAAAACTGAATATACTACTAGGTGCATTTTTATTATGCACCATTATTTTTCGGAAATATGTTTACTTAATTTGAGTTGCTTTGCATTACATGGACGGATTAAGAATTTTCTTTACCATTATTTACCAAATAGTGCATTTCACTATTCAACTTTGTATGTACTAGACCATTTTATGCAACTTGCATTGTTATTATTTACTTTATTCACACAGATAGGTTTATCACCATCGTCGGGTTGCGACGAAGTTCTTTTGTTATTTAGTCTGTGTTTATATGTTTTTTAAAATCACTACAAGCGTGTTACGCACGTAATCGTTGACAAGAATAAAAAGAAAATATAGAAAAAAACACTAAAAGACAACCGAAAGAAAATCAACAAAAAAGTTGTATGGTAATGGTGTTGTTCATATGACACTCGTGGTTAGAGATGAGCAAACTGGGTACCGGTACCGAATTTCCCGAACCGAAAGATCTTCAGTACCAAATCGGTACCGACTTTTGCCAGGAACCGGTTCGCTATCGGTTTTTACTTTCATATACCGGTATCATAACCGGTATTTTATGTACCAGTACCGATTCGGTATCGGTTGGCACCGAGCTCATCCCTACCCCTGAAACTAAAAAAAAAGAAGAAATCATTAAAAGTAGAAGAAAATCATCAAAAAAAAGTTATACGATACCGTTGTTGTTCGTACAGTACTCGTGATCAGGGATGAACAAATGGTATCGGATAACAGTACTGAATTTCCCGAACTAAAAGATTTTCAAGATCAATTCGGTACCGACTTTTGGCGTTTTTTGTACCAGTCTGGTGCCGGTTTTTACCTTCATGCACTGATACCGAACAAAACCGTATCGTATTTTTAATACCAGTACCGGTTGACACCAAGCTTATCCTAACCCGTAATACAAAAAAAATCATTTAAATTAAGAAAATATGAAAATGTATTCAACTTAAAAATAAAGAAAATAATATTATTATAATATTAAAATTACTATTCATTGGCTTGTGTATATTAATATAGTAGTGTAATGTAATGTATTGTAACGTGTGTGTGTATATGTATGTATGTATGTATGTTTGTATGTATCGGCTACAAAGTATGAATTTCCTAAAAAGTGTACAAAGTCATAAAACGCCATAATTTCAGCCTAAAACACATCCAAAACCACAAATAACAGAGTGAAGATTACTAAAACATATATTCAAACCATAGCAGTCCATAAAACTCCAAATAGACCATCGTAGAACTATGCATATTTAAAACATAACATGATAATCAGCATAAAACACATAATGTTAGTCATTGGATAATCAGAGCCTTAATGAAAACCCAAAATTATGGTGTTTTAGTAATCTTTATTATGTTATTTATGGGTTTTGGGTGTCTTTTATGGTTCACCTTATAGTGTTTTATTTCCTTTTACACTTTTTAGGAACATGAGACGCTAAATATTGCGAGAACCGTGAGAACGAATGGAAAAATCAATCAAAACAAACTTTTTTACTACAAACTTTATTGTAACTGAGATACAACATCAAAAAAAGAATTCATAACATCAAATAATTCATTTCTTCTCTTAAAATCAGTCTTATTAGATATTTTACACATGTATATATATATATAACAAATTTACACGTGTGTAAATGACAAACTTACACATATGTATATTTTCTTTATTTATGATTCACGTAAATTTAAACTGTTAAATTAAATTTCTAATCTTATATTCGAATAATAATGAAAAGTGTTCAAAATTTTGAATTTGAATTGTTTTTGAACAAGTTATCGCGGGATTTTTTCATTCGGTCTCACAATTCTCACAGTATTTAGCCTTCTCATTTAAACCTACGCTAAATATTGTGAGAACCTGAAAACAAATGAAAAACGACGAGAATGAAAAAACGGGGAGAACTTGTTCAAAAACAATTCAGATTCAATATTTTTACACTTATCATTAGTATTCGAATACAATATTAGAGATTTAATTTACATTTAAATTTACCGGAATTCGTAAATAAAGAAATTTTACACATGTGTAAAAAATCTAACAAGAGTGATTTTGAGAGGAGAAATGAATTATTCGACGTTGTAAATTCTTGTTTTGATTGGTTTTTTTATTCGTTCTCACTGTTCTTGCAATATTTAGTATTTACAAGATAACCCTCCAATATATATATATATATATATATATATATATATATATATATATATATATATATATATATATATATATATATATATATATAGGGTAAGGTTATTGTAAAAAAAGTTAAAAGTGTGAGAAGTGTGAGAAATATTGTAGAGGTGACATGTGTCCTCATTCTAAATTAATTTAAAAGGGTAAAAAAATAATTTTATCATTGATTTAATTAATTGATAACCTTCCATAACCACCACCCTTATTTATAGGAACATGATTTTTTTAAAGAACTCTATAAAAACACTACGAATAACACTACAACCACCATTCAGCACATATATAACACCATTCAATAAGTATGTAACACCATTTTAAAGATCTCTATAAAAACACTACGAATAACACTGCAACCACCATTCAGCACATATATAACACCATTCAATAATTATATAACACCATTCAATAAGTATATAACACCATGATTGTAATCATAATATAATGTTACATACTCTAGATGTTAAAACACCATGACTTGAATCATAATTCATTATTTGCAATGATATGGTGTCTTATTTACGTTCATGGTGTTTTAATTTAAAACACAACGTCTTGAATCCCAATACAATTAAAACACTATTGTATGAACATAGAAAAAAACACCATGGACTTAAATATTAAATCGAAACGTAATTTTTTTCTCTACATAAGTATAACAATATGGTACTCATATTAAAGATAAAAACACTCGTTATTATGGTGTAATTTAAAAAAAAAGAGTTACGAATAAAAAGTTATTGACAATTAAAAAAGAAGGGGGGGGGGGGGGGAAATTGCATGTGCATTGAATGTGAGTTTCTAAATTTAAAATGTTAAATTTACCTTTATACCCCTAATCAAGAAAATTGATTATTTTAATTGTAACCACTATTTACAATTTTACCATTATAATCTCAACCATTAGATCAAATATCTAATGGTGTAAATTCTTTCTTACCCTTCTCACAAAAAACCTCTTTTTTACAGGATCCTATATATATATATATATATATATATATATGAGAGGGTTATCTTGAGAACATGGATTTTTGTGAGAACCATATGGACAACTTTCATCCATAGATTATCTTAAATCAAGGTTTAAGATTAGTGGGGGTTTAAATGAGAAGGGGGCCATTAAATAAGATTAAAAAGGGCAATATTGTAAAATCACATTCATTTACCCTTCACCCCCAAATTCACCTTCTCCCTTACAAAATCGAATCAACATCTTCCAGATCCACCATCTTTCTCACAAAATCAACCTACAGATCTGAAGTTATTAAAGATTTTTTAGGAGAAGAAAGATGAAAGAACGACAATCAAACCGACAAGGAATGTAAAAGGGCCACTGAAAGTACTTCCTCAGGAAATTAAATAGGAACCTTACAAAATTCCAAATCCACCATCTTCCTCACGAAATTAACCTGCAAATCGGAATTTATCGAAGGTTTTGCGGAGGAAATAACAACGATCGAACCGATGGTGAACATTAAGAGGTCGCTGGGAGTACTTTCAATGCTTTAAAGGTCACCCAGGTTTTGGTTTTTCTAATTGTATTATTACTCTGTTTCATCAAAAACAAGTTAGAACTCTTGATGTGATCGAAAAGTCGTTCTATTTTATGTGTTTGGTGTTGTGGTGGTAATATAGGAAATTGAGTATTGATTTGTCGAAAATCTCTACTATGTTTTCATAAATTGTGTTTTGAGATCATGAAATTAGGGCTGGAATGTGCTTATTGTCTGTATCATAATATAATTGTACGCCATTTGACTTAAGGGAGCATCCATTTGAGTTCTGGTATATATATTTCTTGGACACTGACAAATTCACATTCCATCAGTTCTGATTTGATCTAATATGTGATTTTGAACTCTAATCCATGATTAAACAAAAACAAAACGTTACACATGTGTAAGTCTTTCAAACAAAAACTTACACATGTGTAAATAGAAACTTTGCAAACAAATTTACACATGTTTAACTGAAAATTTGCAAATATGTAAATCAGAAACACTTACACATGTGTAAAATAAACAGTTACATGTATAAAATAGAAACTTACAGATGTGTAACTGAGATTTTACACATGTGTTAAAACAGAAACTTACGCATGAAAATCTAAACACCATATGAAAAAGTAGAAATGTGTAGTGAATGCAAGTGTGAAACTGATTGTTGGAGAAATGAATGTGGGAAAAAAGTCTTGATGGTGAGATGCATGTTATGTATGATTGGTATTTGGAGAAATGAATTTGGAAGATCAATTTGTTTTTTTATAGTTCATCTATATAGTTTTGAAGGTTTACACATGTGTAAATCATAATAGTTTAAAAAAAGAATAGATATGAAGGTTTACAAATGTGTAAATCATTAAGTTAAAGAAAATCACCGTTCCACTTTTGTACCTCTGAATATAACTTAGATCTGTTCGGCTCCAACTACCAGTTTTGGGTTTGAAATATAAAATTTGTTTGTTGGAGTTTGTAGACAACTGTATTTGGGGCAACAAATTTGAACGGAATTCTTAAAGAGAATTAACACTATATTAAAACCAATTTCTAGATTTCAAATTCCTTCGAATCTGTTGCTCTCTCGTTGATCTTTAATTTCCTTTTATGCAGATTTTCAAGGTCCATGTGATGGAATGCACAACCAATGCTTTTAGGAGTCGTGGTGACAAACTTTAAAGTTTGTTTGTTGAACTCAGGTGTAGGTCGGTTCATTGTAAATAAAATGTTTAACGTGTTTAAGTAAGATGTTTACACATGTGTAAATCATCTTAGTTGATTTTGTATTTGTGTAATTAAGCAACTTACACATGTGTAAATCAACTTAGTTAATATTGCATTTATGTGATTAAGCAAAATAGAAACTTACACATGTGTAAAGCAAGTTTACACACGTGTAACTGAGGATTTACACATGTGTAAAACAAATTTACACATGTTTAACTGAGAATTTACACATGTGTAAAACAAATTTACACATGTGTAACTGAGAATATACACATGTGCAAGTCAGAATGTTTATTTGTTTATAATGGCATGTAAAACAAATGACTTAAATATTTGTTTGGGGACCTGAAAATCAGGTTGGATTTGGTGTTTGTTGGTGATATTCTTTGGTGTATGTGTGTTTGGTGTTTCGACATGTTGAGGAACGAGGATGATGTTGCGGCTTGGTTGAGTTCAAGGTTTTTAGGAAGCTCAAGATGGACTCTTGGTGTTATGCTTTAGATGTATCTTTTGGTCGTGTTTGATTGTTTTTTGTTTTTTTGGATCGTTTTGGTTGTTTGAAACTTGATTGCGCAGATTTATTTTTATGTAGGACTTGGGCCGAGTGTGGCCCAAGTCTAGAATAGATTTTTGGATGTTACTTGATTTTGATTTAGGCATATGGGTTAACATCAATAAGAAACATACATATGCACAACAAGAACATAAATATGGGATATTAGATGGATATGTAAAAGGTTTAGCATCATTAACAATAAAGCTAAAATAAAAAAAGGTTTAAGCAATTACACATGTGTAAATCAGAACAGAACAGAACAGAACATCAAGTGATACAAACAATTACAGTTATAATGGGTCAGCATAAAAAACATGTATTGGTATCTTACACATATGTAAATGTAATGAAACCAACATTTCATGAACATAGTTTAAAATTATGAATGCAAATAACCATAATAATTACACCTAAAAACATATAATTGAGAAAATTAAATACTCGTATTCTGTTTAAATTAGCAATAACTAAACGATTGTGTTGTTATGGTTAGGAGCATTACCTACATGTAGTAAGTCAGCTATGCAATTCGATTAATCAATTAAAGATTCAAACCAACATTTTCGGTACCGGTCCGGTACGATACTGGTATTTGAGGGTAAAACGGGTAAATACCGGTACCGAACCGGTACGAAAATGTCAAAAGTCGGTACCGAAAATGTACCCGGTTCGGTAAATTCAGTACCGGTACCGGGTATGATTTGCTCATCCCTACCTTCATCCGTTCGATTTTGTTTTGTAGGACATTTATGAGAATCATGGTAGCTCAGTTTGCCACACAATTTGAACTTCCTTTTATTCTTCTTGCTCGTAACTTTTGCCTCTGTCAAAGCTTAAAATTTTATATGTTGCCAACACAAAAATGAAACTAATTGTTAAACACCTTTTTAGGCAATTTATCCTTTTTTCCACCATGAGCATGAAACCGAATTGTTAATCAGACTGAACTTAACCTCCAAATATGAAAACATTTACTATTATAACACATGAATAATGGTATATATCTAAAAATATAAATGTTAAACAAGAAATAAACTATAAAACAAACAAAGTCAGCTTATAATCACCAACAACGGACCCTTTATCAAAAGCGAGAAACAATATAGTGTTCATAACCATCAACAATATTAGGTCTACTATTCATACATGATAATAAGGCCTTAGAAATCTCCTTTTGGACATTATAAAAATGATTTGGTGGATACAATTTTTGCATGCTCAAGAACCCGAGCCGATATTGTTGACATCAATTACTGCGTCAAACACAACATAAATTGAACTAAAGTATTGGATGCACTAGAATTAAACTTAAAAAATGCATTTAATCTTACACATCTAGATGTGGTTTTCACTATATAATAGGCAACACTATATAATAGGCAAGGATGAGCAAAATAAAAGGCTTAACATCAATTAAAAACATACCTATGCACAACAAGAATAGAATATATGGGACATGATATTGATATGTAGAAGGCTTAGCATCAATAATAGAGAACATAGAACAACAATTACACCTGTGTAAATTTGAATAGGATGGAATGTAAGCAATTAATAATTACACATGGGTAAATCTGAACACGGTGGGGTACAAGAAATTACTATTACACATCTCTTGTTTCAAGATGTTAAACAAACACATGACCTTTAATTGTTTGTCTTTGCAAAGAAAGGAGTAAGTAATTACACATGTATAAAACAAAAAAGGAAATGAACACTAATATTACATTAAAAGAAGCAACAACTACACAAATGCTTCATCCAGATCTTTAAATTGTTACTCATGATTGACAACACTTCTACAATTCGACTCGCTATTCCTCACATAAGATTCAAGATAAACCATGACATCAGTTCACCAAATAAAATTAAATTAGGGCAAATTACGAGCACCATATGAGCTGAAATCTTGGAATATGTGCAACAAAACTGAGAATTGAGATCGAAGAACACATGTAACAGCATCGATAAATTGAAATCATGAAATCGACAATTGTTAAAGATTAGAAGTGAATGACAATAGAGAAAATGATGCCTGCAAATCAGTTCATGAAATAATTGAAGATAATTTAGAAATCGTTGAAGATGGTGAATCGACTGAAGATTTATTAGCAGAGTAATTCAAAGGAGATTGACAATTTGACGCCCTAATCATCGTGCACTAATTTTATCAATAGAAGCTTTGATAAATTTGAGTACT
This sequence comes from Scalesia atractyloides, assembly GCA_947069175.1. Lineage (NCBI taxonomy): Eukaryota > Viridiplantae > Streptophyta > Magnoliopsida > Asterales > Asteraceae > Scalesia > Scalesia atractyloides. Next base: position 5,164,103 of record CAMTDV010000009.1, read on the forward strand.
GGTAATGGAAAAGCGGATTGGTTTGATTACCAATTTAACCTTTCATTAAAACATGAGGAAATATAAATGAGTGGCTGAGATTTGTTCTCGTGGTTCTCACAAAAAATGGGTGTTCTCATTTAAACCTTCATATATATATATAGGATCATGTGAGAAGCATCATGCTAATTGAGAAACTTGAGAAGAATTCTGTACCACACATTTTTTTATGCTTTTCGTAATATACACATACGTGTAGTTTAATATTGACTATATACATATGTGTATAACTCAATATACATGTATGTGTATGGTGAATTTTTAATTATACGTATGTGTATATTACGAAAAGCTTAAAAAATGTGTGGTCCAGAATGGTTCTCAAGTTTCTCAAATAGGGTGGACTTCTCTTAGGATACCTACCCTATATATATATATATTATATATATATATATATATATATATGGGATAGAAAGAAAACTAATATTAGTTAAGAAAACTAAGAAACCCAAATGAATGGGCTTCCTTTTGCCACGTGTTACACCTTTTTGCAGACTGTGTTACGTGTAACCACCAGAGGTGTCACACCCCAACCGATGGCGGAAACATCAGGGCGGGACGAATGAGATTGCTCCAGACCTCATAACGCTAATACGTGACAAATATTTAAATAACAAAATTTCATTTCACTGACTAAACAACAAGTACATAGTTTTTGAATTCAAAAATACGATACGATAGTAACAAAATACAAATACAACAACTTTGCTAATACAATTCTAGATGAGTATCTAAGTCTTCCTACTCAATTCCATACGTAGTGATCATCAATCTGCAACACACGTTAAAGTATAATTCAATACATAAGGTATTGGCGAGCATGTAAGTTTAAATAATAACATAGAGTAAAGTTATAAAAAAACCCTTATGCATAAATGTCTAATCTCGAGGCTAACATATAATAAACGAGCATGCAATTATAATAGTCAACCCAAAGTTTCCCGCTAGGGTAATCTATTCATAGCAATGCAAAGATCGTATGTGTTTAACTTAACATGACCTCAAGTTTACGGGCGGTGTGTTACTCCTATAGCGCTATACATGTTAAGGGAGGCTTGATCGAAGTTAATGACTAAGTATGGGCATTTCAAGTATAAGCATGTGTGATTTCAAGTTTAGCACATAGAGCATAGTACATGATTGTTTTGTGATTTAAGCATAGTGTGATTGTGTGATTTTGATAAAGTACATGTATTGCACCCAAAAGTGATAAAAGGTAAAACAGGGTCGAGAATGCTCACAATTTTGCAAGCTTCCTAGAAATCCGCGAGTTGTTGAGTTGGAGTGTTGAAGTGATGCACACCGCAGTCACCCTACAAGGGGTAAACAGAGGTACGTGAATAGACTGTATTAGGCAAAGCATTCAGATTCGGAGTTGGAAAATACGGAACGAAAACGTAAAATGCTCCACATTGTGCGAAGTGGGCTGACCACTTCGTGCGAAGTGACAGTCTGGTATGCTTTAGGTCGTTTATGGCCATTTCGACACTGTTTTCTATGAATGAGGAGTTTTAGGAATGAGGCAGAACAGTCTGGGGCCAAAACACTTAATCAGAAAACGATTAATACTCTGTTCAGACTAGTTTATTAAGAAAATACGAAAGTTATGTGTAGTTTAAGTATACTTTAGTCAAGTTTATCATAGAAGTCAAGCATGGAGATATTAAATCTCGTTATATGACTCACCAAAGCACAAGGTTGCAATAACCCGGTTGGTCATAAATGTACAAAAGTAGAATGCAAAAATGTTGAATTGAGGTGTGGAACTTAATTTGGGTAGCCAAAACTCCCAACGTTCTCACTAGCTAGAACACTTATCCAATCCTATGGGAATGATGAACTAGGTTAACTTGCAACACTTGGTACAAAAGAAAAAGAAGTAAAAGAAGAGGAAAAGTTGTAAAATTTCAAGATGTTAGTGAGTTAAACTCACTTAGAACAATCTAAGCTAAATCTGCCAAAGATCCAGAAATTTGAGAGTGAAAGTAAGAGTGTACGGAATATTTGAGGTGGTGAAGTGCGTCTGTATTTATAGGAAAAAGTCGCTGCCAGCTTCGCTTCATGCGAAGTGTGCACACTTCGTGCGAAGCGGGTCCAACTAACAAAGGGGTTAGTGTGAGGCTGGTTTCACACGTTTTAGCTGGTTTCGAGTATTTTAAGCATAAGAGAATGATGTATAAGTATAATGCACATAAAAGTCAAGTTTTTGAGTATTCAAATATAAGTTCTAGCATATAATCATGTAATAAAGACTATGTAGTATGAATCATATTGTGTAAAGATGGATAAATGTTGAATAAAGTTCATCATGATCAAAATCTCAGATTACAAGGATTGAAATGAAAGATCCAAGGTACGATACAAGTTTCCATTCATAGAAAATACGATTACACTTTCTAAATAAGAAAAGTACAAGATTGCGAGGCGTTACAAGAGGCTGCCACATGTTACGTGTAACAACTTTTGCAGACTTTCAGTTTTTTTTGAAAAAGTGAAAGCTGTTACGTAACACGTGACAGCCTCTTGTTGTTACACGTAACACGTCTGCAAAAAATGTAATACATGGCAAAAGGAGGTTCATTCAATTGGGTTTCTTAGTTTTCTTAACTAATATGGGCTTTCTTCCTATAATTGCCACACACACACACACACATATATATATGGTAGGGTTCATTTGATAATCACTCTTATTGCAGGAACTATGAGAACCAATGTGACCATCACCTAAAAACCTAAACATCCCCACCCACAAAAACCTAAAAAAAAACCTAACCCCCCACCCCCATCCCCAAAAACCTAAACCAACCACCACCCACCCCATCCAAGCTAAATGTTAAAATCTAAACCATAAAGCTAAACCCCACAACTAAATGCTAAAAACGTTTATTTTGGATGAAATATCATGATTTTTTAATTAATTTTTTATGTGTTTTTAATTTTTTTAGGTATTTTTGTTCACACTGTTATCGTGGTTCTCGCAATAAAGGGTGGTTCTAACAGATCCTTATCCTATATATATAATTGGGTTCTGGAGAAAACGCTTAAAGATCTTTGTGATTTGTGGCTGAGATTGATGCGGTGACATTTTTGTAAATACTAGGACCCTTAGAACTACCAAAAGGGGTAAAATGGGAAGATCCTAACAAGGGTGCATATGCTAATCACATGCCATTTCCCCTATAATATTTAAACATCCCTAACTTTTTAGACGTAATAATTTTTTTTTAAATTACATCATAAAATTCAGTTTTTCTTATCTTTCAAATGAGTATACTATTGATATACTTATTGAAAAATAAATGAACTGGGTTTTTTATAGCGTTTTCAACTTTGTTTATTTATAGCGTTTTTAACTTAGTTTTTCATGATGTTTTTCTGATCTAAGTGTTTTTATGGCGTTTTTCTGAATTTGCTGTTTTTATAGCGTTTTCAACTGGGTTTTTTATGGTGTTTTTCAGATTTAGGTAAGTTGTGGCGTTTTGAAATGGGTATTACATGGCATTTTTCCGAACTGAGTGTTTTATGACGTTTTTTACTTGGGCATTTTCTATGACGTTTTTCTGAACTTAGTGTTTTATGACGTTTTTATTTGGGCATTTCCATAAAACACCCACTTTCACGAACACCCACTTCATGCAATTTTTTTTTAATTTCAAAAGTATACCAATAGTATACTTGTTTGAAAGATAATAAAATACTCTATTTTATGGTGTAGTTTTTTTTTAAATAATCACGTATAAAAAAGTTACGAGAGTTTAAATTATACGGTGAAATATGCATTTGACTTGCATGTGCATGGTGTTTGGCATGTGAGTGACATGTGCATGACGTTTTTGACGATATTGCCCTTAGTGTATGTTAGCACCAGTGCCACATATCAACACCAAAATTGTTCTCATCGTTTTTACACTTTTACACGTTTTCTTTAGACCGTGCCCATATATATATATATTATATATATTATATTATATATATATATATATAGCATCAAGCAACCATTTGAAATTTATACCATTTTGCAATTTGGGTCTCAGTATATCTACCATCAATTAACATTTTTGATAAAGAAAACAACAAAACATATCTTAATATAAAATTTGCTTTTCGCGATTATGAAATTAGGGTTTGGGTTGCTAAAGGAGCTTTACAAATTACAAGTTTCAAAAAGTGAGGAAGACCATAAAAATGAAATCATGAGTTGATTGGTTCTTTCATGGCATGCATCATCCTCAAGCCAACGTCTGTCATGCAATCATCATAAACAATATTATCTCAACTCATCACTATGTTGAAAAAGCTTTCTTTTTGTGTTGCACTAATCACACGGGATATTGTTCAAAATGTAGGATTATTCTTATCCTTTTTCCATTTTAAATACAATTTAAGATTGAAGATGTCCGTAAGGGTTTTGATTCACGACCTGCAAGATATTTATCATTCAAAGATGGATCGAGTTACTATTAGTGTACAGTTTTGTTTTTATTTTTTCGTTATTATTTTCTAAGTTAAAGTTGCAACTTGCAAGTTAGTGTTTTGAATGAATTATTGTTAACCTCAATTTTAGTCACATGATTTGCATATTTACAAACCTTATCCTCTTTAGTTATGCGATTTAAACAATTAGTTGTTGATGATAAGTTTGACTTAACACTTGTTGAAGCATAAATCAGATAGGATGCTAGTGCCATTTTATGCCATTTGCGATCCGTATGGTTTTTATATGATTCCAGGTTTAAGGGATCAAATAAATTTAACTCTATAATATTATAATTCTTAACTAGAAGTCTTAGAAATTATTAATTATTAATTAACCTTAAGTACAAGTCTTAGAAATTATCAATTAATCAATATTATTAACCATTACACTCTTTTGTGTTATTCTATGTACGTTTTTAGTTGGGGTTTTTTTCCTCCCTATTTTCACACTTCAAAATTAGTATTAACATTTACAACCCCTCAACTTTGTAATAAATTTTTACGTGGTTATTTTTTTACGTATCGGTATAAATTTAGGCTGATTTACGTTTCATTGTGATTTCTTTTTTGGAAATGGGTATGTTGAAATATAATACGTGTCACACCCCGACCCGCAGCGGAATAAGAGTCGGGGCATAATTGAGTTATCACCAAAGCTCATGATGTTTACTAAAAAGTTTCATATTTATTAAATTCAAATTACAACTTAAATATTCAAATCAAATCCATACAATTACAAAGAAAAGAAACTAAGTAAAACAATCCAAAGCTTAAACTGATTTATTCTTCCAGGCCTTCCTATGTGTTTCTTGCCTCAACCGGATCACCTGTATCATGTGTAAAACGGGGGATATTTTTGTAACATCCGTAAAAAACCTAACCAAACCCGCTTCGTTTATTAACCGAACATCCAGTTAAAATTTTCGTTGCTTATTTATGACTTATTATAATTTTAAACGATACATAATTAATAAACAAATTGGAATTTATAAGCTATAATTGTTAAAAAGTAAAAATAAAATAAATAAAAAGAAAAACAGGCTGCCGGGATTCGAACCCGGGTCAGCCGGATAAAGCTTAGCAACTTAACTCACATACACCAAACCACTCCGCCACTTGTGTTTTTTGGTGATATATCGAAACAATTAATTCATATAACAAAACTCGATATCAAAATCAGTCAACGACGCGCCCATTTCGCAGTCGCCAGAAATCCCGACGACTTCGCCAATTATTGTCGGTTTCATTTGACTTAGCGTGCGTATTAACACCTACATCGGTTATAACCGATGTACAGTCCCGCGACATCAGTCATAACCGCCGAGAGAAAAATTGACCAACGAATCAAGACAGAAATCGGACCCAATTCATCGATATTCTTTCCTATAAATACACACCCTAGCCTCTGGTAATCTTTTCGCTCAAAATCACACCAATTCTCGAAGCAATTTCACTCGCCGGAACTTTTCTGCCATCACCGCACTTTCGCCGGAAAACCTAGACTCACATCAACACGGTAAATATCTCGACTCTTTCTGTTTCAATCCATTGTTAGACTATTACTAACATCAATCCATCACCCAGAATCAATCCCAGACGACGTTGCCGGATACTTTGTACTCGCCGGAAAATCGCTGGAATTTCCGAACTCACGCTGTTAATCGGTATTGATCATCTAAACCTCCTGTTAATCATGGTTTAGTAACTCAATTTCATATCTAATCAATCAAAACTGTTAATTGATCCGAACAGACGAAGTTCACAAAACAGAGCCGACGAATCCTTGCCGGAGTTCTGAGAAAGACATCTGATTCGGTACATTCTTTCCCCAAACCTTCTCTGTCCATTACATTTCAATCGCTGATAATTTTCGTTAATCAAATTAAACATGAAACAGTTGATTAATCATTGTCTGTGTTCTTGAGCGAAGAAGACGAAGTCGATTATGATTATAAGATTAATTAAAATCAGTATAATAAAACGGGTTAGACACACAGGTGGACTGTGTACAAACAATACACACACGTCTCGAGTTCGATCCCTATCACGACCCTATCCTTGGAAATAAATATGTTTTTTTTTTAAACCGAACCGGGTTAACTCACAGTAAGATGTTAAGTATAATAAAAATCAGAATATTAACCAGGTTAGACACACAGTCCAGCGGTGGACTGTGCAACACTAATCACAGGTCCCGGGTTCGAGACCTGTTGACGGCACCGGTTCGATACACTTAAATCCTTTTAAATAAATGATTTTCGGATTAAATTAAATAGTGTATAAATATAATTAAAAACAGAAATATTTCGGGTTAGACACGTAGCTCAGTTGGTAGAGCTGCGTGCACGCGTACGGGAGGTCACCGGTTCGAGTCTCACCCAGCGCATACTTATACACGACCGAACCGGTCAACGGTCAACAGTCATGGTCAACGGTCAACGGTCAAAGTCAAAAAGTCAACATTTTTTTATATTTTTATTTATTTATTTAATTTAAAAATCAATTAAAAATACTTAAAAACAATGTTTTTAAAGTTAGAAAATAGCCTTAAACTCACAAAAATATATCCAAAAATCCTATTAAAATTGTTAATAAAATCCACTTATTTACCGTACCTTTTCGTTATTAATTAGGTTAGTTATTCCTCGTCGATCAATCCTCTAAACTCGTGCGCATTCAACATCATCAACCGAACGCACCCAATGTGAGTGAATCTTATAAATTCCCCGTTTTAATCACGTTTTTGGGGTGTATCATGTGTCTTATTATTTATTATATTTAAACACTTGTGCATCCATCATATCCATGATCAAATGTGTATTCAACATGTATCAACTGTTTGTGTGGTTATTGTTTAGATTGAATTTATCATTTTCAGTACATACATTATCATAGGCCGCCGCTCCCCATTACCTATAAGCGTGAGCCGTTCCCCATTACCTATGAGCGTGAACGAGGCGTTGCCAACATACGATCGGCTCCGTTTGATTGAGCCTTGATCGCATATGCATTTCATCATAGGCCGTCTACTCCCCATTACCTATGAGCGTGAGCCGTTCCCCATTACCTATGAGCGTGAACGAGACGTTGCCAGCATTTACATTGTCATTCATGTTAGATATTCATGCAAGGTGGTTTGTTATTGTATGTTATTGTTTGTTATTGTTATTGTTATTGTTATTGTGTGTTTATTTACGTTTGCTCACATATGATTATTGTACAAATTTTTCCATATTAAATACAACAAGAAATAAATAATAAATGTTTTCTAACAAGTTCACTCGCCAACTTTTGTTGACCCAAAAACCATTTTTACACATGATACAGGTGGACAGGATGAAGCAAGGATCACATAGGAAAATGCCTTAGAAGAAAAATAATGAAGTCTAGAAAGATGTATATGACATGTTGTACTTGTTTGATTTGATTGTGTGATCTTCTTTAATATTGTAATAATAAATATGAAACATTATAATAAATGTCATGAGCTTTGATGAAAACCCAATCATGCCCCGATCACCTTTTTCCGCTGCGGGTCGGGGTGTGACAGACTGATATCAGAGCTTTTGACTATAGGGATATAGGATAGGTTATTAGACCCTTAGAGCCTATACTATAGTTGATTAGATTTTAATTGTTTATGTGGTTACATGCAAACTCATGATGTTTATTTCTTTCATATTTATTACATATACAAATGCATGCAAACACTCCCAATATTACATTTTGTGATACATAATGAATTATACTTACAATCAAACATACATACTTACATACATATTCAGCATACATATTTCAATGTTCACATATTCAATTCATCTTATATTTCCGTTATTCAAGATTTTGTCGCATTTTTCATTTTTCAAATCTCATCAAAGTGAGTTCTGCGACGGGCATGTAGTAACTGTAAGGGTACAAGTACGGTAGTCGGAACGTCCTGTCTAGGTTGGCATTCGTATAAATCCAATATAACGGACCAGTTTGCCTACCTGGGGACTAACGATGAGAGTACAAAGGACCTATTAGGCCAAAGCATGCCACCCCAAACAGTCGTTCGAACTAACCCTACTTTGAGTTGTCACCGTATCCACCTTGGATACATTCCGAATATCATATGTTACATACTTATTTCTCGATTTTCTCTGGGTTTTAGTGTACGTAACCAGGCTAACACATGCGAACCATATGAAAAACCCAGTAATCATGGGGGCCCACATGATTACGAAGGTGAAGTATGGCGGCATGCAAGGCCCAATTACGAGCAAAACCCAAGACATCCTATGGATGTAGTAGATTTATTATTCTATATTTATTTTATGAATGTTCATTCCTAAATACGACACATGATCCCTAAAACATCCAACTCATACTCTTGGTACGTATTCCTTGTAGATTCTAATCTCGCTCGTAGGAAGACGAGATCAGGAAAAGCCCGCGAGCGCATGGCTACCCAAATCGCTCAACAAATGGCTGCCGTAATACCCAACATTGTAGTTCAAGTCCAACAAGCCCTTACCGCTAATCCCGTCAATCAAGAAGATCAAAATGTTGTCAACCCTCCCCCAATTACCACTAAATGCACCTTCAAGCATTTCAAATCCTGCGACCCTCCAAATTACGAGGGGACTGAAGGTGTCACCGCTCTCCTCCATTGGTTTGAGGAAATGGAAAACACTTTTCTAAATTGCGATTGCCCCAATGATCGCAAAGTGCGATATGCTACCGGTCGTTTACTTGGAATAGCACTTACATGGTGGAACACAGAGAAGGCCAAACGAGGTGTTGAAGATGCTATGACTTTGACTTGGGAAGAGTTGAAGGAAATCATGACAAGACGGTTTTGCCCAAGAAGCGAAATCAAGAAATTGGAGGATGAGTTCTATTCTTTGAAACAAAAGGAAGGCGACCACACCACATACAACAAGAGATACCTTGAGTTAAATCAAATGGTCCCCAACTTGTTCACTCCCCTCTACCGTTTGATCGAGCACTACATTCGAGGTCTTCCTTCAAAAATTCAAGACTCTGTAATGTAACATTTGTCAAAAACGGGTTTTCCAAACCCGCTCCGTTTGTAATCGAATATCAAGTTATAAATGTCTCGTTGCGTATTTATGTCCATTTTAATTTTTAATGATGCATAATTAATAAACAAACTAAACTATAAAAGTTATAATTGATAAAAAGTAAAAATAAAATAATTAAAAAGAAAATGAGGCTGCCGGGACTCGAACCCGGGTCAGCCGTGCTTAAGCCCAAAGACTTATCACAAACACACATAACCACTCCGCCACTTGTTGTTTTCTGTCAACTCTAGGAAACAAATAAATTTTATGGTCAATCAGGAAGCGACCTGAATACGCTAACTGTAACCGAAATCGCTCACCAAACGTCCAAAAACGTTTGATTGATCGCTGTTTACTGAGTTTAACCGATACACCGACACCTCCAATCAATTTTGCTTTGAATGAACTTGAATTCAAGAGTGGATCGGTTTTAATAACCGAAAACTTTCAATTCCTGAATTACTTCAATCATTGTCCCCTCTCGCGACTCAAATACACTCTGCAACCTTCAATTGCATTTTCGCACAACTTTCAGTCCGCCGGAGAAGCTATTTGAACTCGCCGGACTTTCACCGGAAAACCTTGTTTTCTATCAAATCAGTAAGTCTCTCAATTCTTTCGTTGTCTATCAATTGTTAAGCTATTGCTAACTCAAACCCTTCAATCGGAATCAATTTCAGACGTCGATATCGGATAATTCCCGCTCGCCGGAAAACTTCTGAAAATTCTTATCTTCCGCTGTAAAACGGTATAGACATTCAAACCTTCTGATAACTCTTGATTAATACTTCAATTCCTCACTTAGCTAATCAAAAATGTTAATTTATTTGTTCAGACGAAATCCGTAAAAACAGAGCCGACGACTTGCCGGAATTCTGAGATAAATCGTTCTCGGTATGTTTACTTCTAAAAATCGTCTCTGCCATTTATATTAGTCTGTTGAATGTTGTCAATCGAATTAAACAAGAAACAATAGAGTAATCGTAGGCGGTAATTCTGTAACAAAGAAGACGAAGATAGGTTGATTATAAGTTTAATAAAATCTGGATATTATCTCGGGTTAGACACACAGTCCAGCGGTGGACTGTGTGCACATACATATCACACGCCGCGAGTTCGATCCTTGACACACGTATGCTTTGTAATAAAAATGTTTTATTTTTCTAACTGAACCGGATCCTTTTCGCCGTTAGATGTTAAGTATAATAAAAATCTGTATATTAACCAAGTTAGACACACAGTCCAGCTGTGGACTGTGTGTAACGTTAAATCACAGGTCCCGGGTTCGAGACCTGTTGACGGCACCGGTTCGATGATTTAAAACATTTTTGAAAATAAAAGAATTTTGAATAAACTGAGTTAGTATATAAATATAATTAAAAACAGAATTATTTCGGGTTAGACACGTAGCTCAGTTGGTAGAGCTGCGTGCACGCGTACGGGAGGTCTCGGGTTCGAGCCTCACCCGGCGCATACATTTACACAATAAAACCGGTCAAACGGTCAACGCAAAAGTCAACATATTTTATATTTTTATTTATTTAATTTAATTTAAAAATCAATTAAAAATACTTAAAAATAATGTTTTTAAAGATAGGAAATAGCCTTAAACTCACAAAAATATATCTAAAAATCTTATTAAAATTATTAATAAAATCCACTCTTTAACTATACTTTCCGTTATTATTTAGGTTAGTTAATCCTCATTGTTCAATCCTTCAAACTCGTGCACATCTCATCATGTCCAACCAAACGCACCCAATGTGAGTGAATCTCTACAAATTCCCCGTTTTAATCACGTTTTGGAGTGTATCATGTGTCTTACCAATTATTATATTTAAATCATTGTGCATACATCATATCATGAACAAATGTGTATTCAGCTTATATCAACTGTTTCTGTGGCTATTATTTAGATTTAATTTATTACGTTCAGTACATGCAATTTCATAGGCCGCCGCTCCCCATTACATTATGAGCGTTGAGCAGTTCCCCATTACATTATGAGCGTGAACCTGGCGTGCCAACATACGATCGGCTCCGTTTGATTGAGCCTTGATCGCACAGACATTCATCATTTTCAGTACATACATTTATCAACGTGACGTTGTCAACATATACAGTTTCATTCATGTTATACATTCATGCAAGTTCATATGTTATTGTATGTTATGGTATGTTATTGTATGTTATAGTTTGTGGTGGTTATTGCTATTGTTTGATTATTTACATTTGCTCACATATGACTATTGCACAATTTTTCCTTGATAAAAATAACAAGAAATCAATAATAAATGTTTATCTAACAAGGTTCACTCGCCAACTTATGTTGACCCAAAACCCCCCCATTTTTACACATGATACAGGTGAACCAGCTGTAGCAAGAAACACATAGGATTGGCCTAGAAGAATAAACTGGTTTATAGCTTGGATTGTTTAGTTGGTTATTTTTCTTTGTATTTGTATGGACATGTTTGGATTATTGAGAATGTAATTTTGACTTCAATAAATATGAAACATATTAGTAAATATCATGAGCTTTGGTGATAACCCAATTATGCCCCGGCTGTTATTCCGCTGCGGGTCGGGGTGTGACAGATTGGTATCAGAGCCATGACTATAGGGATATAGGATAGGTTATTAGACCCTTAGAGCCTATACTATAGTTGATTAGAAATTTTTAAGATTTTTGTGTGTTACATGCCAAATTTCATGATGTTTATATGTTTTATGTTAAATATTACATTCAATGTTATGCAAGCATGTTCATAAGTATATATTTCATATAATGCCTATCATGAATCATATTCTCATAACATATCATATCCATGAAAGCACACACCACATCATTTTCATGATTGCTTTTACAATGATTTATGTATTTTCAAATCTCATCAAAGTGAGTTCTCATGACGGGCATGTAGTAACTGGAAGGGTACAAGTACCGGTAGTCGGAACGTCCTGTCTAGGCTTGGCATTCGTATAAATCCAAAATAAAGGACCAGTTTGCCTACCTGGGGACTAACGATGAGAGTACGAAGTACCTATTAGGCCAAAGCATGCTATACCAAACGTCGTGTGAGCTAACCCCACTTTGAGTTGTCATTGTGTCTACACCTGGACACATTCCAACCATACATCTCTAAACGTATTTTGTGGTTTTCATTCGGGTCATGCGAGTGTTAAATCGCCAATACTAATGTGAATCCTACCAAGCCAATAGTCATGGGGGCCCACATGACTATATAGGTGAAGGTATGGGGGACATTGAGGCCCAACATGAGCAAACCCAAGACATCCTATGGATGTAGTTGCATTATTGATATTTATGTTATTTTCATTTTCTTTAAGACACATGACACCTAAAAAGACTCCATAAACTCACAATCTTCTTATGTATGTTCCTGTAGATGTCGGCTAGACAACAACGAGGGGGTAAAAGATCAGGAAGGTCTTACGAACGCTTGGCCACACAAATCGCGAAACAAATGGCCGCGGTGCTTCCTGATATTGTGGTTTAAGTACAACAAGCTCTCGCCACAAATCCCACTAATCCTCCCCAGCAAGATGACCAGAACATCGGCAACCCTCCTACCAGCAAGTGCTCATATAAACATTTCAAGTCTTGCGATCCTCCTAAATTTGAAGTGACCGAAGGTGTCACTGCTCTCCTCCACTGGTTTGAGGAAATGGAAAACACCTTCCTAAACTGCGATTGTCCCGAGGATCGCAAGGTACGATACGCAACCGGGAGACTATTTGGGGTAGCTCTTACCTGGTGGAATACTGAAAAGGGGAAGAGGGGAATTGATGATGCAATGGCCTTAACGTGGGAGGAGTTAAGGGAAATCATGACGAGGCGGTTCTGTCCTAGGAGTGAGATTAAAAAGTTGGAGGACGAATTTCATTCTTTGAAGCAAAAGGAGGGAGATCATACTTCCTACAACAAGAGTTCTTAGAGTTGAATCAAATGGTCCCTAACTTGTTTACCCCAGTTTATCGCTTAATCGAGCATTATATTCGAGGTCTTCCCTCGAAAATTCAAGATTCAGTTCTAAGCACTTCGCCAGCAACACTTGAAGCTGCTATGGAACTAGCTACTGAACTGGCCGAGAATCGAATTCGCAACGGTAAGTTTAAAGAGGAGAAAAAGAAAGCCCCGTTGAGGGCCAAACTTCAAACCATTCCACCTCCTCCTCTAAGTTTGCTAACAAGAGGAAACGTAACACCAGAAACTTCGCTGTCACACAAACCAATTTCCCTATCCCTGCTGCACCCATTACCCAAGTTGCCCCTTCACCTGCACCATACAAAAGGCCATACTCTGGCCCATTACCAAAATGCAACCGTTGCCAATACCACCACTTTCCTGATCATCCCTGCCAACATTGCACCGGCTGTGGTCGCGCAGGTCATACTGTTCAAACCTGTCGCATACCTCAGCGAACGAACCGCCACCAGCCTTCAACCCAAACCCACCAACAAATAATGGGTCAAGCCCAACAACCCCTACTATTACCACCTACCCAACATTTAGCCCAATCATACTACCAACCCAACTATCCCATGGTACAACCTATGCGGGCTTGCTACAATTGTGGAGACCAAGCCACTTTAGAAACACTTGTCCAAGGTTGTGAACATTATTCATGCTCAAGCCCAAGCCAACCCGGTGAATCAAGCTAACCAAGCTCCTCCACCTGCAAGAGGAAGAGCTTTCAACATCAATGCTAATAAGGCTAGAGTTGACGGCAATGTGGTTAACGGTACATTCCTTAACAATGGTAGTTATGCATCCATGTTGTTTGATACTGGCGCGGATAAAAGTTTTGTGTCCTTAGAGTTTGAACCCATCCTAAACCAAAATCGTGATAAACTCATGGAATCCATAACAGTAGAAGTTGCTGACGGGAAACCGGTCTCATTAAACTCTATCATATGCAATTGTACTCTCACTTTAAACGATCACAATTTTCTAGTTGACCTCATTCCAATGAAGTTGGGAAGCTTTGACATTATAATTGGTATGGAGTGGCTCAGCTAACATCAGGCTGAAGTTGTATGTCGCGAAAAGTTTATACGTATTCCTCTTTCAAACGGTCAGACTCTACGAATCTTTGGAGAAACCTCGTCGAAAGGGCTCAGATTAATGTCCTGTCTTCAAGCTCACAAATATCTTCGCAAGAATTATGTCGCGTTTTTAGCTCATGTCGTCAAAAAGGGAACCATGGAGAAGAAACTTGAAGACATTCCTGTAGTAAAAGATTTCCCGCAAGTTTTTCCTGACGACATTTCAGGACTTCCTCCCGTAAGAGAAGTCGAATTCCGCATTGATCTTATACCTGGTGCTACACCAGTTGCAATGTCTCCTTATAGGTCAGCCCCCTCTGAAATGCAAGAGCTAGCCAGTCAATTGAAAGAGTTGACTGACAAAGGGTTCATACGCCCTAGCTCCTCGCCTTGGGGTGCACCTGTCCTTTTTGTGAAGAAGAAAGATGGATCGTTTCGCATGTGCATCGACTACAGAGAACTCAACAAGTTAACGATCAAGAATCGTTATCCATTACCTCGCATTGATGATCTTCTTGACCAACTTCAAGGTGCCAACTGTTTTTCAAAAATCGACCTTCGATCAGGTTATCATCAACTCAGAGTACATGAAGAAGACGTCCCAAAGACCGCTTTCCGAACTCGTTATGGTCATTATGAATTCATGGTCATGCCATTTGGTTTAACCAACGCTCCAGCTGTTTTCATGGATCTAATGAACAGAGTCTGCAAACCATATCTCGATCGTTTTGTTATAGTTTTCATCGACGACATCCTCATTTATTCAAAATCTAAGTCTGATCATGAACGACATCTTCGACTCATCCTTACACTTCTAGAGAATGAAAAGCTTTACGCCAAATTCTCCAAATGCGAATTCTGGTTAAAAGAGGTACAATTCCTTGGACATGTAGTCAATGACAAGGGAATACATGTCGACCCCTCAAAGATCAAAGCAGTACAAGAATGGCAAGCGCCACGTACACCAACTGAAGTAAGATCATTCCTTGGTCTGGCTGGTTATTATCGCCGATTTATTTCAAACTTCTCTCGCATTGCTGTACCACTCACGGCTTTAACTCATAAGGGAAAACCTTTCATATGGGGACCTAAACAAGAAGAAGCCTTCCAAACCCTTAAACAAAAACTCTATGATGCACCAATCCTCACTCTTCCTAAAGGTTGTGATGACTTCGTGGTTTATTGCGACGCGTCAGGGCAAGGACTAGGCTGTGTTCTAATGCAAAGAGGAAAGGTTATAGCTTATGCTTCGAGACAACTCAAGACTCATGAGAAGAACTACACCACCCATGACCTAGAACTTGGAGCCGTTGTGTTCGCTCTTAAGATATGGAGACATTATCTCTACGGTACTAAGTGTGAAATATACACTGACCACAAGAGTCTTCAACATATCTTCAATCAAAAGGAGTTAAACATGAGGCAACAAAGACGGGTCAAACTTCTAAATGACTACGACTGTGAAATTCGGTACCACCCTGGCAAGGCAAATGTGGTGGCTGATGCACACAGTCGAAAGGGTTATGCGAACTCCATTCATCTTCTATGTTCGCAAATCATAACCGACATTAAAGATCAAATTCGAGAAGCCCAACATGTTTCAGTAACGGAAGACGACGTACGAAAGGAGCTGTCCTGTGGAGCTGAACTTAAAATTGAAACTAAATCTGACGGTATTCTGTACTATCTAGATCGCATATGGATTCCTGACCACAACAACCTTCGTGAATTTCTTATGAATGAGGCTCACAAAACGCGATACTCTATACACCCAGGAGCCGATAAGATGTATCAAGACCTTCGATACACCTATTGGTGGCCTGGAATGAAAAAGGATATTGCTGTTTTTGTTTCCAAGTGCCTTACATGTTCCAAGGTGAAAGCTGAACATCAAAGACCCTCAGGACTTCTGGTCCAACCTGAAATACCTGTATGGAAGTGGGAAAACATAACCATGGACTTCATTACCGGGTTACCTCGCACTTCTGGTGGGTATGACACTATATGGGTAATCGTTGATCGTCTTACAAAATCAGCTCACTTTATTCCTATCCGCGAAGATTTCAAGAACGAAAAACTAGCTCGTATTTATATCAGCGAAATCGTAAGCCGACATGGTGTACCGTTAAGCATTATTTCAGATCGTGATGGTCGTTTCACTTCACGAACATGGCAAGCAATACAAGCCGCTTTGGGTACGCGATTAGATCTCAGTACCGCTTATCATCCTCAAACTGATGGACAATCTGAACGCACCATTCAAACTCTTGAAGATATGCTTCGAGCATGTGTCATAGACTTCAAGGGAAATTGGGACGCTCATCTACCATTAGTTGAATTTTCGTACAACAACAGCTATCATTCAAGCATCGGCATGGCACCCTTTGAAGCTTTATATGGTCGTAAGTGCCGATCTCCAGTATGTTGGCACGAAATTGGGGAAGCTCAAATCACCGGTCCAGAATTGATTCAAGAAACCACAGACAAGATCCATCAAATTCGAAACAATCTTCTAGCGGCTCAAAGTCGTCAAAAGAGTTATGCAGATAAACGACGGAAGCCTTTGGAGTTTAACATTGGTGATCATGTACTTTTAAAAGTATCACCGTGGAAGGGAGTAGTTCGTTTTGGTCAAAAAGACAAGCTAGCACCACGCTACGTAGGACCTTTCAAGATACTCGAAAGAGTAGGACCTGTAGCATACAAGCTTGATCTACCAGAAGAACTCAACAGGATTCATCCCACATTCCACGTATCAAACTTGAAGAAGTGCCTCGCTGATGAGAACCTCCATATTCCTCTGGAAGATATTCAGATTGATAAATCTATGCATTTTGTTGAAAGACCAGTAGAGATCATGGACTTCAGAGAAAAACGTCTTCGACGAAGTCGCATTCCAATTGTTAGGGTACGCTGGGAGTCGAAACGGGGACCTGAGTTTACTTGGGAACGTGAAGACTCAATGCGCGAAAAATACCCGCATCTTTTTCCTACTACTACTACTTAAATTTCGGGACGAAATTCGTAAAAGTAGGGGATACTGTAACATTTGTCAAAAACGGGTTTTCCAAACCCGCTCCGTTTGTAATCGAATATCAAGTTATAAATGTCTCGTTGCGTATTTATGTCCATTTTAATTTTAATGATGCATAATTAATAAACAAACTAAACTATAAAAGTTATAATTGATAAAAAGTAAAAATAAAATAATTAAAAAGAAAATGAGGCTGCCGGGACTCGAACCCGGGTCAGCCGGGCTTAAGCCCAAAGACTTATCACGCACACACATTACCACTCCGTCACTTGTTGTTTTCTGTCAACTCTAGGAAACAAATAAATTTTATGGTCAATCAGGAAGCGACCTGAATACGCAAACTGTAACCGAAATCGGTCACCAAACGTCCAGAAACGTTTGATTGATCGCGGTTTACTGAGTTTAACCTATACACCGACACCTCCAATCAATTTTGCTTTGAATGAACTTGAATTCAAGAGTGGATCAGTTTTAATAACTGAAAACTTTCAATTCCTGAATTACTTCAATCATTGTCCCCTCTCGCGACTCAAACACACTCTGCAAACCTTCAATTGCATTTTCGCACAACTTTCAGTCCGCCGGAGAAGCTATTTGAACTCGCTGGACTTTCGCCGAAAAACCGTGTTTTCCATGAAATCAGTAAGTCTCTCAATTCTTTCGTTGTCTATCAATTGTTAAGCTATTGCTAACTCAAACCCTTCAATCGGAATCAATTTCAGACGTCGATATCGGATAATTCCCGCTCCCCGGAAAACTTCTGAAAATTCTTATCTTCCGCTGTAAAACGGTATAGACATTCAAACCTTCTGATAACTCTTGTTTAATACTTCAATTCCTCACTTAGCTAATCAAAACTGTTAATTTATTTGTTCAGACGAAATCCGTAAAAACAGAGCCGACGACTTGCCGGAATTCTGAGATAAATCGTTCTCCGGTATGTTTACTTCTAAAATTCGTCTCTGCCATTTCATATTAGTCTGTTGAATGTTTGTCAATCGAATTAAACAAGAAACAATAGAGTAATCGTAGGCGGTAATTCTGTAACGAAGAAGACGAAGATAGGTTGATTATAAGTTTAATAAAATCTGGATATTATCTCGGGTTAGACACACAGTCCAGCGGTGGACTGTGTGCACATACATATCACACGCCGCGAGTTCGATCCTTGACACACGTATGCTTTGTAATAAAAATGTTTTATTTTTCTAACTGAACTGGATCCTTTTCGCCGTTAGATGTTAAGTATAATAAAAATCTGTATATTAACCAAGTTAGACACACAGTCCAGCGGTGGACTGTGTGTAACGTTAAATCACAGGTCCCGGGTTCGAGACCTGTTGACGGCACCGGTTCGATGATTTAAAACATTTTTGAAAATAAAAGAATTTTGAATAAACTGAGTTAGTATATAAATATAATTAAAAACATAATTATTTCGGGTTAGACACGTAGCTCAGTTGGTAGAGCTGCGTGCACGCGTACGGGAGGTCTCGGGTTCGAGCCTCACCCGGCGCATACATTTACACAATAAAACCGGTCAAACGGTCAACACAAAAGTCAACATATTTTTATATTTTTATTTATTTAATTTAATTTAAAAATCAATTAAAAATACTTAAAAATAATGTTTTTAAAGATAGGAAATAGCCTTAAACTCACAAAAATATATCTAAAAATCTTTTAAAATTATTAATAAAATCCACTTATTTACTGTACCTTTTTCGTTATTAATTAGGTTAGTTATTCCTCGTCGATCAATCCTCTAAACTCGTGCGCATTCAACATCATCAACCGAACGCACCCAATGTGAGTGAATCTCTATAAATTCCCCGTTTTAATCATGTTTTTGGGGTGTATCATGTGTCTTATTATTTATTATATTTAAACACTTGTGCATCCATCATATCCATGATCAAATGTGTATTCAACATGTATCAACTCTTTGTGTGGTTATTGTTTAGATTGAATTTATCATTTTCAGTACATACATTATCATAGGCCGCCGCTCCCCATTACCTATGAGCGTGAGCCGTTCCCCATTACCTATGAGCGTGAACGAGGCGTTGCCAACGTACGATCGGCTCCGTTTGATTGAGCCTTGATCGCACATACATTTCATCATAGGCCGTCTGCTCCCCATTACCTATGAGCGTGAACGAGACGTTGCCAACATTTACATTGTCATTCATGTTATATATTCATGCAAGGTGGTTTGTTATTGTATGTTATTGTTTGTTATTGTTATTGTTATTGTGTGTTTATTTACGTTTGCTCACATATGATTATTCCACAAATTTTTCCATATTAAATACAACAAGAAATAAATAATAAATGTTTTCTAACAAGGTTCACTCGCCAACTTTTGTTGACCCAAAAACCATTTTTACACATGATACAGGTGGACAGGATGAAGCAAGGATCACATAGGAAAATGCCTTAGAAGAAAAATAATGAAGTCTAGAAAGATGTATAGGACATGTTGTAATTGTTTGATTTGATTGTGTGATCTTCTTTAATATTGTAATAATAAATATGAAACATTATAATAAATGTCATGAGCTTGGATGAAAACCCAATCATGCCCCGATCACCTTTTTCCGCTGCGGGTCGGGGTGTGACAATTTTGGGTCAACAAAAGTTGGCGAGTGAACCTTGATAAAACATTATTATTAATTTCTTGTTGTATTTAATATTGAAAATTTGTGCAATAATCCCATGTGAGCAAACATATATATATAACAAAACACAAACCACATTGGATGAGTAAATGACATGAATGATGATGTATCTGAGATTAAGGCTCAATCAAACGGAGCCGATCGAATGTTATGAATGATGATGTATGTGAGATCAAGGCTCAATCAAACGGATCCGATCGAAATGAGGCACCTGATACTCAAACCGTATCCCATGGGGAGCTGATGGGCCTAATGAAATGCTTGCACTGAAAATGATAAAATCCAAACTAAACATAATTCACACAACAATTGATACACATTTGATACACATTTGATCACAGATATGATGTATGCACAAGTGTTTATATATAAATAATAACAGGATTATACGACACATGATACACCCCAAAAATGTGATTAAAACGGGGAATTTGGTAGAGATTCACTCACATTGGGTGCGTTCTTGGATGACGTTGGATGCGCACGAGTTTTGGGATCTGATCGACGAGGAAAACTAACCTAAAATAATAACGAAATGGTTCGGTAAATAAATGGATTTTATTTGAGATTAATACTTTTAATTCATAATCTTAATAGGATTTTTAGATTTATTTTTGTGAGTTTAAGGACATTTTCTAACTTTAAAAATATTATTTTTAAGCATTTTTAATTGATTTTTAAATTAAATAAATAAATAAAAAGAAATAAAAATTTAACTTTTGACCGTTGACCGTTGACCGATCGGATTCAGTTTATTCATGCGCGGAGTGAGGTTCGAACCCGGGACCTCTCGTATGCGTGCACGCAGCTCTACCAACTGAGCTACGTGTCTAACCCGAAATAAATCGCATTTTAATTATATATATATATATATATATATACTAGTTAGAACATATCCAAATTATTTAATTTTAAAAAAAATTTATAACTCCTTGAACCGGCGTGCATGACATGTTTTGAACCCGTGACCATCGACTTAATTTGCACCCAGCCCGACCAACTGGGCTGGGTGTCTAACCCATCATTATCCGGGATTATACTATATTTATATACATATTGAAGGATATTCTGAATAGGTTTTCAAAAAGATTGGTTTTATTTCAGAAGTCGAAACAAGTGTGGCTCGAACCAGGGATGTACGCGTTGAAATTGCACACAGTCCACCGCTGGACTGTGTGTCTAACCCAGTTAAAATACTGATTTTAATTGTATTCATAAACAACTCGATATTCATCTTCTTCATTAATCTCCGATCGAACACAGATTAGTTAAACATTTGATTTTACTGCTCTGTTGTTTTAGAGTTTGAACAAGTAAATTGAATAGAACTGAGAGAAAGATTAAGAATGCATACCGAACACAGGAGCTGTCACACCCCGACCCGCAGCGGAAATAAGAGTCGGGGCATAATTGGGTTATCACCAAAGCACATGACATTTACTATTATGTTTCATAATTAAATGAAGTCAAAGTTACATTTCTCAAACATCCAAACATGTTCATTCATTACAAGGGAAAATAATCAAACATAATAATCTAAATACTAAATCGTTTTATTTCTTCT
Organism: Scalesia atractyloides; assembly: GCA_947069175.1. Classification (NCBI taxonomy): domain Eukaryota; kingdom Viridiplantae; phylum Streptophyta; class Magnoliopsida; order Asterales; family Asteraceae; genus Scalesia; species Scalesia atractyloides. The sequence continues at coordinate 5,186,033 of CAMTDV010000009.1, forward strand.
AATCCAGGTCCTATGTGTTCCTAGCTGCTGCTGGTTCACCTGTATCATGTGTAAAATAGGAGGTTTTTGGGTCAACATAAGTTGGCGAGTGAACCTTATAGATAAACATTTGATAATGATTTTATGGTTAGTTTATCAATAAAATATTGTGCATAATCATAAAAGAGCACATGTATGAAATCAAACATTGGCAAACATCAGTTACAATTATAACATACATTAACAATCGATAGCATACATGAACATACCAACATCATATAATAATTAACATAATTGAACTGTGCGATCAAGGCTCAATCAAACGGAGCCGATCGTATTGCATGGACTGGAAATGTAAATTGAACTGTGCGCTCAAGGCTCAATCAAACGGAGCCGAACGTATTGCATGAACTGGAAATGTAAATTGAACTGTGCACTCAAGGCTCAATCAAACGAAGCCGAGCGTATTGCATGTATTGAAATGTAAAATGAAATGACCGATCAAGGCTCAATCAAACGGAGCCGATCGTGTGGGCACGCCAAGATCAACCGCATAATTAAATGGGGATCCAACTCAACCTCGATGGATGGGGAGCCACGGCCTCGGCAATTGCATGTATTGAAATAATAATTTGCATACAATAATAACTACTTAACAGCAACAAACTAATACGCATGTCATGATATGATATATGCACAATAACTTGGTTATAACTATGTAAATGAACAAGACACATGATACACCCCAAAAACGTGATTAAAACGGGGAATTTGAAGGGTTCCACTCACATTGGTGCGTTGAATTGAGATGGTGAGATGCGCACGATTTTAGACGAAGCGAAGTCAACGAGGAATCACTACCTAATAATAATGGAAAAAATATATTAAATGGATGGATTTTATTAAAGATTTTAATGGATTTTTTTAGATATATTTTGTGAGTTTATGGCTATTTTCTATCCTTAAAATGTTATTTTAAGTATTTTAATTGATTTTTAAATTAAAAAAACAAATAAAATATAAAAAAAATATTATTATTTACTGTTTGACCGTTGACCGTTGACCGGTTTCGGTCAGCGGTAAAGGTTGCGCCAAGCGGGATTCGAACCGGTGACCTTCAGTTCACGTGCACGTAGCTCTACCAACTGAGCTACGTGACTAACCGTTAGAAACTCAGTTTTAATTATATTTATATACTTATTCGAATTAACCGAAAATACCTTTATTTACAAAAACGTTTTAATTCAATTGACCGGTGCTTGGGACAGGGTTCGAACGCGCGACGTGGAGTTTATTTTGCACACAGTCCACCGCTGGACTGTGTGTCTAACCCGGTTATATTCTTGATTTATATTATACTTAACAACTACCCGCTCTAACCCGGTTAGTTCATGAAAAAAAAACGGAATGTTATTACGTAAAGCGTGTGTGTATTAAGGTTCGAACTCGGACTGTGTGTCTAACCCGTTTATAAACCGGATTTTAATTACTCTTATATTCTGAAATAGATTCATCTTCTTCGTCGGATTACACTGTCAGTGTAATTCGACTGGTTAAAGTTGATTTTGCGATTTACAAAGATCTTAGACACTAACAGTAATTCAAGAGTAAGGAATGGAGAGAGTTTAAAGAACAGAATTTACCGATTGTAGATAATCACAGAAATTCGGCGAAGGTTTTGTCGGTACAGGAAATGAACTCCGACTGTTGAAACAATTAACAGTGTGGATCGATTATTTATAGAATTAAATCACCTAAACAAAGTTTAAATGAAGTGTAGGATATCTTACCAGTTCACAGTGGGATTCCGGCAAATTCAGAAACTTTCCAGCGAAAGTGAGATTTCCGATAATCGTTGGCTAAGATTGATTCTGATGATGGAGTTGTGTTAGAGATTGACTAATCACATGTTTTAAACAAAAAGAGTCGAAAGAATTACCGTGAGAATACGAGTCCCGGTTTTCCGGTGAGTTGCAGAAAAATTTCCGGCGATCGGATTCAGAGGATCTTACGGTTCAGAAACTTGACGAAAATGAAATTGAGTGTTGTTGTGGTAGTTATGAATTGCGCAAATGATCAGAACTTGAATTAAATCAGAGTTTGATAAGTTTTCGGTTTCAAATACCGGAAATGATGAAATCTTTATGTTCATTCAATTCGGACTTAATTAGAAACCGAAATACATCGGTTATAAGCTGGCCAAAAGAAGTCGAAATGATTTAGCGTTCGGTTTGCCGGTTTCCGTTATTCAGATGGCATCAATGGTTAATTCGAGTTCGCGTATAAGTTCCATTTGGTTGCCAATTGTTAACAGAAAACATATTGTGGCGGAGTGGTTTGGGAAGTGGATGTTAAGTCTTTGGCGACAGCTGACCCGGGTTCGAGTCCCGGCAGCTTCAATTGTTTTTTATTTATTTTATTTTAACTTTTTATCAAATATACTTTTTATAGTTTAGTTTATTTATTAATTATGTAACGTTTAAACTCAAAATAATCATGAATAATTAATGTAATTTCATAACTTGGTACAAGATTACAAAACGGAGCGGGTTTTGGAGACCCGATTTTTACAAATGTTACAGTATCCCCTACTTTTAGGAATTTCGTCCCGAAATTTAAACAGTTGAAGTAGCAGGGAAAAGATGAGGGTATTTTTCACGCATTGAGTCTTCATGTTCCCAAGTAAACTCAGGTCCCCGTTTCGACTCCCAGCGTACCCTAACAATAGGAATGCGACTTCGTCGTAGACGCTTTTCTCCATAGTCCATAATCTCCACTGGTCTTTCAATAAAATGCATGGATTCATCAATCTGAATATCCTCCAGTGGAATATGAAGATTCTCATCAGCGAGGCACTTCTTCAAGTTCGACACGTGGAATGTGGGATGAATCCTGTCGAGTTCTTCCGGTAGGTCAAGCTTGTATGCTACAGGACCTACTATTTCGACAATTTCTTGAAAGGTCCTACATAACGTGGTGCTAGCTTTCCCTTTTGACCAAAACGAACTACTCCCTTCCACGGTGATACTTTTAAAAGCACATGATCACCAACGCTAAACTCCAAGGGCTTCCGTCGTTTATCTGCGTAACTCTTTTGACGACTTTGAGCCGCTAGAAGATTGTTTCGGATTTGATGAATCTTATCTGTGGTTTCTTGGATCAATTCTGGACCAGTAATTTGTGCTTCCCCAATTTCGTGCCAACAAACAGGAGATCGGCACTTTCGACCATATAAAGCTTCAAAAGGTGCCATGCCGATGCTAGAATGATAACTGTTGTTGTACGAAAATTCAACTAACGGTAGATGGGCGTCCCAATTTCCCTTGAAGTCTATGACACATGCTCTAAGCATATCCTCAAGGGTTTGAATGGTGCGCTCAAACTGTCCATCAGTTTGAGGATGGTAGGCGGTACTGAGATCTAATCGAGTACCCATAGCGGATTGTACTGCTTGCCATGTTCGTGAGGTGAAACGACCATCACGATCAGAAATAATACTTATTGGTACCCCGTGCCGGCTTACGATTTCGTTGATATAAATACGAGCAAGCTTATCGTTCTTGAAATCTTCTCGAATAGGGATAAAGTGAGCTGATTTTGTAAGTCGGTCTATAACCACCCATATAGTGTCATACCCACTAGAAGTGCGAGGTAACCCGGTAATGAAATCCATGGTTATATTTTCCCACTTCCATACAGGCATTTCTGGTTGGACTAGAAGTCCTGAGGGTCTTTGGTGTTCAGCCTTCACCTTAGAACATGTGAGACACTTGGAAACAAAAACGGCAATATCTTTCTTCATTCCAGGCCACCAGTAGGTGTACCGTAGGTCTTGATACATCTTATCAGCCCCTGGGTGAATAGAATATCGCGATTTATGAGCTTCATGCATGAGTGTTTCACGAAGATTGATGTGGTTAGGAACCCAGATACGATCTAGGTAATACAAAATACCATCAGATTTAGTTTCAAGTTTTAGCTCGGCTCCACAGGACATCTCTTTTTGTACATCTTCTTCTGTTATTGAAACGTGTTGAGCTTCTCGAATTTGATCCCTAATGTTGGTTATAATTTGCGAACATAGAAGATGAATGGAGTTCGCATAACCCTTTCGACTAAGTGCATCAGCCACCACATTTGCTTTACCAGGGTGGTATCTGATTTCACAGTCGTAATCATTTAGGAGTTCGACCCATCTTCGTTGTCTCATATTTAACTCTTTCTGATTGAAGATATGTTGAAGACTCTTGTGGTCAGTGTAGATTTCACACTTCGAACCATAGAGATAATGTCTCCATATCTTAAGAGCAAATACCACAGCTCCAAGTTCAAGGTCATGAGTGGTGTAGTTCTTTTCGTGTGTCTTGAGCTGCCTTGAGGCATAAGCTATGACTTTTCCTCTTTGCATGAGAACGCAACCTAATCCTTGCCCTGACGCGTCGCAATAGACTACAAAATCATCACAACCTTCAGGAATAGTGAGGATTGGTGCATCACAAAGTTTTTGCTTAAGAGTTTGAAAAGCTTCTTCTTGTTTGGGTCCCCATACGAATGGTTTTCCCTTATGGGTTAAAGCCGTGAGTGGCACCGCAATGCGAGAGAAGTTTGAAATGAACCGACGATAATAGCCAGCTAGTCCAAGAAAAGACCTTACTTCAGTTGGTGTACGTGGAGCTTGCCATTCTTGAACTGCTTTGATCTTTGATGGGTCCACATGTATTCCTTTGTCATTGACTACATGCCCGAGAAATTGCACCTCTTTTAACCAGAATTCACATTTAGAGAACTTGGCATAAAGCTTTTCCTTTTCTAAAAGTGCAAGAACAAGTCGCAGATGACGCTCATGATCAGCTTTAGATTTTGAATAGATAAGAATATCGTCGATGAATACAATAACAAATCGATCAAGGTAAGGTTTGTAGACTCTATTCATTAGGTCCATGAAAACAGCTGGTGCGTTGGTTAATCCAAACGGCATAACCATGAATTCATAGTGACCATATCGAGTTAGAAAAGCAGTTTTAGGGACGTCTTCTTCATGCACTCTAAGCTGATGATAGCCAGATTGAAGGTCGATTTTCGAAAAGCAACTGGCACCTTGTAGTTGGTCAAGAAGATCATCTATGCGAGGTAAAGGATATCGATTTTTGATAGTTAACTTGTTGAGCTCTCTGTAGTCGATGCACATGCGAAAAGATCCATCTTTCTTCTTTACAAAAAGTACAGGTGCACCCCAAGGCGATGAACTGGGGCGTATAAATCCCTTGTCAGTCAACTCTTGCAATTGACTGGCTAGCTCTTGCATTTCAGAGGGGGCTAACATATATGGAGATTTTGCCACTGGTGTAGCACCAGGTATAAGATCGATACGGAATTCGACATCTCTGATTGGAAGAAGTCCTGAAATGTCGTCAGGAAAGACTTGTGGAAAATCTTTTACAACAGGAATATCTTCAAGTTTCTTCTCTGTGGTCCCCTTTTTAATGATATGGGCTAAAAACGCGACATAATTCTTGCGAAGGTATTTTTGAGCTTGAAGACAAGACATTAAGTTGAGCCCTTTCGATGAGGTTTCTCCAATGATTCGAAGAGTCTGACCGTTTGAAAGAGGAATACGAATAAATTTCTCACGACATACAACTTCCGCATGATGCAGACTGAGCCAATCCATACCGATTATGATGTCGAAACTTCCCAGCTTCATAGGAATAAGATCGACTGAGAAATCGTGGTCGTTTAGGGTGAGCGTACAGTTGCGTAAAATAGAGTCTAATGAAATTGGTTTTCCGTCCGCAACTTCCACCGTTATGGATTCCGCGAGCTTATCCCGATTTTTACTTAAGATAGGTTCAAATTCTAATGACACGAAACTTCTATCCGCACCAGTATCAAATAACATAGAGGCATATCTACCATTTATAAGAAACGTACCGTTGACCACATTGCCGTCAGCTCTGGCCTGGTTTGCGTTAATATTGAAAGCCCTTCCTCTAGCAGGTGGAGGAGCTTGGTTCGCTTGATTCACAGGGTTGGCTTGGGCCTGAGCATGAATAATATTGACCAGCCTTGGACATGTGTTCCTGAAATGACTTGGGTCAACGCAGTTGAAACAAGCCCGCATAGGTTGGCCCATAGGGTAATTGGGTTGATAGTATGTTTGGGCTAAATGTTGAGTGGGTGGATATGGTTGTTGTTGTTGGGCTTGACCCATTAACTGTTGGTGGGTTTGGATTATAGGTTGGTGGCGGTTTGTTCGTTGAAGCGTGCGGCAGTTTTGAGCAGTGTGTCCGGCGCGACCGCAGCCGGTACAGTATTGGCAAGGATAATCAGGGGAGTGGTGATACTGACAACGATTACATTTTGGTAGTGGCCCTGTGTATGGTTTTCTGTATGGCGCGGGTGGAGGAGTGGCTTGAGTGATGGGTGCAGCAGGAACAGGGGTGTTGGTTTGGGTGACTGCAAAGTTCCTGTTGTTACGCTTCCTCTTGTTAGCAAATTTAGAGGAAGGAGTGTGGTGGTATGAGGTTTGTCCCTCAGCAGGGGTTTTCTTCTTTTCCTCCTTGAACTTCCCATTGCGAATTCGGTTTTCGGTCAGTTCTGTTGCCAACTCCATGGCAGCTTCGAGTGTTACCGGTGAAACGCTGAGGACCGAATCTTGGATTTTCGAGGGAAGTCCTCGAATGTAATGTTCGATCAGACGGTAGGTTGGAGTGAATAAGTTTGGTACCATTTGGTTCAACTCCAAGAACCTTTTGTTGTAATTAGAGTGATCACCATCTTTTTGCTTCAAGGCATGAAATTCATCCTCCAATTTCTTAATTTCACTTCTAGGACAGAATCGCCTAGTCATGATTTCCCTTAACTCCTCCCAAGTTAAGGCCATCGCATCTTCCGTTCCCCTCTTTCCTTTCTCAGTATTCCACCAAGTGAGAGCTACCCCAAGTAGTCTCCCGGTGGCATAACGAACTTTGCGATCCTCAGGACAATCGCAGTTTAAGAAAACGTTTTCCATCTCCTCGAACCAATGTAGGAGAGCAGTGACTCCCTCAGTCCCTTCGAATTTTGGAGGATCGCAGGACTTAAAATGTTTGTAGGAGCATTTGATGGTAGAAGGGTTGTTGATGATCTGGTCCTGTTGTTGAGGAGGGTTAGTAGAATTTGCAGCAAGGGCTTGTTGTACTTGTACTACGATGTCAGGTAATATTGTGGCCATTTGATTCGCGATATGGGTGGCCAAACGTTCCCGAGACTTTTCCGATTTCCTACTTCTTCGATGCGATCTAGACGACATCTACAGGATCATAAAATGAGAAGATTGTGAGTTTATAATGTCTTTTTAGGTGTCATGTGTCTTTGAGAAAATGAAAATAACATAAATATCAATAATGCAACTACATCCAAAGGATGTCTTGGGTTCGCTCATGTTGGGCCTCAAATGTCCCCCATACCTTCACCTACATAGTCATGTGGGCCCCATGGCTATTGGCTTGGTAGGATTCACATTAGTATTGGCAATTTAACACTTGCATCCCCGAATGCAAACCACAAAATATGTTCATGAGGCGTTTGGTCGGAACGTGTCCAGGTGTAGACACAATGACAACTCAAAGTGGAATTAGCTCTCACGACGTTTGGTATAGCATGCTTTGGCCTAATAGGTATTTCGTACTCTCATCGTTAGTCCCCAGGTAGGCAAACTGGTCCTTTATTTTGGATTTATACGAATGCCAGCCTAGACAGGACGTTCCGACTACCGGTACTAGTACCCTTCCAGTTACTACATGCCCGTCATGAGAACTCACTTTGATGAGATTTGAAAACACGAAAATCATTGTAAAATCAATCATGATGTGGTGTGTGCTTGCATGGGTGTGATATGTTATGATCATACGATTTCATGATAGGCATTATTTGATAATACATACTTATGAACATGCTTGAACAATATCAAATGTAACATTTAACATAAACATATAAACATCATGAAATTTGGCATATAACACACAAAATTCTTATAAGTTTCTAATCGACTATAGTATAGGCTCTAAGGGTCTAATAACCTATCCTATATCTCTATAGTCATGGCTCTGATACCAATCTGTCACACCCCGACCCGCAGCGGAAATAAGAGTCGGGGCATAATTGGGTTATCACCAAAGCACATGACATTTACTATTATGTTTCATAATTAAATGAAGTCAAAGTTACATTTCTCAAACATCCAAACATGTTCATTCATTACAAGGGAAAATAACCAAACATAATAATCCAAATACTAAATCGTTTTATTTCTTTTAATCCAGGTCCTATGTGTTCCTAGCTGCTGCTGGTTCACCTGTATCATGTGTAAAATAGGAGGTTTTTGGGTCAACATAAGTTGGCGAGTGAACCTTATAGATAAACATTTGATAATGATTTTATGGTTAGTTTATCAATAAAATATTATGCATAATCATAAAAGAGCACATGTATGAAATCAAACATTGGCAAACATCAGTTACAATTATAACATACATTAACAATCGATAGCATACATGAACATACCAACATCATATAATAATTAACATAATTGAACTGTGCGATCAAGGCTCAATCAAACGGAGCCGATCGTATTGCATGGACTGGAAATGTAAATTGAACTGTGCGCTCAAGGCTCAATCAAACGGAGCCGAACGTATTGCATGAACTGGAAATGTAAATTGAACTGTGCACTCAAGGCTCAATCAAACGAAGCCGAGCGTATTGCATGTATTGAAATGTAAAATGAAATGACCGATCAAGGCTCAATCAAACGGAGCCGATCGTGCGGGCACGCCAAGATCAACCACATAATTAAATGGGGATCCAACTCAACCTCAATGGATGGGGAGCCACGGCCTCGGCAATTGCATGTATTGAAATAATAATTTGCATACAATAATAACTACTTAACAGCAACAAACTAATACGCATGTCATGATATGATATATGCACAATAACTTGGTTATACTATGTAAATGAACAAGACACATGATACACCCAAAAACGTGATTAAAACGGGGAATTTGAAGGGTTCACTCACATTGGGTGCGTTGAATTTGAGATGGTGAGATGCGCACGATTTAGACGAAGCGAAGTCAACGAGGAATCACTAACCTAAATAATAATAGAAAAATATATTAAATGGATGGATTTTATTAAAGATTTTAATGGGATTTTTTTAGATATATTTTTGTGAGTTTATGGCTATTTTCTATCCTTAAAAATGTTATTTTTAAGTATTTTTAATTGATTTTTAAATTAAAAAAAAACAAATAAAATATAAAAAAAATATTATTATTTTACTGTTTGACCGTTGACCGTTGACCGGTTCGGTCAGCGGTAAAGGTTGCGCCAAGCGGGATTCGAACCGGTGACCTTCAGTTCACGTGCACGTAGCTCTACCAACTGAGCTACGTGACTAACCCGTTAGAAACTCAGTTTTAATTATATTTATATACTTATTCGAATTAACCGAAAATACCTTTATTTACAAAAACGTTTTAATTCAATTGACCGGTGCTTGGGACAGGGTTCGAACGCGCGACATGGAGTTTATTTTGCACACAGTCCACCGCTGGACTGTGTGTCTAACCCGGTTATATTCTTGATTTATATTATACTTAACAACTACCCGCTCTAACCCGGTTAGTTCATGAATAAAAAAAGGAATGTTATTACGTAAAGCGTGTGTGTATTAAGGTTCGAACTCGGGACGTGTATATGAACTTTGCACTCAGTCCACCGCTGGATTGTGTGTCTAACCCGTTTATAAACCGGATTTTAATTACTCTTATATTCTGAAATAGATTCATCTTCTTCTTCGGATTACACTGTCAGCGTAACTCGACTGGTTAAAGTTGATTTTGCGATTTACAAAGATCTTAGACACTAACAGTAATTCAAGAGTAAGGAATGGAGAGAGTTTAAAGAACAGAATTTACCGATTGTAGATAATCACAGAAATCCGGCGAAGGTTTTGTCGGTACAGGAAATGAACTCCGACTGTTGAAACAATTAACAGTGTGGATCGATTATTTATAGAATTAAATCACCTAAACAAAGTTTAAATGAAGTGTAGGATATCTTACCAGTTCACAGTGGGATTCCGGCAAATTCAGAAACTTTCCGGCGAAAGTGAGATTTCCGATAATCGTTGGCTAAGATTGATTCTGACGATGGAGTTGTGTTAGAGATTGACTAATCACATGTTTTAAACAAAAAGAGTCGAAAGAATTACCGTGAGAATGCGAGTCCCGGTTTTCCGGTGAGTTGCAGAAAAATTCCGGCGATCGGATTCAGAGGATCTTACGGTTCAGAAACTTGACGAAAATGAAATTGAGTGTTGTTGTGGTAGTTATGAATCGCGCAAATGATCAGAACTTGAATTAAATCAGAGTTTGATAAGTTTTCGGTTTCAAATACCGGAAATGATGAAATCTTTATGTTCATTCAATTCGGACTTAATTAGAAACCGAAATACATCGGTTATAAGCTGGCCAAAAGAAGTCGAAATGATTTAGCGTTCGGTTTGCCGGTTTCCGTTATTCAGATGGCATCAATGGTTAATTCAAGTTCGCGTATAAGTTCCATTTGGTTGCCAATTGTTAACAGAAAACATATTGTGGCGGAGTGGTTTGGGAAGTGGATGTTAAGTCTTTGGCGACAGCTGACCCGGGTTCGAGTCCCGGCAGCTTCAATTGTTTTTTATTTATTTTATTTTAACTTTTTATCAAATATGCTTTTTATAGTTTAGTTTATTTATTAATTATGTAACGTTTAAACTCAAAATAATCATGAATAATTAATGTAATTTCATAACTTGGTACAAGATTACAAAACGGAGCGGGTTTTGGAGACCCGATTTTTACAAATGTTACAGGAGCCCGGTTTCCGGTGACTAACTCCGGCGGTTTCAGCAAATTTCCGGCGATGTATAACTTGCGACAGAGGCTCTACAGGGAGTTTGAGGTGAGTGTGGATAATCTCTGTCTGAGTTCTAGAAGTCCTATTTATAGAGTAAGGCAACACTGGAATGGATTCTTCGGTTTTCTGGCGAGTAACTGAGGATTCCGGCGACTTGCAGGTTGAACAGAGATTTGAGCAGAAAGGTTCGAGAGCAGTTTGGGTAATGTTTTGAGATAGAATGCGAGTGCAATTGAGATGAGATGCATCGATATTTATAGTGCGCATTATCAACGCATGATTTCGGTTTCAAAATTTCGGTCAAGATGTAATTGCCTAACTGATTGCATAACCGATTGGGGATTGTTGACTCCTTGATTGAGTCTATTAGTTACATTCGATGATTGACGAGGAAATCCGGTTTCTTGATGATAGCCGGTGACTTAGCGCGGCTGTTTCTGGTTTGAATCCGGATCAAAGGAAATGTGATTACAAATACATAATTGTTCTGATATGTAGCAGATGTGGGCAAGTGGTGTAGTGGTGTGTTTGGTTTGAGTGGAGACCCGGGTTCGAAACCCGGCAGTCCCATTTAATTTTTTTTACATTTTATTATTATTTATCAATTATGGTTTTTAAATTTTAAAATGTTTATTAATTATGTGTTGTTTAAAAATTAATTTGAGCAATAATTACGCAACGAAACTTATAACTGAATATTCGATTAATAAACGAAGCGGGTTTTGGAAACCCGTTTTTCGACGGATGTTACAGTATCCCCTACTTTTAGAAATTTCGTCCCGAAATTTAAGCAGTAGTATAACAGGAAAAAGGTGCGGGTATTTCTCGCACATTGAGTCCTCACGTTCCCAAGTAAACTCAGGTCCTCGTTTCGACTCCCAGCGTACCCTGACAATTGGAATACGACTTTGTCTTAAACGCTTCTCTCCGAAGTCCATGATTTCTACTGGTCTTTCAATGAAGTGCATAGATTCATCGATCTGAATGTCTTCTAGAGGAATGTGGAGGTTCTCATCGGCGAGGCACTTTTTCAAGTTTGATACGTGGAATGTGGGATGAATTCTGTTGAGTTCTTCTGGTAGGTCAAGCTTGTATGCTACAGGTCCTACTCTTTCGAGTATCTTGAAAGGTCCTACGTAGCGTGGTGCTAGCTTGCCCTTCTGGCCAAAACGAACCACTCCCTTCCACGGTGATACTTTTAATAGTACTTGATCACCAATGTTAAACTCCAAGGGCTTTCGTCGTTTGTCTGCATAACTCTTTTGACGACTTTGTGCCGCTAGAAGATTGTTTCGAATTTGATGGATCTTGTCTGTTGTTTCTTGAATTAATTCTGGACCGGTGATTTGTGCTTCCCCAATTTCGTGCCAACATACTGGAGATCGGCACTTACGACCATATAAAGCTTCGAAAGGAGCCATGCCGATACTTGAATGGTAGCTATTGTTGTACGAAAATTCAACTAATGGTAGGTGAGGTCCCAATTTCCCTTGAAGTATATGACACATGCTCGAAGCATGTCTTCAAGAGTTTGGATGGTGCGCTCAGATTGTCCATCAGTTTGAGGGTGAAAAGCGGTACTGAGGTCTAATCGCGTACCCAAGGCGGTTTGTACGGCTCGCCATGTTCGTGAAGTGAAACGACCATCACGGTCTGAAATGATGCTTAAAGGTACACCATGACGGCTTACGATCTCGCTGATGTAGATATGAGCTAACTTCTCGTTCTTGAAGTCCTCGCGGATCGGAATGAAGTGAGCTGATTTTTTAAGACGATCAATGATTACCCATATAGTGTCATACCCACTGGAGGTGCGAGGTAACCCGGTAATGAAATCCATGGTTATGTTTTCCCACTTCCACACAGGTATTTCGGGTTGGACTAGAAGTCCTGAAGGTCTTTGATGTTCAGCTTTTACTTTGGAACAGGTAAGGCACTTGGAAACAAAAACAGCAATATCCTTTTTCATGCCGGCCACCAGTAGGTGTATCGTAGGTCTTGATACATCTTGTCGGCCCCTGGGTGTACAGAGTATCTTGTTTTGTGCGCCTCATTCATGAGAAAATCACGAAGGTTGTCGCGATCGGGAATCCATATGCGATTTAAATAGTATAAATACCGTCGGATTTGGTTTCGATTTTCAGTTTAGCTCCACATGACAGCTCATCGCGAACGTCATTTTTGGTTACAGAAACATGTTGAGCTGCTCGGATTCGATCTTTGATGTCGGTTATGATTTGCGAACATAGAAGACGAATGGAGTTCGCATAACCTTTTCGACTGAGCGCATCGGCCACCACGTTTGCCTTGCCAGGATGATACCGAATTTCACAGTCGTAGTCGTTAAGAAGTTCGACCCATCTTCGTTGCCTCATATTCAACTCCTTTTGATTGAAGATATGTTGGAGGCTCTTATGGTCAGTGTATATTTCACACTTGGTACCGTAGAGGTAATGTCTCCATATCTTGAGAGCGAACACAACGGCTCCAAGTTCCAGGTCGTGGGTGTTGTAATTCTTTTCATGAACCTTGAGTTGCCTAGAAGCGTAGGCTATCACTTTTCCTCTTTGCATTAATACATAGCCTAGCCCTTGCCCTGATGCGTCGCAATATACTACAAAGTCATCGCAACCTTCAGGAAGTGTGAGGATAGGTGCGTCACAAAGCTTTTGCTTAAGGGTTTGGAAGGCTTCTTCTTGTTTAGGTCCCCATATGAAGGGTTTTCCTTTATGAGTCAAAGCCGTGAGTGGTACAGCAATACGGGAGAAATTGGCAATGAAGCGGCGATAGTAACCAGCCAAACCAAGAAATGATCTTACTTCGGTAGGGGTGCGTGGCGCTTGCCATTCCTGTACTGCCTTGATCTTCGAAGGATCGACATGTATTCCCTTATCATTAACGACATGTCCAAGGAATTGTACTTCTCTTAACCAGAATTCACATTTTGAGAACTTAGCGTAGAGTTTTTCAGTCCTTAAGAGTGTAAGGATAAGTCGAAGGTGTCGTTCATGATCGGATTTAGACTTGGAGTAGATAAGAATATCGTCGATGAAGACTATGACAAAGCGGTCGAGGTAGGGTTTGCATACCCTATTCATTAGATCCATGAAGACAGCTAGGGCGTTGGTTAAACCAAACAGCATGACCATGAATTCGTAATGACCATAACGAGTTCGGAAGGCGGTCTTTGGGACGTCTTCTTCATGTACTCTGAGTTGATGATAACCAGAACGAAGGTCGATTTTTGAAAAGCAGGTGGCGCCTTGAAGTTGGTCTAGGAGGTCGTCGATGCGAGGTAGTGGGTAGCGATTCTTAACCGTTAACTTGTTGAGTTCTCTGTAGTCGATACACATGCGAAACGTTCCATCTTTCTTCTTCACAAAAAGAACAGGTGCACCCCAAGGCAATGAGCTAGGACGTATGAATCCTTTGTCAGTCAGCTCTTGCAGTTGACTGGCCAGCTCTTGCATTTCGGATGGGGCTAACCTATAAGGAGATTTTGCGACTGGCGTAGCGCCAGGTATAAGATCGATACGGAATTCGACTTCTCCACGGGAGGAAGTCCTGAAATGTCGTCAGGAAAAACTTGTGGAAAATCCTTCACTACTGGGATGTCTTCGAGTTTCCTCTCCTTGGTTCCCTTTTTGACGACGTCAGTTAGGAATGCGACATAGTTCTTGCGGAGATATTTTCGGGCTTGAAGGCAGGACATTAATTTGAGTCCTCTTGAAGGGTTTCTCCAAAGATACGTAGGTTCTGACCGTCTGCAAGAGGAATGCGAATGAACTTTTCGCGGCATACTACTTCGGCGTGATGCTGGCTGAGCCAGTCCATACCGATTATAATATCGAAACTTCCCAACTTCATAGGAATGAGGTCAACTGGGAAATCGTGATCGTTTAGAGCGAGGGTACAATTTCGTATAATAGAATTTAATGAAATGGGCTTTCCGTCTGCAACTTCCACCGTTAGAGATTCTATGAGATTATCACGAGTCTGGTTGAGGATAGGTTCAAATTCTAAGGACACAAAACTCTTATCCGCGCCAGTATCGAATAACATGGATGCATAACTACCATTGATGAGAAACGTACCGTTAACCTCGTTGTTGTCAGCCCTAGCTTGGTTGGCATTGATGTTGAAAGCTCTTCCTCTAGCAGGTGGAGGAGCTTGGTTAGCTTGATTCACCGGATTCGCTTGAGCTTGGGCATGGATGATGTTCACCAAGCGGGGACATGTGTTCCTGAAGTGGTTTGGGTCTCCACAGTTGTAACATGCTCGCATGGGTTGCATCATGGGGTAGTTGGGTTGGTAGTAGGATTGGGCTATATGTTGTGCAGGTGGTAGGAGTAAAGGTTGTTGGGCTTGACCCACCATCTGATGGTGGGTTTGGGTTGAGGGTTGATTGCGGTTCATTCGTTGAAGCGTGCGACAAGTTTGAATAGTGTGACCCGGACGGCCACAGCTGGTGCAATGGTTGCATTTTGGGTATGGGCCGGTGTATGGCTTTTTGAACGGTGCAGCTGAGGGAGCAATTTGGGTAATTGGTGCGGCAGTGATAGGAGAGTTTGTGTATTTGACGGCAAAATTTCTGCTGTTTCGTTTCCTCTTACCAGCAAACCTTGAGGAGGAGGTGGAATGGTTTGGAGTTTGGGCCTCAACGGGGGCTTTCTTTTTCTCATCCTTGAATTTGCCATTTCGGATGCGATTCTCGGTAAGTTCGGTAGCTAGTTCCATAGCGGCTTCAAGTGTTGCAGGCGAAGTGCTAAGAACTGAGTCTTGAATTTTCGAGGGGAGGCCTCGAATGTAGTGTTCAACCAAACGGTACACGGGGGTGAACAGATTAGGAATCATTTGGTTCAGCTCGAGAAACCTTTTCTTGTAGGAAGTATGATCTCCTTCCTTTTGTTTTAACGAGTGGAATTCATCTTCCAACTTTTTGATTTCGCTTCTTGGACAGAAGCGTCTTGTCATGATTCCCTTAACTCTTCCCATGTTAAGGCTATGGCATCTTCGACTCCCCGCTTACCCTTTTCTGTGTTCCACCAGGTAAGGGCTACTCCAAACAGTCTCCCTGTTGCATAACGTACCTTGCGATCCTCGGGACAATCGCAATTGAGGAAGGTGTTCTCCATTTCTTCAAACCAGTGGAGGAGGGCGGTAACACCTTCGGTCCCTTCATACTTTGGGGGATCGCAAGATTTAAAGTGTTTGTAGGAGCACTTTTTGGAGTGAGGGTTGACGATGTTCTGGTCTTCTTGGTTGGGAGTGTTGATGGGATTTGCGGTAAGGGCTTGTTGAACTTGAATTACGATGTCAGGAAGCACCGCGGCCATTTGTTTAGCAATTTGGGTGGCCAAGCATTCATTTGATCTTCCTGACTTTTTACCTCCACGTAGTTGCCTAGCGGACATCTATAGGAACATACATAGGAAGATTGTGAGTTTAAGAAGTTTTTAGGTGTCATGTGTCGTTAAAAGAATAAAAATAACATAATCATCAATAATTGCAACTACATCCATAGGATGTCTTGGGTTTGCTCATGTTTGGGCCTCCAATGTCCCCCATACCATCGCCTGTATAGTCATGTGGGCCCCCATGACTATTGGCTTAGTAGGATTCACATTGGTGTTGGCGGATTAACACTCGCATCACCCGAATGAAAACCATGAAATATGATTGCAAGATGTATTGTAGGAGGGTGTCCAGGTATAGACACAATGACAACTCAAAGTGGGGTTAGCTCACACGACGTTTGGTATAGCATGCTTTGGCCTAATAGGTCCTTTGTACTCTCATCGTTAGTCCCCAGGTAGGCAAACTGGTCCTTTTATTTTGGATTTATACGAATGCCAAGCCTAGACAGGACGTTCCGACTACCGGTACTTGTACCCTTCCAGTTACTACATGCCCGTCATGAGAACTCACTTTGATGTGATTTGAAAAATACAAAAATCGTTGCAAAAATCATGGGAATTGTGAGGTGTGTGCTCTCATGGATATGATATGGTATGAGGATATGATTCATGATGAGCATTTTATAATAATATGTACTTATGAACATGCTTGCATAACATTGAATGTAACAATAAACATAAAGCATATAAACATCATGAATTTTGTATGTAACGCATGACAATTTAAAATTTTAATCTACTATAGTATAGGCTCTAAGGGTCTAATAACCTATCCTATATCCCTATAGTCATAGCTCTGATACCAATCTGTCACACCCCGACCCGCAGCGGAATAAGAGTCGTGATGTTTACTAAAAAGTTTCATATTTATTAAATTCAAATTACAACTTAAATATTCAAATCAAATCCATACAATTACAAAGAAAAGAAACTAAGTAAAACAATCTAATGCTTAAACTGATTTATTCTTCTAGGCCTTCCTATGTGTTTCTTGCCTCAACTGGATCACCTGTATCATGTGTAAAACGGGGGATATTTTGGGTCAACAAAAGTTGGCGAGTGAACCTTGATAAAACATTATTATTAATTTCTAGTTGTATTTAATATTGAAAATTTGTGCAATAATCCCATGTGAGCAAACATATATATATAACAAAACACAAACCACATTGGATGAGTAAATGACATGAATGATGATGTATCTGAGATCAAGGCTCAATCAAACGGAGCCGATCGAATGTTATGAATGATGATGTATGTGAGATCAAGGCTCAATCAAACGGAGCCGATCGAAATGAGGCACCTGATACTCAACCTGTATCCCACGGGGAGCTGATGGGCCTAATGAAATGCTTGCACTGAAAATGATAAATCCAAACTAAACATAATTCACACAACAATTGATACACATTTGATACACATTTGATCACAGATATGATGTATGCACAAGTGTTTATATATAAATAATAACAGGATTATACGACACATGATACACCCAAAAAATGTGATTAAAACGGGGAATTTGGTAGAGATTCACTCACATTGGGTGCGTTCTTGGATGACGTTGGATGCGCACGAGTTTTGGGATCTGATCGACGAGGAAAACTAACCTAAAATAATAACGAAATGGTTCGGTAAATAACTGGATTTTATTTGAGATTAATACTTTTAATTCATAATCGTAATAGGATTTTTAGATTTATTTTTGTGAGTTTAAGGACATTTTCTAACTTTAAAAATATTATTTTTAATTGATTTTTAAATTAAATAAATAAATAAAAAGAAATAAAAATTTTGACTTTTGACCGTTGACCGTTGACCGGTCGGATTCAGTTTATTCATGCGCGGAGTGAGGTTCGAACCCGGGACCTCTCGTATGCGTGCACGCAGCTCTACCAACTGAGCTAAGTGTCTAACCCGAAATAAATTGCATTTTAATTATATATATATACTAGTTAGAAATCCGAAATTATTTAATTTAAAAAAAATTATAACTCCTTGAACCGGCGTGCATGACATGTTTCGAACCCGTGACCATCGACTTAATTTGCACCCAGCCCGACCAACTGGGCTGGGTGTCTAACCCATCATTATCCGGGGTTATACTATATTTATATACATGTTGAAGGATGTTCTGAATAGGTTTTCAAAAAGATTGGTTTTATTTCAGAAGTCGAAACAAGTGTGGCTCGAACCCGGGATGTACGCGTTGAAATTGCACACATTCACCGCTGGACTGTGTGTCTAACCCAGTTAAAATACTGATTTTAATTGTATTCATAAACAACTCGATATTCATCTTCTTCATTAATCTCCGATCGAACACAGATTAGTTAAACATTTGATTTTACTGCTCTATTGTTTTAGAGTTTGAACAAGTAAATTGAATAGAACTGACAGAAAGATTAAGAATGCATACCGAACACAGGAGCCCGGTTTTCCGGTGACTAACTCCGGCGGTTTCAGCAAATTTTCGGCGATGTATAACTTGCGACAGAGGCTCTACAGGGAGTTTGAGGTGAGTGTGGGTAATCTCTGTCTGAGTTCTAGAAGTCCTATTTATAGAGTAAGGCAACACTGGAATGGATTCTTCGGTTTTCGGCGAGTAACTGAGGATTCCGGCGACTTGCAGGTTGAACAGAGAGTTGAGCAGAAAGGTTCAAGAGCAGTTTGGGTAATGTTTTGAGATAGAATGCGAGTGTAATTGAGATGAGATGCATCGATATTTATAGTGCGCATTATCAACACATGATTTCGGTTTCAAAATTTCGGTCAAGATGTAATTGCCTAACTCATTGCATAACCGATTGGGGATTGTTGACTCCTTGATTGAGTCTATCAGTTACATTCGATGATTGACGAGGAAATCCGGTTTCTTGATGATAGCCGGTGACTTAGCGCGGCTGTTTCTGGTTTGAATCCGGATCAAAGGAAATGTGATTACAAATACATAATTGTTCTGAGATGTAGCAGATGTGGGCAAGTGGTGTAGTGGTGTGTTGTGTGTTTGGTTTGAGTGGAGACCCGGGTTCGAAACCCGGCAGTCCCATTTAATTTTTTTTACATTTTATTATTATTTATCAATTATGGTTTTTAAATTTTATAATGTTTATTAATTATATGCTGTTTAAAAATTAATTTGAGCAATAATTACGCAACGAAAACTTATAACTGAATATTCGATTAATAAACGAAGCGGGTTTTGGAAACCCGTTTTTCGACGGATGTTACAATAAGTTTTTGTGTTATTCTATGTACGTTTTTAGTTGCTTTACGTTTTGAAATAAATTTATTAGATGATAAACATTCAAGTTACTTTACGTTTCGATTCTGCCAAAACGCGGCATACTATTCTTTAACTTAAAAAAACTTTACTTTCTTACGTACTTATTTTTATGTATATGTGGGTATGGGTTCAAGTTGGTTAACGTTTTAACAAAAAATTCTTTCGTAAGTAAGTCCGATCAAATATAGTACGTCTTCGTGCTTATTTTTATGTACATTTTTAGTTTGTCTACGTTTTACGTAACTTTTGTTAAGAAAGAAGTTTGGTGAGATATGATAGGTTTTCATTAGATGGTAAAAATTCAAGTTACATTATATTTTGAACCCGCAGCAACGTGCGGGGAAATTTACTAGTTACATCCATTAAAAGCCTAGTATACTAAAAAAACTATCACATATCTGAATCAACTAATATAAAACACATTTTAACCAGCATACTGCTTTTGTTTGTTACACATTTAAAGTTAACTATATAAGATATATTTAACATTGGAGTATAGACGAGCCAAGCTGCTTGGGACTAGATTAGTAAAACTTGAAATGAGCCAAGCTTAAAATGAGCTCGAGACTAAAGTAACTTTAATTTATTGATTTGGCTCAGGCTATGTACGCGAAGATCGTTTAGGTTTGTGAGCCTAACGTACCGAGTAGAATTTTAATAATTCAAGTAGGCAAACAACCATGTCCAGCCATATCATTTTGTTGAAATATTGTGTACAAATATATTATTCATAGATCAAACATGTTACACTCTGTGGGTCAACTTATTTGTAACGTGTTACAAGTTGTTGGGCTGTTATATATGTTGGACTGTTATATTAGTTGGGCACAAGTTGGTAAGTTGTTATAACAAGTTATTGTGGGCCAAGGGTTATATTTGTGCAGATACTAAGGTTGAGGTCTCCTGAGTAACTAAAAGAGATTGCAAGGTTCTTGACGTAATATTTGAGGGACTGGAGTGTAACATTGAAAGATGCTGCTATATAAGGGAAGAGAGAGAAGGAGTAGCTCACTTCTTCCAGATTTTTCTTAGGGTTTCTTTGGTTTTCTCTCGGTATTCGTTTGTCTTTCTGTTGACCTCTGTGTTGAGATCTTTGTTGTGTTAAGAGATCTTGTGATCTCTGAGTTGTTAGTGTTTGTATCCTTTTATTGCTGATCATTTAACAGATTATACTAATCTATTGAATCTGATCTTGTATTGTTATAGATCTCATATTCTTGAGATCTAGGGTTTGGTAGGGTATTTTTGGGTTGGTTAAACTAATAAGAATTAAGTCACTTGTTTTGTCGCTATTTCTGGTGTTCTTTTTGTTATGTGTTGAGTTAATACCATTTTACATGGTATCAGAGCTTTATGTGAGCTCTTGTGTTTGATTCTGGAGTTTCCGCTGCATGATATACGGTTTGATCTGGTTATTTGTTGTTTCTTTGTGGGTATTTATTATAGAACTGTTTTGATCTTTTCTTGGAGTGTGTGTAGGTATAGATCTGGTGTTAGTGAAACCCTAGCTAGGGTTTGTTGGCGTTGTAGAGAAGGAGATCTTTGTTGTCTGGATTAAAGACTGTGTTGGTCTCTGAACCCTAGAGGGTTCAGGGCAAACCAACCAGATATTCTTACTGCTTCATTTGAGTCTATTTTATAACCCTAGAAGGTTATAAGATAGATCGATTTGGAGGGAGTTAAACGCTGTTGTGATACTTCACTATTCTCTTCTCTTTGTTTTTTGCTGCTCAGTGCATATTGTTGGTCTAGGCATTGCTGTTACCGGACTAGTCGGGCCGGCACTTGATTGAGTCTGTCTGTCTGTTTGTTTTGCATATTGTTGTTGTTGTTTGAGCATTAGTATTAGTCTGCAACTGTATTATGCTTGTCCAGGCATCTATAGAGTGATGAACTTGGAATCTGGCTTCTGATACAGTCATGTATTTTTTTTGTTGGTTATTGTTTTTCAGTATTGATTGATATCTGCCAGTACTTTTTGGTGCTTGTTTGATATTATGGGTGATACTGGTAGTACTTCTCAGACAATAATAAGTAAATTAGATATTGGTGACCCATTATATGTTCACCCTAGTGATTCTAGTTCTTTGACCACTGACTGTGTTGGTCTCTGAACCCTAGGGGTTCAGGGCAAACCAACCAGATATTCTTCTGCTTCATTTGAGTCTATTTTATAACCATAGAAGGTTATAAGATAGATCGATTTGGATGGAGTTAAACGTTGTTGTGAGACTTCACTATTCTCTTCTCTTTGTTTTTTGCTGCTCATTGCATATTGTTGGTCTAGGCATTGCTGTTACTGGACTAGTCGGGCTGGCACTTGATTGAGCTTGTCTGTCTGTTTGTTTTGCATATTGTTGTTGTTGTTTGAGCATTAGTGTTAGTCTGCAACTGTATTATGCTTGTCCAGACACCTATAGAGTGATGAAACTGGAATCTGGCTTCTGATACAGTCGTGCATTTTTTTTGTTGGTTATTGTTTTTCAGTATTGATTGATATCTGCTTGTATTGTTTAGTGCTTGTTTGATATTATGGATGATACTGGTAGTACTTCTCAGACATTAATAAGTAAATTAGATATTGGTGACCCATTATATCTTCACCCTAGTGATTCTAGTTCTTTGACTATTGTTAGTGTTAAGTTGAAGGGAACTGAGAACTATTCAATATGGTCTAGTTCTATGAAGTTAGCTTTAGAAGCCAATAATAAGTTTGGGTTTATTGATGGTAGTTGTAAAAAATCAGAGGATGATGATGTTCTTGCTAGTCAGTGGGATAGGTGTAATTCTGTTGTGTTAACCTGACTTTTAAATTCAGTGTCTGAGGAATTGTTTTTAGGGCAAGTCTTTTCTAAATATGCCTCAGAGGTTTGGGATGATTTAAAAGAGACATATGATAAGATAGATGGTTATTTGGTATATGATTTGTATAAGAAAAATAACTGTATTACACGAAATGGGAGTTCAGTAGCAGATTATTATAATAGATTAACAACTACGTGGAAGCAGTTTGATGCTATGCTCAAACTGCCCACTTGTTCTTGTAAAGCAGCAAAAGATTATAATGATTTTTCAGCATTAATCAATCTAATGCAATTTCTTATGTGTTTGGATGATATATATCAACCAGTTAGAACAAACATATTAACCAGAGAATCATTTTCATCTGTCAAGGTTGCTTTTTCAATGGTTTCTAGATAGGAATCACATAGGCTGTCTAGCAGTGGGTCTAAAAGTCAACCTGTGTCTTTTGTTTCTAAACCTAATCAAGTATTTGATTCTAAAATAAGAGGTTCTAATCAAAGGGGTCCTAATCCAAACTTGAAATGTACACATTGTAATATGTTGGGGCACACAGTAGATAGATGTTTTGAAATTGTAGGATATCCTCCAAGGTTTAAAAGAAGACCTAGTAATAATAATCAGTCTTTTAGGAATAAATTCAAATAATAATAAGTCTAATAATATTATTGTTGGGTCTTCTTCTACTGTGGGAACCTCTGGTTCACCTTTTACACCTGAGCAGATAACAAAGTTGTTGAGTTTAGTTGGAAAAAAGAGTGGTAATGATCCATAGTGCTCTAATATGGGAGGTGAGTCAGTTATTGTAATAATTTTGTTAGTTGTTCTAGTTCTGTTGTGTTTAGCAACATGTATTGGATAGTAGATTCAGGGGCTAGTCAACACATGGTGAATAATGATAGGGAAATGTTTAATGTTGTTGATGTCTCAGAGTTTGATCTTAAAGTAGGTCATCCTAATGGAACTAGTGTTAAAGTTATAAAAATTAGTAATATAAAATTGGTAAATGGTATAGTTTAAAAGATGTCTTTAATGTTCCTGGATATAATGTGAATTTGCTGTCAGTTCATAGGTTAGCTAAAGATAACCAAATTTCTGCAGTGTTTAATGAAAATGGTTGTGTACTACAGGATTCCAGGTTAACGAAAGTCTTGGTGATTGGTAGTCAGAATAATGGGTTGTACTTTGTTGGTAACAATGGTAATTGTATGAATGTTTGTTTTAATGGTTTTGTAAAGTCTATTGTGGGGCATAGTCGATTAGGTCATCCTTCTGATCTGGTGTTAGCTGTGTTGAAAGAGAGTGAGGTTAAAAATGCTGATCATGGTCATTCTGAAGTTTATCACATGTCTAAACAAGTTAGAGTTCCATTTCCACTTAGTGAACATAAATCTAAATTTGTAGGGGATTTAGTTCACTTACATCTATGGGAGATCAAATGTTGAGACCAGCCTATCTGAGGGTAATGTTCAAAGTGTTAGAAGGTAGTCTAGGAATGTGACTCTTCCTAAAAGATTTGATGAGTTTGTTGTTGAGGGTAAGGTTAAGTATGGTATTGAGAAAGTTGTGAGTTATGCAAATATGTCTGTTGATAATTTGAGTTTGGTTGCTTCATTGAACAAATCTATTGAACCTAATTCATACAGTGAAGCGGTTAAAGATCCTAAATGGGTAGATGCCATGAATAATGAAATGTAAGCTCTTTATATGAATAATACTTGGGTTGTTGTTGAATTGCCTAAGGGTAGAAAACCTATAGGATGCAAATGGGTATATAAGGTAAAATATAAAGCTAGTGGTGAAGTTGAAAGGTATAAAGCCAGATTAGTGGCTAAATGGTTTAATCAAAGAGAAGGAATAGATTTTGGAGAAACATTTTCTCCTGTTGTTAAAATGTGTACAATTAGAATTGTGCTAAATTAATAATGCTTGGCCTTTGTACCAACTAGATATAAATAATGCTTTCTTGTATGGGTCTTTAAGTCAAGATGTTTATATGACCTTGCCACAAGGTTACTTTAATACTAATAAAAATAATGTATGTAAACTAGTTAAATCTCTTTATGGGCTTAAACAAGCTCCAAGAAAGTGGAATAAAAGAATGACATATGTGTTAGCTGATATGGGTTTTGTACAAAGTTTATGTGACCATTCTATGTTTATTTTAAACAAACAAGATGTTTTTCTAGTTTTGTTAGTAATTGTTGATGATATAGTTGGTAAGGAAAGTCCTGGTGATTGGTAGTCAAGATAATGGGTTGTACTTTGTTGGTAACAATGGTAATTTTATGAATGTTTGTTTTAATGGTTTTGTAAAGTCTAGTGTGTGGCATAGTAGATTAGGTCATCCTTCTGATAAGGTGTTAGCTGTGTTGAAAGAGAGTCTCGAGGTTAAAATGCTGATCATGGTCATTGTGAAGTTTGTCACAGGTCTAAACAAGTTAGAGTTCCATTTCCACTTAGTGAACATAAATCTACATTTGTAGGGGATTTAGTTCACTTACATCTATGGGAGATCAAATGTTGAGACCAGCCTATCTGAGGGTAATGTTCAAAGTGTTAGAAAGTCGTCTAGGAATGTGACTCTTCCTAAAAGATTTGATGAGTTTGTTGTTGAGGATAAGGTTAAGTATGGTATTGAGAAAGTTGTGAGTTATGCAAATATGTCTGTTGATAATTTGAGTCTGGTTGCTTCATTGAACAAATCTATTGAACCTAATTCATACAACGAAGCTGTTAAAGATCCTAAATGGGTAGAGGCCATGAATAATGAAATGGAAGCTCTTTATAGGAATGATACTTGGGTTGTTGTTGAATTGCCTAAGGGTAGAAAACCTATAGGATGCAAATTGGTATATAAGATAAAATATAAAGCTAGTGGTGAAGTTGAAAGGTATAAAGCCAGATTAGTGGCTAAAGGGTTTAATCAAAGAGAAGGAACAGATTTTGGAGAAACATTTTCTCCTGTTGTTAAAATGTGTACAATTAGAATTTTGCTAAAACTTGCTGTTAATAATGCTTGGTCTTTGTACCAACTAGATATAAATAATGCTTTCTTGTATGGGTCTTTAAGTCAAGATGTTTATATGACCTTGCCACAAGGTTATTTTAATACTGATAAAAAATAAGTGTGTAAACTAGTTATATCTCTTTATGGGCTTAAAAAAGCTCCAAGAAAGTGGAATGAAAAACTGACATCTGTGTTAGCTGATATGGGTTTTGTACAAAGTTTATGTGACCATTCTATGTTTATTTTAAAGAAACAAGATGTGTTTATAGTTTTGTTAGTATATGTTGATGGTATAGTTATAACAAGAAATAATAAGTCTGAAATTGACCATGTGAAAAAGTGTTTGAGTGATAATTTTCAAATGAGTCTATTTGTTTATCTCCAAGAAAGTATTGTCTTGAGTTGTTGAATAAATTCGGATATTTAGGTTGTAAACCTGTTGGGACTCCTATTGAACGGAGTCATCTTGTTACAAATAAAACTGATAAAGAACAGAAAGTTTTAGAAAATGTTAATGGTTTTCAAAAATTAATTGGAAAGTTAACATATCTGTCTTTAACTAGACCACATATAAGTTATGCGGTTCAATTTCTAATTCAGTTCATGCACATACCATGTCAACCACACCTGGATATTGCTTTAAGGCTGTTAAGATACTTAAAACAGTGTCCAGGCAAAGGTGTTATGTTTAGGAAAAAAATGACTTGGAACTTTTAGGATATGTGGATTCTAATTGGGCCAAGTGCATTTCGACTAAAAAGTCGGTTACTGGGTATGGGGTGTTTCTGGGAGATACACTTATCTTCTAGAAAAGTAAAAAAACAGAATGTAGTATCAAGGTCTACAGCTGAAGCTAAGTATAAGGCGATGTGCTCAGCTACTTGTGAAATTATGTGGATTTTGAATGTTCTACATGAGTTAAAAGTTAAGTATACATTGCCTGTGAAACTGTTTTGTGATAGCAAATATGTTATATCAATTTCCTTAAACCCAGTTTTCCATGAAAGAACTAAACACTTTGAATAGGACTTGCATTCATTAAGAGAAAAAATTGCAAGTGGTATAATTGAACCACAATTATTGCTATTGAAAACCTAGTTACATGCATTTTTACAAAAGGGTTGAACAATTGCAACATAGTGCTTTATGTGGAAAGTGGGGACTATTTAACATGTTTACTGTATGAATTATGGGTGGATGTTGAAATATTGTGTAAAAACATATAATTCATATATCAAACATGTTACACTTTGTGGCTCAACTTATTTGTAACGTGTTACAAGTTGTTGTTGGCTGTTACATCTGTTGGACTGTTGTATTAGTTCGGCTCAAGTTGTTAACTTGTTATAACAAGTTTTCTTTATTTATGATTCACGTAAATTTAAACTGTTAAATTGAATTTCTAATCTTATATTCGAATAATAATGAAAAGTGTTCAAAATTTTGAATTTGAATTGTTTTTGAATAAGTTATCGCAGGATTTTTTCATTCGTTCTCACAATTCTCACAGTATTTAGCCTTCTCATTTAAACCTACGCTAAATATTGTGAGAACCCTGAAAACAAATGAAAAACGACGAGAACGAATGAAAAAACGGGGAGACCTTGTTCAAAAACAATTAAAATTCAATATTTTTACACTTATCATTATTATTCGAATACAACATTAGAGATTTAATTTACACTTTTAAATTTACCTGAATTCGTAAATAAAGAAATTTTACACATGTGTAAAAAATCTAACAAGAGTGATTTTGAGAGGAGAAATGAATTATTCGACGTTGTAAATTCTTGTTTTGATTGGTTTTTTTATTCGTTCTCACGGTTCTTGCAATATTTATTATTTACAAGATAACCCTCCAATATATATATATATATATAATATATATATATATATGTAGGGTAAGGTTATTGTAAAAAAAGTTAAAAGTGTGAGAAGTGTGAGAAATATTGTAGAGATGACATGTGTCCTCATTCTAAATTAATTCAAAAGGGTAAAAAATAATTTTATCATTGATTTAATTAATTGATAACCTTCCATAACCACCACCCTTATTTATAGGAACATGATTTTTTTAAAGGACTCTATAAAAACACTACGAATAACACTGCAACCACCTTTCAGCACATATATAACACCATTCAATAAGTATGTAACACCATTTTAAAGATCTCTATAAAAACACTACGAATAACACTGCAACCACCATTCAGCACATATATAACACCATTCAATAATTATATAACACCATTCAATAAGTATATATTACCATGATTGTAATCATAATACAATGTTACATACTCTAGATGTTAAAACACCATGACTTGAATCAAAATTCATTATTTGCAATGCTATCCAATACAATTAAAACACTATTGTATGAACATAGAAAAAAACACCATGGACTAAAATATTAAATCGAAACATAATTTTTTTCTCTACATAAGTATAACAATATGGTACTCATATTAAAGATAAAAAAGCACTCGTTATTATGGTGTAATTTAAAAAAAAAGAGTTACGAATAAAAAGTTATTGACAAGTAAAAAAGAAGGGGGGAAATTGCATGTGCATTGAATGTGAGTTTCTAATTTAAAATGTTAAATTTACCTTTATACCCCTAATCAAGAAAATTGTTTATTTTAATTGTAACCACTATTTACAATTTTACCATTATAATCTCAACCATCAGATCAAATATCTAATGGTGTAAATTCTTTCTTACTATTCTCACAAAAAACCTCTTTTTTACAGGATCCTATATATATATAATATATATATATATATATGGGAGGGTTATCTTGAGAACATGGATTTTTGTGAGAACCATATGAACAACTTTCATCCATAGATTATCTTAAATCAAGGGTTAAGATTAGTGGGGGTTTAAATGAGAAGGGGGCCATTAAATAAGATTAAAAAGGGCAATATTGTAAAATCACATTCATTTACCCTTCACCCCCAAACTCACCTTCTCCCTCACAAAATCGAATCAACATCTTCCAGATCCATAATCTTTCTCACAAAATCAACCTACAGATCTGAAGTTATTATAGATTTTTTAGGAGAAGAAAGATGAAAGAACGACAATCGAACCGACAAGGAATGTAAAAGGGCCACTGAAAGTACTTCCTCAGGAAATTAAATAGGCACCTTACAAAATTCCAAATCCACCATCTTCCTCACGAAATCAACCTGCAAATCGGAATTTATCGAAGGTTTTGGCGAAGGAAATAACAACGATCGAACCGATGGTGAACATTAAGAGGTCGCTGGGAGTACTTTTAATGCTTTAAAGGTCACCCAGGTCTTGGTTTTTCTAATTGTATTATTACTCTGTTTCATCAAAAACAAGTTAGAACTCTTGATGTGATCGAAAAGTCGTTCTATTTTATGTTGTGGTGGTAATATAGGAAATTGAGTATTGATTTGTCGAAATCTCTACTATGTTTTCATAAATTGTGTTTTTGAGGTCATGAAATTAGGGCTGGAATGTGCTTATTGTATGTATCATAATATAATTGTACGCCATTTGACTTAAGGGAGCATCCATTTGAGTTCTGGTATATATATTTCTTGCACACTGACAAATTCACATTCCATCAGTTCTGATTTGATCTAATATGTGATTTTGAACTCTAATCCATGATTAAACAAAAACAAAACGTTACACATGTGTAAGTCTTTCAAACCAAAACTTACACATGTGTAAATAGAAACTTTGTAAAACAAATTTACACATGTTTAACTGAAATTTGCAAATATGTAAATCAGAAACACTTACACATGTGTAAAATAAACAGTTACATGTATAAAATAGAAACTTACAGATGTGTAACTGAGATTTTACACAAGTGTAAAACAGAAACTTACGCATGAAAATCTAAACACCATATGAAAAAGTAGAAATGTGTAGTGAATGCAAGTGTGAAACTGATTGTTGGAGAAATGAATGTGGGAAAAAAGTCTTGATGGTGAGATGCATGTTATGTATGATTGGTATTTGTAAGTGTTCCCCAATTGAGTAATTTGGAAGATCGATTTGTTTTTTTATAGTTCATCTATATAGTTTTGAAGGTTTACACATGTGTAAATCATAATAGTTTAAAAAAAGAATAGATATGAAGGTTTACACATGTGTAAATCATTATAGTTAAAGAAAATCACCGTTCCACTTTTGTACCTCTGAATATAACTTAGATCTGTTCGGCTCCAACTACCAGTTTTGGGTTTGAAATATAAAATTTGTTTGTTGGAGTTTGTAGACAACTGTATTTGGGGCAACAAATTTGAATGGAATTCTTAAAGCGAATTAACACTATATTAAAACCAATTTCTAGATTTCAAATTCCTTCGAATTTGTTGCTCTCTCATTGATCTTTAATTTCCTTTTATGCAGATTTTTTCAAGGTCCATGTGATGGAGTGCACAACCAATGCTTTCAGGAGTCGTGGTGACAAACTTTAAAGTTTTGTTTGTTGAATTCAGGTGTAGGTCGGTTCATTGTAAATAAAATGTTTAACGTGTTTAAGTAAGATGTTTACACATGTGTAAATCATCTTAGTTGATTTTGTATTTGTGTAATTAAGCAACTTACACATGTGTAAATCAACTTAGTTAATATTGCATTTATGTGATTAAGCAAAATAGAAACTTACAATGTGTAAAGCAAGTTACACCTGTAACTGAGTTACACATGTTTGAACTGAGAATTTACACATGTGTAAAACAAATTTACACATGTGTAACTGAGAATATACACATGTGCAAGTCAGAATGTTTATTTGTTTATAATGGCATGTAAAACAAATGACTTAAATATTTGTTTGGGGACCTGAAAATCAGGTTGGATTTGGTGTTTGTTGGTGATATTCTTTGGTGTATGTGTGTTTGGTGTTTCGACATGTTGAGGAACGAGGATGATGTTGTTGCTTGGTTGAGTTCAAGGTTTTTAGGAAGTTCAAGATGGACTCTCGGTTGTTATGCTTTAGATGTATCTTTTGGTCGTGTTTGATTGTTTTTTGTTGTTTTTGGATCGTTTTGGTTGTGTGAAACTTGATTGCGCAGATTTATTTTTATGTAGGACTTGGGCCGAGTGTGGCCCAAGTCTAGAATAGATTTTTGGATGTTACTTGATTTTGATTTGGGCATATGGGTTGACATCAATAAGAAACATACATATACACAACAAGAACATAAATATGGGATATTAGATGGATATGTAAAAGGTTTAGCATCATTAACAATAAAGCTAAAATAAAAAAAGGTTTAAGCAATTACACATGTGTAAATCAGAACAGAACATGAAGTGATACAAACAATTACACTTATAATGGGTCAAACATAAAAAACATGTATTGGTATCTTACACATATGTAAACGTAATGAAACCAACATTTCATGAACATATTTTAAAATTATGAATGCAAATAACCATAATAATTACACATAAAAACATATAATTGAGAAAATTAAATACTCGTATTCTGTTTAAATTAGCAAAAACTAAACGATTGTGTTGTTATGGTTAGGAGCATTACCTACATGTAGTAAGTTAGCTATGCAATTCGATTAATCAATTAAAGATTCAAACCAACATTTTCGGTACCGGTCCGGTACGATATCGGTATTTGAGGTAAAACGGGTAAATACCGGTACCGAACCGGTACTGAAAATGTCAAAAGTCGGTACCGAAAATGTACCCGGTTCGGTAAATTCGGTACCGGTACCGAGTATGATTTGCTCATCCCTACCTTCATCCGTTCGATTTTATTTTGTAGGACAGTTATGAGAATCATGGTAGCTAAGTTTGCCACACAATTTGAACTTCCTTTTATTCTTCTTGCTCATAACTTTTGCCTCTGTCAAAGCTTAAAATTTTATATGTTGTCAACACAAAAATGAAACTAATTGTTAAACACCTTTTTAGGCAATATATCCTTTTTTTCCACCATGAGCATGAAACCGAATTGTTAATCAGACTGAACTTAACCTGCAAATATGAAAACATTTACTATTATAACACATGAATAATGGTATATATCTAAAAATATAAATGTTAAACAAGAAATGAACTATAAAACAAACAAAGTCAGCTTATAATCACCAACAACGGACCCTTTATCAAAAGCGAGAAACAATATAGTGTTCGTAACCATCAACAATATTAGGTCTACTATTCATACATGATAATAAGGCCTTAGAAATCTCCTTTTGGACATTATAAAAATGATTTGGTGGATACAATTTTTGCATGCTCAAGAACCCGAGTCGATATCGTTGACATCAATTACTGCGTCAAACACAACATATATTGAACTAAAGTATTGGATGCACTAGAATTAAACTTAAAAAATGCATTTAGTCTTACACATCTAGATGTGGTTTTCACTATATAATAGGCAACACTATATAATAGGCAAGGATGAGCAAAACAAAAGGCTTAACATCAATTAAAAACATACATATGCACAACAAGAATAGAATATATGGGACATGATATTGATATGTAGAAGGCTTAGCATCAATAATAGAGAACATAGAACAACAATTACACTTGTGTAAATTTGAATAGGATGGAATGTAAGCAATTAGTAATTACACATGGGTAAATCTGGACACGGTGGGATACAAGAAATTACTATTACACATCTCTTGTTTCAAGATGTTAAACAAACACATGACTTTAATTGTTTGTCTTTGCAAAGAAAGGAGTAAGTAATTACACATGTATAAAACAAAAAAGGAAATGAACACTAATATTACATTAAAAGAAGCAACAACTACACAAATGCTTCATCCAGATCTTCAAATTGTTATTCATGATTGACAACACTTCTACAATTCGACTCGCTATTCCTCACATAAGATTCAAGATAAACCATGACATCAATTCACCAAATAAAATTAAAATAGGGCAAATTACGAGCACTATATGAGCTGAAATCTTGGAATATGTGCAACAAAACTGAGAATTGAGATCGAAGAACACATGTAACAGCATCGATAATTGAAATCATGGAACATATGTCACAAAATCGACAATTGTTAAAGATCAGAAGTGAATGACAATAGAGAAAATGATACCTGCAAATCAGTTCATGAAATAATTGAAGATAACTTAGAAATCGTTGAAGATGGTGAATCTACTGAAGATTTATTAGCAGAGTAATTCAAAGGAGATTGACAATTTGATGCCCTAATCATCGTGCGCTAATTTTATCAATAGAAGCTTTGATAAATTTGAGTACTGGTAATGGAAAAGCGGATTGGTTTGATTACCAATTTAACCTTTCATTAAAACATCAGGAAATAAAAATGAGTGGCTGAGATTTGTTCTCACAAAAAATGGGTGTTCTCATTTAAACCTTCATATATATATATAAAATATATATATATATATATATATATATATATATATATAGGATCATGTGAGAAACACCAGGCTAATTGAGAAACTTGAGAAGAATTCTGGACCACACATTTTTTTATGCTTTTCGTAATATACACATACGTATAGTTTAATATTGACTATATACATATGTGTATAACTCAATATACATGTATGTGTATGGTGAATTTTAAACTATACGTATGTGTATATTACGAAAAGCTTAAAAAATGTGTGGTCCAGAATGGTTCTCAAGTTTCTCAAATAGGGTGGACTTCTCTTAGGATCCTTACCATATATATATATATATATATATATATATATATGATGGGATAGAAAGAAAACTCATATTAGTTAAGAAAACTAAGAAACCCAAATGAATGGACTTCCTTTTGCCACGTGTTACACCTTTTTGCAGACTGTGTTACGTGTAACCACCAGAGGTGTCACACCCCAACCGATGGCGAAAACATCAGGGCGGGACGAATGAGATTGCTCGAGACCTCATAACGCTAATACGTGACAAGTATTTAAATAACAAAATTTCATTTCACTGACTGAACAACAAGTACATAGTTTTTGAATTCAAAAATACGATATGATAGTAACAAAATAAAATACAACAACTTTGCTAATACAATTCTAGATGAGTATCTAAGTCGTCCTACTCAATTCCATACGTAGTGATCATCAATCTGCAACACAGGTTAAAGTATAGTTCAATACACAAGGCATTGGCGAGCATGCAAGTTTAAATAATAACATAGAGTAAAGTTATAAAAGAACCCTTATGCATAAATGTCTAATCTCGAGGCTAACATATAATAAACGAGCATGCAATTATACTAGTCAACCCAAAGTTTCCCGCTAGGGTAATTTATTCATAGCAATGCAAAGACCGTATGTGTTTAACTTAACATGACCTCAAGTTTACGGGCGGTGTGTTACTCCTATAGAGCTATACATGCTAAGGGAGGCTTGATCGAAGTTAATGACTAAGTATGGGCATTTCAAGTATAAGCATGTGTGATTTCAAGTTTAGCACATAGAGCATAGTACATGATTGTTTTGTGATTTAAGCATAGTGTGATTGTGTGATTTTGATAAAGTACATGTATTGCACCCAAAAGTGATAAAAGGTAAAACAGGGTCGAGAATGCTCACAATTTTGCAAGCTTCCTAGAAATCCGTGAGTTGTTGAGTTGGAGTGTTGAAGTGATGCACACCGCAGTCACCCTACAAGGGGTAAACAGAGGTACGTGAATAGACTGTATTTGGCAAAACATTCAGATTCGGAGTTGGAAAATACGGAACGAAAACGTAAAATGCTCCACATTGTGGAAGTGGACTGACCACTGTGCAAGTGGACTGACCACTTCGTGCGAAGTGACTGTAACATCCGTCAAAAAACGGGTTTTCAAAACCCGCTTCGTTTATTAATCGAATAGTCAGTTACATTTTTTTCGTTGCTTATTTAATGCTCCTTTTAATTTTAAACAATACATAATTAATAAATATACTAGAATTTATAAACTATAATTAATAAACAATAAAAACGGTCGAAGAAAAAAATAAAAGTCTCTGCCGGGTTTCGAACCCGGGTCAGCCGGCTCATTTAACACACAAACAATTAACCACTCCGCCACTTGGTTCTTATGTGTAATCAATGAAACAAATAAAACTTAACTTCTACCCGTGAACTCATCTGTTTGCGCCAAAACTGAAACGCTCATCGGCTGTCAACTATCCAGACTTTTGAGTGATCGCTAATTACTGATTATAACCATAAATCAATTGCTGCCCATGTTCTTAATCAATTCGGTCTTCAATTGCCTCAATTCATATGATTTTTGGGAGTTGAAAACCGAAATCATTTACTTCCTGATTTACACTGATGATATCATCGTCTCATAACTTGGAAACACTCACAGAACCTTCAATTTCATTTGCGCTCTAATTTCTATTCGTCGGAAACGTTATCTGCTATTGCCGGACTTTCGCCGGAAAACCGGGACATACGTCAAATCGGTAAATTTCTCGATTCTTTCCATTGTTAGACTTTCACTAACTTAAATCCTTCAACCAGAATCGGTCCCAGACGACGTTACCGGATACTCTACGCTCGCCGGAAAATCTCTGGACATTTCCGAAAAACGCTGTGATTCGGTAAAAACATCTAAACCCTTTGATAATCTTTGTTTAGTAACTCAATTTCACAATTAGTTGATCAAAACTGTTAATTGATCCGATCAGACGGAATTCACAAAACAGAGCCGACGATCTTTGCCGGAGTTCTGAGAAAAACATCTTTTCCGATACAGTCATTTCCAAAACCCTCTCTATCCATTACATTTCAATCATTTATAAGTTTCGTTAATCGAATTAAACCAGAACAGTCGGATATTGTTGTCTGTGTCTTTGAACGAAGAAGATGAAGTCGAACATTAGGTATAAGTTTAATTAAAACAAGATATTAAACTGGGTTAGACACACAGTCCAGCGGTGGACTATGTGCAAACACACAGCGCACGTCGCAAGTTCGAATCTTACAAACGCACCGGCTTTCCGAATTAAAACCAATTTTTTTAATTGAATCAGAGTAGGTCCCAGGATGTTTTTAAGATTAATATAAAATGTAAATTAAACAGATAAGACACACAGCCCAACTGGTTGGGCTGTGCACTTACAAACCAGAGGTCCCGAGTTCGATCCGGTTCCCTGCAACCGGTTCAACCATTTAAATCCTTTTAATATAAAACCAAATAAATTAAACATTTAATTAGTATATATATATGATTAAAACATAGAATATTTCGGGTTAGACTCGTAGCTCAGTTGGTAGAGCTGCGTGCACGCGTACGAGAGGTCTCGGGTTCGAGTCTCACCCAGCGCACACATAAGCCACTGTCCGACCGGTCAACGGACGGTCAACGGTCAACGGTCAACCCAAAAAGTCAACATTTTTTTATATTTTTATTTATTTATTTAATTTAAAAATCAATTAAAAATACTTAAAAATAATATTTTTAAAGTTAGAAAATGACCTTAAACTCACAAAAATAAATCTAAAAATCCTATTAAAATTGTTAATAAAATCCACTTATTTACCGTACCTTTTCGTTATTATTTAGGTTAGTTATTCCTCGTCGATCAACTCTCTAAACTCGTGCGCATTCAACATCATCAAACGAACGCACCCAATGTGAGTGAATCTCTACCAATTCCCTGTTTTAATCATATTTTGGGGTGTATCATGTGTCGTTTATTATTTATTACATTTAAACACTTGTGCATCCATCATATCCATGATCAAATGTATATCCAATATGTATCAATTGTTTGTGTGGTTAATGTTTAGATTAAATTTATCATTTTCAGTACATACATCATCATAGGCTCGTCTGTTCCCCATTACCTATGAGCGACCGTTCCCATTACCATGAGCGGAACGTGCGTTGCCAACATACGATCGGCTCCGTTTGATTGAGCCTTGATCGCACATACATCATCATAGGCCGTCCGTTCCCCATTACCTATGAGCGGAACGTGACGTTGCCAACATATACATTATCATTCATGTCATATACTCATGCAAGGTGGTTTGTTATTGTTTGTTTATATACGTTTGCTCACATATGATTACTGCACAATTTTTCCATATTAAAGACAATAAGAAATCAATATCAAATGTTTTTAACAAGGTTCACTCGCCAACTTTTGTTGACCCAAAAACCCCCATTTTTACACATGATACAGGTGATCCAGTTGCAGCAAGAAACATATAGGACGGCCTAGAAGAATAAATCAGTTTAGGCTTTGGATTATCTACTTAGTTACTTTTTCCTTGTAATTGTATGAACTTGTTTGGAATATTGAAGTTTTAATTTGAATTTAATAAATATGAAACATTTTAGTAAACATCATGAGCTTTGGTGATAACCCAATTATGCCCCGACTCTTATTCCGCTGCGGGTCGGGGTGTGACAGTGACAGTCTGGTATGCTTTAGGTCGTTTATGGCCATTTCGACACTATTTTCTATGAATGAGGAGTTTTAGGAATGAGGCAGAACAGTCTGGGGCCAAAACACTTAATCAGAAAACGATTAATACTCTGTTCAGACTAGTTTATTAAGAAAATACGAAAGTTATGTATAGTTTAAGTATACTTTAGTCAAATTTATCATAGAAGTCAAGCATGGAGATATTAAATCTCGTTATATGACTCACTAAAGCACAAGGTTGCAATAACCCGGTTGGTAAAAAATGTACAAAAGTAGAATGCAAAAAGTTCAAGTGAGGTGTGGAACTTAATTTGGGTAGCCAAAACTCCCAACGTTCTCACTAGCTAGAACACTAATCCAATCCTATGGGAATGATGAACTAGGTTAACTTGCAACACTTGGTACAAAACAAAAAGAAGTAAAAGAAGAGGAAAAGTTGTAAAATTTCAAGATGTTAGTGAGTTAAACTCACTTAGAACAATCTAAGCTAAATCTGCCAAAGATCCAGAAATTTGAGAGTGAAAGTAAGAGTGTACGGAAACTTTGAGGTGGTGAAGTGCGTCTTATTTATAGGAAAAAGTCGCTGCCAGCTTCGCTTCGTGCGAAGTGTGCACACTTCGTGCGAAGCGGGTCCAACTAACACAAAGGAGTTAGTGTGAGGCTGGTTTCACACGTTTTAGCTGGTTTCGAGTATTTTAAGCATAAGAGAATAATGTATAAGTATAATGCACATAAAATTCGAGTTTTTGAGCATTCAAATATAAGTTCTAGCATATAATCATGTAATAAAGACTATGTAGTATGAATATATTGTGTAAAGATGGATAAATGTTGAATAAGGTTCCATCATGATCAAAATCTTAGATTACAAGGATTGAAATGAAAGATCCAAGGTACGATACAAGTTTCCATTCATAGAAAATACGATTGCACTTTCTAAATAAGAAAAGTACAAGATTGCGAGGCGTTACATGTTACGTGTAACAGCTTTTGCAGACTTTCAGCTTTTTTTTGAAAAAGTGAAAGCTTAGCCTCTTGTTGTTACACGTAACACGTCTGCAAAAAATGTAACACATGGCAAAAGGAGGTTCATTCAATTGGGTTTCTTAGTTTTCTTAACTAATATGGGCTTTCTATCTATAATTGCCCACACACACACACACACACATATATATATATATATATATGGTAGGGTTCATTTGAGAACCACTCTTATTGCGGGAACTATGAGAACCAATGTGACCATCACCTAAAAACCTAAACATCCCCACCCACAAAAACCTAAAAAAAAACCTAACCCCCCACCCCACCCCCACAAAAGCTAAACCCAACCACACCACCCACCCCATCCAAGCTAAATGTTAAAATCTAAACCATAAGCAAACCCACAACTAAATGCTAAAAACGTTTTTTTTGGATGAAATATCATGATTTTTTAATTAATTTTTTATGTGTTTTTAATTTTTTTTAGGTATTTTTGGTTATGTTCACACTGTTATCATGGTTCTCGCAATAAAGGTGGTTCTAACGGATCCTTATCCTATATATATAATTGGGTTCGGAGAAAACGCTTAAAGATCTTTGTGATTTGTGGCTGAGATTGATGCGGTGAATTTTTGTAAATTATGGACCCTTAGAACTACCAAAAGGGGTAAAACGGGAAGATCCTAACAAGGGTGCATATGCTAATCACATGCCATTTCCCCTATAATATTTAAACGTCCCTAACTTTTTAGACGTAATAATTTTTTTTTAAATTGCACCATAAAATTCAGTTTTTCTTATCTTTCAAATGAGTATACTATTGATATACTTTTTGAAAAATAAATGAACTGGGTTTTTTAATAGCGTTTTCAACTTTGTTTATTTGTAGCGTTTTTAACTTAGTTTTTCATGATGTTTTCTGATCTAAGTGTTTTTATGGCGTTTTTCTGAATTTGCTGTTTTTATAGCGTTTTCAACTGGGTTTTTTATGGTGTTTTTTCAGATTTAGTAAGTTGTGGCGTTTTCAAATGGGTATTACATGGTATTTTTCCGAATTAAGTGTTTTATGGCGTTTTTTACTTGGGCATTTTCTATGGCGTTTTTCTGAACTTAGTGTTTTATGACGTTTTTATTTGGGCATTTCCATAAAACACCCACTTTCACGAACACCCACTTCATGCCATTTTTTTTAATTTCAAAAGTATACCAATAGTATACTTTTTGAAAGATAATAAAATACTCTATTTTATGGTGTAGTTTTTTTTAAATAATCACGTATAAAAAAGTTACGAGAGTTTAAATTGTACGGTGAAATATGCATTTGACTTGCATGTGCATGGTGTTTGGCATGTGAGTGACATGTGCATGACGTTTTTGACGATATTGCCCTTAGTGTATGTTAGCACCAGTGCCACATATCAACACCAAAATTGTTCTCATCGTTTTTACACTTTTACACGTTTTCTTCGGACCGTGACCATATATATATATATATATATATATATATAGCATCAAGCAACCATTTTGAAATTTATACCATTTTGCAATTTGGGTCTTAGTATATCTACCATCAATTAACATTTTTGATAAAGAAAACAACAAAACATATCTTAATATAAAATTTGCTTTTCGCGATTATGAAATTAGGGTTTGGGTTGCTAAAGGAGCTTTACAAATTACAAGTTTCAAAAAGTGAGGAAGACCATAAAAATGAAGTCATGAGTTGATTGGTTCTTTCATGGCATGCATCATCCTCAAGCCAACGTCTGTCATGCAATCATCATAAACAATATTATCTCAACTCATCACTATGTTGAAAAAGCTTTCTTTTTGTGTTGCACTAATCACACGGGATATTGTTCAAAATGTAGGATTATTCTTATCCTTTTTCCATTTTAAATACAATTTAACGATTGAAGATGTCCGTAAGGGTTTTGATTCACGACCTGCAAGATATTTATCATTCAAAGATGGATCGAGTTACTATTAGTGTACAGTTTTGTTTTTATTTTTTCGTAATTATTATTCTAAGTTAAAGTTGCGACTTGCAAGTTAGTGTTTTGAATGAATTATTGTTAACCTCAATTTTAGTCACATGATTTGCATATTTACAAACCTTATCCTCTTTAGTTATGCGATTTAAACAATTAGTTGTTGATGATAAGTTTGACATAACACTTGTTGAAGCATAAATCAGATAGGATGCTAGTGCCATTTTATGCCATTTGCGATCCGTATGGTTTTTATATGATTCCAGGTTTAAGGGATCAAATAAATTTAACTTTATAATATCATAATTCTTAACTACAAGTCTTAGAAATTATTAATTATTAATTAACCTTAAGTACAAGTCTTAGAAATTATCAATTAATCAATATTATTAACCATTACACTCTTTTGTGTTATTCTATGTACGTTTTTAGTTGGTTTTTTTTTTCTCCCTATTTTCACACTTCAAAATTAGTATTAACACTTACAACCCTCAACTTTGTAATAAATTTTTACGTGCTTATTTTTTTACGTATCGGTATAAATTTAGGCTGATTTACCTTTCATTGTGATTTCTTTTTTGGAAATGGGTATGTTGAAATATAATACGTTTTTGTGTTATTCTATGTACGTTTTTAGTTGCTTTACGTTTTGAAATAAATTTATTAGATGATAAAAATTCGAGTTACTTTACGTTTCGATTCTGGCGAAACGCGGCATACTATTCTTTAACTTAAAAAAAACTTTATTTTCTTACGTACTTATTTTTATGTATATGTGGGTATAGGTTCAAGTTGGTTAACGTTTCAACAAAAAATTCTTTCGTAAGTAAGTCCGATCAAATATAGTACGTCTTGTGCTTATTTTTATGTACATTTTTATTTTGTCTACGTTTTACGTAACTTTTGTTAAGAAAGAAGTTTGGTGAAATATGACAGGTTTTCATTAGATGGTAAAAATTCAAGTTACATTATATTTTGAACCCGCAGCAACGTGCGGGGAAATTTACTAGTTACATCCATTAAAAGCCTAGTATACTAAAAAAACTATCACATATCTGAATCAACTAATATAAAACACATTTTAACCAGCATACTGCTTTTGTTTGTTACACATTTAAAGTTAACTATATAAGATATATTTCACATTGGAGTATAGACGAGCCAAGCTGCTTGGGACTAGATTAGTAAAACTTGAAATGAGCCAAGCTTAAAATGAGCTCGAGACTAAAGTAACTTTAATTTATTGATTTGGCTCAGGCTATGTACGCGAAGATCGTTTAGGTTTGTGAGCCTAACGTACCGAGTAGAATTTTAATAATTTAAGTAGGCAAACAACCATGTCCAGCCATATCATTTTGTTGAAATATTGTGTACAAATATATTATTCATAGATCAAACATGTTACACTCAGTGGGTCAACTTATTTGTAACGTGTTACAAGTTGTTGTTGGACTGTTATATATGTTGGACTGTTATATTAGTTGGGCACAAGTTGTTAAGTTGTTATAACAAGTTATTGTGGGCCAAGGGTTATATTTGTGCAGATACTAAGGTTGAGGTCTCCTGAGTAACTACAAGAGATTGCAAGGTTCTTGACGTAATATTTGTGGGACTGGAGTGTAACATTGAAAGATGCTGCTATATAAGGGAAGAGAGAGAAGGAGTAGCTCACTTCTTACAGATTTTTCTTATGGTTTCTCTTGTTTTCTCTCTGTATTTGTTTGTCTTTCTGTTAACTCTGTGTTGAGATCTTGTGATCTCTGAGTTGTTAGTGTTTGTATCCTTTTATTGCTGATCATTTAACAGATTATACTAATCTATTGAATCTGATCTTGTATTGTTATAGATCTCATATTCTTTAGATCTAGGTGTTTGGTAGGGTATTTTTGGGTTGGTTAAAC
Source organism: Scalesia atractyloides (assembly GCA_947069175.1). Lineage (NCBI taxonomy): Eukaryota > Viridiplantae > Streptophyta > Magnoliopsida > Asterales > Asteraceae > Scalesia > Scalesia atractyloides. The sequence continues at coordinate 5,227,739 of CAMTDV010000009.1, forward strand.
TAATAAGATTTACGTCACTTGTTTTGTCGCTATTTCTGGTGTTCTTTTTCTTATGTGTTGAGTTAATACCATTTTACATGGTATCAGAGCTTTGTGTGAGCTCTTGTGTTTGATTCTGGAGTTTCGCTGCATGATATACAGTTTGATCTGGTTATTTGTTGTTTCTTTGTGGGTATTTATTATAGAACTGTTTTGATCTTTTCTTGGAGTGTGTGTAGGTATAGATCTGGTGTTGGTGAAACCCTAGCTAGGGTTTGTTGGCGTTGTAGAGAAGGAGATCTTTGTTGTCTGGATTAAAGACTGTGTTGGTCTCTGAAAGGGTTCAGGGCAAACCAACTAGATATTCTTACTGCTTCATTTGAGTCTATTTTATAACCCTAGAAGGTTATAAGATAGATCGATTTGGAGGGAGTTAAATGCTGTTGTGATACTTCACTATTCTCTTCTCTTTGTTTTTTGCTGCTCATTGCATATTGTTGGTCTAGGCATTGCTGTTACCGGACTAGTCGGGCCGGCACTTGATTGAGTCTGTCTGTCTGTTTGTTTTGCATATTGTTGTTGTTGTTTGAGCATTAGTGTTAGTCTGCAACTGTATTATGCTTGTCCAGACACCTATAGAGTGATGAACCTGGAATCTGGCTTTTGATACAGTCATGTATTTTTTTTGTTGGTTATTGTTTTTCAGTATTGATTGATATCTGCCTGTACTGTTTGGTGCTTGTTTTATATAATGGGTGATACTGGTAGTACTTCTCTGACATTAATAAGTAAATTAGATATTGGTGACCCATTATATGTTCACCCTAGTGATTCTAGTTCTTTGACCACTGTTAAAGACTATGTTGGTCTCTGAACCCTAGAGGGTTAAGGGCAAACCAACCAGATATTCTTCTGCTTCATTTGAGTCTATTTTATAACCATAGAAGGTTATAAGATAGATCGGATTTGGAGGGAGTTAAACGTTGTTGTGAGACTTCACTATTCTCTTCTCTTTGTTCTTTGCTGCTCATTGCATATTGTTGGTCTAGGCATTGATGTTACCGGACTAGTCGGGTTGGCACTTGATTGAGCTTGTCTGTTTGTTTGTTTTGCATATTGTTGTTGTTGTTTGAGCATTAGTGTTAGTCTGCAACTGTATTATGCTTGTCCAGACACATATAGAGTGATGAAACTGGAATCTGGCTTCTGATACAGTCGTGCATTTTTTTGTTGGTTATTGTTTTTCAGTAATGATTGATATCTGCTTGTATTGTTTGGTGCTTGTTTGATATTCTGGATGATACTAGTAGTACTTCTCAGACATTAATAAGTAAATTAGATATTGGTGACCCATTATATCTTCACCCTAGTGATTCTAGTTCTTTGACTATTGTTAGTGTTAAGTTGAAGGGAACTGAGAACTATTCAATATGGTCTAGTTCTATGAAGTTAGCTTTAGAAGCCAATAATAAGTTTGGGTTTATTGATGGTAGTTGTAAAAAATCAGAGGATGATGATGTTCTTGCTAGTCAGTGGGATAGGTGTAATTCTGTTGTGTTAACCTGACTTTTAAATTCAGTGTCTGAGGAATTGTTTTTAGGGCAAGTCTTTTCTAAATATGCCTCAGAGGTTTGGAATGATTTAAAAGAGATATATGATAAGATAGATGGTTATGTGGTATATGATTTGTATAAGATAAATAACTGTATTACACGAAATGGGAGTTCAGTAGCAGATTATTATAATAGATTAACAACTACGTGGAAGCAGAGCAGTTTGATGCTATGCTCAAACTGCCCACTTGTTCTTGTAAAGCAGCAAAAGATTATAATGATTTTTCAGCATTAATTAACCTAATGCAATTTCTTATGGGTTTGGATGATATATATCAAACAGTTAGAACAAACATATTAACCAGAGAATCATTTTCATCTGTCAAGGTTGCTTTTTCAATGGTTTCTAGATAGGAATCACATAGGCTGTCTAGCAGTGGGTCTGAAAGTCAACCTGTGTCTTTTGTTTCTAAACCTAATCAAGTATTTGATTCTAAAATAAGAGGTTCTAATCAAAAGGGTCCTAATCCAAACTTGAAATGTACACATTGTAATATGTTGGGGCACACAGTAGATAGTTGTTTTGAATTGTAGGATATCCTCCAAGGTTTAAAAGAAGACCTAGTAATAATAATCAGTCTTTTAGGGCAAATGCAAATAATAATAAGTCTAATAATATTATTGTTGGGTCTTCTTCTACTGTGGGAACCTCTGGTTCACCTTTTACACCTGAGCAGATCACAAAGTTGTTGAGTTTAGTTGGAAAAAAGAGTGGTAATGATCCATAGTGCTCTAATATGGGAGGTGAGTCAGTTATTGTAATAATTTTGTTAGTTGTTCTAGTTCTGTTGTGTTTAATAGCAACATGTATTGGATAGTAGATTCAGGGGCTAGTCAACACATGGTGAATAATGATAGGGAAATGTTTAATGTTGTTGATGTCTCAGAGTTTGATCTTAAAGTAGGTCATCCAATGGAACTAGTTTTAAAGTTATAAAATTTAGTAATATAAAATTGGTAAATGGTATAGTTTAAAAGATGTCTTTAATGTTCCTCGACATAATGTGAATTTACTGTCAGTTCATAGGTTAGCTAAAGATAACCAAATTTCTGAGTGTTTAATGAAAATGGTTGTGTACTACAGGATTCCAGGTTAACGAAAGTCTTGGTGATTGGTAGTCAGGATAATGGGTTGTACTTTGTTGGTAACAATGGTAATTGTATGAATGTTGTTTTAATGGTTTTGTAAAGTCTATTGTGGGGCATAGTCGATTAGGTCATCCTTCTGATCTGGTGTTAGCTGTGTTGAAAGAGAGTGAGGTTAAAAATGCTGATCATGGTCATTCTGAAGTTTATCACATGTCTAAACAAGTTAAAGTTCCATTTCCACTTAGTGAACATAAATCTAAATTTGTAGGGGATTTAGTTCACTTACATCTATGGGAGATCAAATGTTGAGACCAGCCTATCTGAGGGTAATGTTGAAAGTGTTAGAAGGTAGTCTAGGAATGTGACTCTTCCTAAAAGATTTGATGAGTTTGTTGTTGAGGGTAAGGTTAAGTATGGTTTGAGAAAGTTGTGAGTTATGCAAATATGTCTGTTGATAATTTGAGTCTGGTTGCTTCATTGAACAAATCTATTGACCTAATTCATACAATGAAGATGTTAAAGATCCTAAATGGGTAGACGCCATGAATAATGAAATGTTAGCTCTTTATATGAATAATACTTGAGTTGTTGTTGAATTGCCTAAGGGTAGAAAACCTATAGGATGCAAATGGGTGTATAAGGTAAAATATAAAGCTAGTGGTGAAGTTGAAAGGTATAAAGCCAGATTAGTGGCAAAATGGTTTAATCAAAGAGAAGGATTAGATTTTGGAGAAACATTTTCTCCTGTTGTTAAAATGTGTACAATTAGAATTGTGCTAAATTAATAATGCTTGGCCTTTGTACCAACTAGATATAAATAATGCTTTCATGTATGGGTCTTTAAGTCAAGATGTTTATATGACCTTGCCACAAGGTTACTTTAATCTAATAAAAATAATGTATGTAAACTAGTTAAACCTCTTTATGGGCTTAAACAAGCTCCAAGAAAGTGAAATGAAAGAATGACATATGTGTTAGCTGATATGGGTTTTGTACAAAGTTTATGTGACCATTCTATGTTTATTTTAAACAAACAAGATGTGTTTCTAGTTTTGTTAGTATTTGTTGATGATATAGTTGGTAAGGAAAGTCCTGGTGATTGTTAGTCAAGATAATGGGTTGTACTTTGTTGGTAACAATGGTAATTTTATGAATGTTTGTTTTAATGGTTTTGTAAAGTCTAGAGTGTGGTATAGTAGATTAGGTCATCCTTCTGATAAGGTGTTAGCTGTGTTGAAAGAGAGTCTCGAGGTTAAAAATGCTGATCATGGTCATTGTGAAGTTTGTCACAAGTCTAAACAAGTTAGAGTTCCATTTCCACTTAGTGAACATAAATCTAAATTTGTAGGGGATTTAGTTCACTTACATCTATGGGAGATCAAATGTTGAGACCAGCCTATCTGAGGGTAATGTTCAAAGTGTTAGAAAGTCGTCTAGGAATGTGACTCTTCCTAAAAGATTTGATGAGTTTGTTGTTAAGGATAAGGTTAAGTATGGTATTGAGAAAGTTGTGAGTTATGCAAATATGTCTGTTGATAATTTGAGTCTGGTTGCTTCATTGAACAAATCTATTGAACCTAATTCATACAACGAAGCTGTTAACGATCCTAATTGGGTAGAGGCCATGAATAATGAAATGGAAGCTCTTTATAGGAATAATACTTGGGTTGTTGTTGAATTGCCTAAGGGTAGAAAACCTATAGGATGCAAATTGGTATATAAGATAAAATATAATGCTAGTGGTGAAGTTGAAAGGTATAAAGCCAGATTAGTGGCTAAAGGGTTTAATCAAAGAGAAGGAATAGATTTTGGAGAAACATTTTCTCCTGTTGTTAAAATGTGTACAGTTAGAATTGTGCTAAAACTTGCTGTTAATAATGCTTGGTCTTTGTACCAACTAGATGTAAATAATGCTTTCTTGTATGGGTCTTTATGTCAAGATGTTTATATGACCTTGCCACAAGGTTACTTTAATACTGATAAAATAAAGTGTGTAAACTAGTTATATCTCTTTGTGGGCTTAAAAAAGCTCCAAGAAAGTGGAATGAAAAACTGACATCTGTGTTAGCTGATATGGGTTTTGTACAAAGTTTATGTGACCATTCTATGTTTATTTTAAAGAAACAAGATGTGTTTCTAGTTTTGTTAGTATAAGTTGATGGTATAGTTATAACAAGAAATAATAAGTCTGAAATTGACAATGTGAAAAAGTGTTTGAGTGATAATTTTCAAATGAGTCTATTTGTTTATCTCCAAGAAAGTATTGTCTTGAGTTGTTGAATGAATTCGGATATTTAGGTTGTAAACCTGTTGGGACTCCTATTGAACGGAGTCATCTTGTTACAAATAAAACTGATAAAGAACAGAAAGTTTTAGAAAATGTTAATGGTTTTCAAAAACTAATTGGAAAGTTAACATATCTGTCTTTAACTAGACCACATATAAGTTATGCGGTTCAATTTCTAAGTCAGTTCATGCACATACCATGTCAATCACACCTGGATATTGCTTTAAGGCTGTTAAGATACTTAAAACAGTGTCCAGGCAAAGGTGTTATGTTTAGGAAAAAAATGACTTGGAACTTTTAGGATATGTGGATTCTGATTGGGCCAAGTGCATTTCGACTAAAAAGTCGGTTACTGGGTATGGGGTGTTTCTGGGAGAGACACTTATCTTCTAGAAAAGTAAAAAAACAGAATGTAGTATCAAGGTCTACAGCTGAAGCTAAGTATAAGGCAATGTGCACAGCTACTTGTGAAATTATGTGGATTTTGAACGTTCTACATGAGTTAAAAGTTATGTATACATTGCCTGTGAAACTGTTTTGTGATAGCAAATATGTTATATCAATTTCCTTAAACCCAGTTTTCCATGAAAGAACTAAACACTTTGAATAGGACTTGCATTCATTAAGAGAAAAAATTGCAAGTGGTATAATTGAACCACAATTATTGCTATTGAAAACCTAGTTACATACATTTTTACAAAAGGGTTGAACAATTGCAACATAGTGCTTTATGTGGAAACTTGGGACTGTTTAACATGTTTACTGTATGAATTATGGGTGGATGTTGAAAAATTGTGTACAAACATATAATTCATATATCAAAATGTTACACTTTGTGGCTCAACTTATTTGTAACGTGTTACAAGTTGTTGTTGGCTGTTACATCTGTTGGACTGTTGTATTGGTTGGGCTCAAGTTGTTAAGTTGTTATAACAAGTTTTCTTTATTTATGATTCACGTAAATTTAAACTGTTAAATTGAATTTCTAATCTTATATTCGAATAATAATGAAAAGTGTTCAAAATTTTGAATTTGAATTGTTTTTGAACAAGTTATCGCAGGATTTTTTCATTCGTTCTCAGAGTTCTCACAGTATTTAGCCTTCTCATTTAAACCTACGCTAAATATTGTGAGAACCCTGAAAACAAATGAAAAACGACGAGAACGAATGAAAAAACGGGGAGAACTTGTACAAAAACAATTCAAATTCAATATTTTACACTTATCATTATTATTCGAATACAATATTAGAGATTTAATTTACACTTTTAAATTTACCTGAATTCGTAAATAAAGAAATTTTACACATGTATAAAAAATCTAACAAGAGTGATTTTGAAAGGAGAAATGAATTATTCGACGTTGTAAATTCTTGTTTTGATTAGTTTTTTTATTCGTTCTCACAGTTCTTGCAATATTTAGTATTTACAAGATAACCCTCCAATATATATATATATATATATATATATATAGGGTAAGGTTATTGTAAAAAAAGTTAAAAGTGTGAGAAGTGTGAGAATTATTGTAGAGATGACATGTGTTCTCATTCAAAATTAATTCAAAAGGGTAAAAAAATAATTTTATCATTGATTTAATTAATTGATAACCTTCCATAACCACCACTCTTATTTATAGGAACATTATTTTTTTAAAGAACTCTATAAAAACACTACGAATAACACTGCAACCACCATTCAGCACATATATAACACCATTCAATAAGTATGTAACACCATTTTAAAGATCTCTATAAAAACACTACGAATAACACTGCAACCACCATTCAGCACATATATAACACCATTCAATAATTATATAACACCATTCAATAAGTATATAACCCTATAATATTTAAACGTCCCTAACTTTTTAGACGTAATAATTTTTTTTTAAATTACACCATAAAATTCAGTTTTTCTTATCTTTCAAATGAGTATACTATTGATATACTTTTTGAAAAATAAATGAACTGGGTTTTTTTATAGCGTTTTCAACTTTGTTTATTTATAGCGTTTTTAACTTAGTTTTTCATGATGTTTTTCTGATCTAAGTGTTTTTATGGCGTTTTTCTTAATTTGCTGTTTTTATAACGTTTTCAACTGGGTTTTTTTATGGTGTTTTTCAGATTAGGTAAGTTGTGGCGTTTTCAAATGGGTATTACATGGCATTTTTCCGAACTGAGTGTTTTATGGCGTTTCTTACTTGGGCATTTTCTATGGCGTTTTTCTGAACTTAGTGTTTTATGACGTTTTTATTTGGGCATTTCCATAAAACACCCACTTTCACGAACACCCACTTCATGCCATTTTTTTTTAATTTCAAAAGTATACCAATAATATACTTGTTTGAAAGATAATAAAATACTCTATTTTATGGTGTAGTTTTTTTAAATAATCACGTATAAAAAAGTTACAAGAGTTTAAATTGTACGATGAAATATGCATTTGACTTGCATGTGCATGGTGTTTGGCATGTGAGTGACATGTGGATGACGTTTTTGACGATATTGCCCTTAGTGTATGTTAGTACCAGTGCCACATATCAACACCAAAATTGTTCTCATCGTTTTTATACTTTTACACGTTTTCTTCATACCGTGCCCATATATATATATATATATATATATATATATATATATATATATATATATATATATATATAGCATCAAGCAACCATTTTGAAATTTATACCATTTTGCAATTTGGGTCTCAGTATATCTACCATCAATTAACATTTTTGATAAAGAAAACAACAAAACATATCTTAATATAAAATTTGCTTTTCGCGATTATGAAATTAGGGTTTGGGTTGCTAAAGGAGCTTTACAAATTACAAGTTCCAAAAAGTGAGGAAGACCATAAAAATGAAATCATGAGTTGATTGGTTCTTTCATGGCATGCATCATCCTCAAGCCAACGTCTGTCATGCAATAATCATAAACAATATTATCTCAACTCATCACTATGTTGAAAAAGCTTTCTTTTTGTGTTGCACTAATCACACGGGATATTGTTCAAAATGTAGGATTATTCTTATCCTTTTTCCATTTTAAATACAATTTAAGATTGAAGATGTCCGTAAGGGTTTTGATTCACGACCTGCAAGATATTTATCATTCAAAGATGGATCGAGTTACTATTAGTGTACAGTTTTGTTTTTATTTTTTCGTAATTATTATTCTAAGTTAAAGTTGCGGCTTGCAAGTTAGTGTTTTGAATGAATTATTGTTAACCTCAGTTTTAGTCACATGATTTGCATATTTACAAACCTTATCCTCTTTAGTTATGCGATTTAAACAATTAGTTGTTGACGATAAGTTTGACTTAACACTTGTTGAAGCATAAATCAGATAGGATGCTAGTGCCATGTTATGCCATTTGCGATCCGTATGGTTTTTATATGATTCCAGGTTTAAGGGATCAAATAAATTTAACTTTATAATATCATAATTCTTAACTACAAGTCTTAGAAATTATTAATTATTAATTAACCTTAAGTACAAGTCTTAGAAATTATCAATTAATCAATATTATTAACCATTACACTCTTTTGTGTTATTCTATGTACGTTTTTAGTTGGGGTTTTTTTCTCCCTGTTTTCGCACTTCAAAATTAGTATTAACACTTACACCCCTCAACTTTGTAATAAATTTTTACGTGCTTATTTTTTTACGTATCGGTATAAATTTAGGCTGATTTACGTTTCATTGTGATTTCTTTTTTGGAAATGGGTATGTTGAAATATAATACGTTTTTGTGTTATTCTATGTACGTTTTTAGTTGCTTTACGTTTTGAAATAAATTTATTAGATGATAAAAATTCGAGTTACTTTACGTTTCGATTATGGCGAAACGCGGCATACTATTCTTTAACTTAAAAAAAACTTTATTTTCTTACGTACTTATTTTTATGTATATGTGGGTATGGGTTCAAGTTGGTTAACGTTTCAACAAAAAATTCTTTCGTAAGTAAGTCCGATCAAATATAGTACGTCTTCGTGCTTATTTTTATGTACATTTTTAGTTTGTCTACGTTTTACGTAACTTTTGTTAAGAAAGAAGTTTGGTGAAATATGATAGGTTTTCATTAGATGGTAAAAATTCAAGTTACATTATATTTTGAACCCGCAGCAACGTGCTGGGAAATTTACTAGTTACATCCATTAAAAGCCTAGTATACTAAAAAAACTATCACATATCTGAATCAACTAATATAAAACACATTTTAACCAGCATACTGCTTTTGTTTGTTACACATTTAAAGTTAACTATATAAGGTATATTTCACATTGGAGTATAGACGAGCCAAGCTGCTTGGGACTAGATTAGTAAAACTTGAAATGAGCCAAGCTTAAAATGAGCTCGAGACTAAAGTAACTTTAATTTATTGAATTGGCGCAGGCTATGTACGCGAAGATCGTTTAGGTTTGTGAGCCTAACGTACCGAGTAGAATTTTAATAATTTAAGTAGGCAAACAACCATGTCCAACCATATCATTTTGTTGAAATATTGTGTACAAATATATTATTCATAGATCAAACATGTTACACTCTGTGGGTCAACTTATTTGAAACGTGTTACAAGTTGTTGTTGGGCTGTTATATCTGTTGGACTGTTATATTAGTTGGGCACAAGTTGTTAAGTTAATTATAACAAGTTATTGTGGGCCAAGGGTTATATTTGTGCAGATACTAAGGTTGAGGTCTCCTGAGTAACTAAAAGAGATTGCAAGGTTCTTGACGTAATATTTGAGGGACTGGAGTGTAACATTGAAAGATGCTGCTATATAAGGGAAGAGAGAGAATGAGTAGCTCACTTCTTCCAGATTTTTCTTAGGGTTTCTCTGGTTTTCTCTCTGTATTCGTTTGTCTTTCTGTTGATCTCTATGTTGAGATCTTTGTTGTGTTAAGAGATCTTGTGATCTCTGAGTTGTTAGTGTTTGTATCCTTTTATTACTGATCATTTAACAGATTATACTAATCTATTGAATCTGATCTTGTATTGTTATAGATCTCATATTCTTGAGATCTAGGGTTTGGTAGGGTATTTTTTGTTGGTTAAACTAATAAGATTTACGTCACTTGTTTTGTCGCTATTTCTGGTGTTCTTTTTGTTATGTGTTGAGTTAATACCATTTTACATAGTATCAGAGCTTTGTGTGAGCTCTTGTGTTTGATTCTGGATTCGCTGCATGATATACGGTTTGATCTGGTTATTTGTTGTTTCTTTGTGGGTATTTATTATAGAACTGTTTTGATTTTTTCTTGGAGTGTGTGTAGGTATAGATCTGGTATTGGTGAAACCCTAGCTAGGGTTTGTTGGCGTTGTAGAGAAGGAGATCTTTGTTGTCTGGATTAAAGACTGTGTTGGTCTCTGAACCCTAGAGGGTTCAAGGCAAACCAACCAGATATTCTTACTGCTTCATTTGAGTCTAGTTTATAACCCTAGAAGGTTATAAGATAGATCGATTTGGAGGGAGTTAAACGCTGTTGTGATACTTCACTATTCTCTTCTCTTTGTTTTTTGCTGCTCATTGCATATTGTTGGTCTAGGCATTGTTGTTACCGGACTAGTCGGGCCGGCACTTGATTGAGTCTGTCTGTCTGTTTGTTTTGCATATTGTTGTTGTTGTTTGAGCATTAGTGTTAGTCTGCAACTGTATTATGCTTGTCCAGGCACCTATAGAGTGATGAACCTGAAATCTGGCTTCTGATACAGTCGTGTATTTTTTTGTTGGTTATTGTTTTTCAGTATTGATTGATATCTGGCTGTACTGTTTGGTGCTTGTTTGATATTATGGGTGATACTGGTAGTACTTCTCAGACATTAATAAGTAAATTAGATATTGGTGACCCATTATATGTTCACCCTAGTGATTCTAGTTCTTTGACCACTGTTAAAGACTGTGTTGGTCTCTGAGGTTCAGGGCAAACCAACCAGATATTCTTCTGCTTCATTTGAGTCTATTTTATAACCATAGAAGGTTATAAGATAGATCGATTTGGAGGGATTTAAACGTTGTTGTGAGACTTCACTATTCTCTTCTCTTTGTTTTTTGCTGCTCATTGCATATTGTTGGTCTAGGCATTGCCGTTACCGGACTAGTCGGGCTGGCACTTGATTGAGCTTGTCTGTCTGTTTTTTTGCATATTGTTGTTGTTGTTTGAGCATTGGTGTTAGTCTGCAACTGTATTATGCTTGTCCAGGCACCTGTAGAGTGATGAACCTTGAATCTGGCTTCTGATACAGTCGTGCATTTTTTTGTTGGTTATTGTTTTTCAGTACTGATTGATATCTTCTTGTATTTTTTGGTGCTTGTTTGATATTATGGATGATACTGGTAGCACTTCTCAGACATTAATAAGTAAATTAGATATTAGTGACCCATTATATCTTCACCCTAGTGATTCTAGTTCTTTGACTATTGTTAGTGTTAAGTTTAAGGGAACTGAGAACTATTCAATATGGTCTAGTTCTATGAAGTTAGCTTTAGAAGCCAATAATAAGTTTGGGTTTATTGATGGTAGTTTTAAAAAATCAGAGGATGATGATGTTCTTGCTAGTCAGTGGGATAGGTGTAATTCTGTTGTGTTAACCTGACTTTTAAATTCAGTGTCTGAGGAATTGTTGTTAGGGCAAGTCTTTTCTAAATATGCCTCAGAGGTTTGGGATGATTTAAAAGAGACATATGATAAGATAGATGGTTATGTGGTATATGATTTGTATAAGAAAAATAATTGTATTACATGAAATGGGAGTTCAGTAGCAGATTATTATAATAGATTAACAACTACGTGGAAGCAGTTTGATGCTATGCTCAAACTGCCCACTTGTTCTTGTAAAGCAGCAAAAGATTATAATGATTTTTCAGCATTAATTAATCTAATGCAATTTCTTATGGGTTTGGATGATATATATCAACCAGTTAGAACAAACATATTAACCAGAGAATCATTTTCATCTGTCAAGTTGCTTTTTCAATGGTTTCTAGATAGGAATCACATAGGCTGTCTAGCAGTGGGTCTAAAAGTCAACCTGTGTCTTTTGTTTCTAAACCTAATCAAGTATTTGATTCTAAAATAAGAGGTTCTAATCAAAGGGGTCCTAATCCAAACTTGAAATGTACACATTGTAATATGTTGGGGCACACAGTAGATAGATGTTTTGAAATTGTAGGATATCCTCCAAGGTTTAAAAGAAGACCTAGTAATAATAATCAGTCTTTTAGGACAAATTCAAATAATAATAAGTCTAATAATATTATTGTTGGGTCTTCTTCTACTGTGGTAACCTCTGGTTCACCTTTTACACCTGAGCAGATCACAAAGTTGTTGAGTTTCGTTGGAAAAAAGAGTGGTAATGATCCATAGTGCTCTAATATGGGAGGTGAGTCAGTTATTGTAATAATTTTGTTAGTTGTTCTAGTTCTGTTGTGTTCAATAGCAACATGTATTGGATAGTAGATTCAGGGCTAGTCAACACATGGTGAATAATGATAGGGAAATGTTTAATGTTGTTGATGTCTAAGAGTTTGATCTTAAAGTAGGTCATCCAATGGAACTAGTGTTAAAGTTATAAAATTTAGTAATATAAAATTGGTAAATGGTATAGTTTAAAAGATGTCTTTAATGTTCCTGGATATAATGTGAATTTGCTGTCAGTTCATAGGTTAGCTAAAGATAACCAAATTTCTGCAGTGTTTAATGAAAATGGTTGTGTACTACAGGATTCCAGGTTAACGAAAGTCTTGGTGATTGGTAGTCAGGATAATGGGTTGTACTTTGTTGGTAACAATGGTAATTGTATGAATGTATGTTTTAATGGTTTTGTAAAGTCTATTGTGGGGCATAGACGATTAGGTCATCCTTCTGAACTGGTGTTAGCTGTGTTGAAAGAGAGTGAGGTTAAAAATGCTGATCATGGTCATTTGAAGTTTTCACAGTCTAAACAAGTTAGAGTTCCATTTCCACTTAGTGAACATAAATCTAAATTTGTAGGGGATTTAGTTCACTTACATCTATGGGAGATCAAATGTTGAGACCAGCCTATCTGAGGGTAATGTTAAAGTGTTAGAAGCTGTCTAGGAATGTGACTCTTCCAAAAAGATTTGATGATTTTGTTGTTAGGGTAAGGTTAAGTATGGTATTGAGAAAGTTGTGAGTTATGCAATATGTCTGTTGATAATTTGAGTCTGGTTGCTTCATTGAACAAATCTATTGAACCTAATTCATACAAGAAGCTGTTAAGATCCTAAATGGGTAGATGCCATGAATAATGAAATGTAAGCTCTTTATAGAATAATACTTGGGTTGTTGTTGAATTGCCTAAGGTAGAAAACCTATAGGATGCAAATGGTATATAAGGTAAAATATAAAGCTAGTGGTGAAGTTGAAAGGTATAAAGCCAGATTAGTGGCTAAATGGTTTAATCAAAGAGAAGAATAGATTTTGGAGAAACATTTTCTCTGTTGTTAAAATGTGTACAATTAGAATTGTGCTAAAAATAATGCTTGGCTTTGTACCAACTAGATATAAATAATGCTTTCTTGTTGGTTTTAGTCAAGATGTTTATATGACCTTGCCAAAGGTTACTTTAATATAATAAAAATAATGTATGTAAATGTTAAACCTTTTATGGGCTTAAAAGCTCCAAGAAAGTGAAATGAAAGAATGAATATGTGTTAGCTAATAGGTTTTGTACAAAGTTTATGTGACCATTCTATGTTTATTATAAACAAACAAGATTTCTAGTTTGTTAGTATTTGTTGATGATATAGTTGGTAAGGGAAGTCTGGTGATTGGTAGTCAAGATAATGGGTTGTACTTTGTTGTAACAATGGTAATTTATGAATGTTTGTTTTAATGGTTTTGTAAAGTCTAGAGTGTGGTATAGTAGATTAGGTCATCCTTCTGAAAAGGTGTTAGCTGTGTTGAAAGAGAGTCCGAGGTTAAAAATGCTGATCATGGTCATGTGAAGTTTTCACAGGTCTAAACAAGTTAGAGTTCCATTTCCACTTAGTGAACATAAATCTAAATTTGTAGGGGATTTAGTTCACTTACATCTATGGGAGATCAAATGTTGAGACCAGCCTATCTGAGGGTAATGTTAAAGTGTTAGAAGTGTCTAGGAATGTGACTCTTCCTAAAAGATTTGATGATTTGTTGTTAGGGTAAGGTTAAGTATGTATTGAGAAAGTTGTGAGTTATGCAAATATGTCTGTTGATAATTTGAGTCTGGTTGCTTCATTGAACAAATCTATTGAACCTAATTCATACAACGAAGCTGTTAACGATCTAATTGGGTAGAGGCCATGAATAATGAAATGGAAGCTCTTTATAGAATAATACTTGGGTTGTTGTTGAATTGCCTAAGGGTAGAAAACCTATAGGATGCAAATGGTATATAAGTAAAATATAAAGCTAGTGGTGAAGTTGAAAGGTATAAAGCCAGATTAGTGGCTAAAGGTTTAATCAAAGAGAAGGAATAGATTTTGGAGAAACATTTCTCCTGTTGTTAAAATGTGTACATTAGAATTGTGCTAAACTTGCTGTTAATAATGCTTGGTCTTTGTACCAACTAGATATAAATAATGCTTTCTTGTATGGGTCTTTAAGTCAAGATGTTTATATGACCTTGCCACAAGGTTACTTTAATACTAATAAAAATAATGTATGTAAACTAGTTAAACCTCTTTATGGGCTTAAACAAGCTCAAGAAAGTGAAATGAAAGAATGACATAGTGTTAGCTAATATGGGTTTTGTACAAAGTTTATGTGACCATTCTATGTTTATTTTAAACAAACAAGATGTGTTTCTAGTTTTGTTAGTATTTGTTGATGATATAGTTGGTAAGGGAAGTCCTGGTGATTGGTAGTCAAGATAATGGGTTGTACTTTGTGGTAACAATGGTAATTTTATGAATGTTTGTTTTAATGGTTTTGTAAAGTCTAGAGTGTGGTTAGTAGATTAGGTCATCCTTCTGAAAAGGTGTTAGCTGTGTTGAAAGAGGTCTCGAGGTTAAAAATGTGATCATGGTCACTGTGAAGTTTGTCACAGTCTAAACAAGTTAGAGTTCCATTTCCACTTAGTGAACTAAATCTAAATTTGTAGGGGATTTAGTTCACTTACATCTATGGGAGATCAAATGTTGAGACCAGCCTATCTGAGGGTAATGTTCAAAGTGTTAGAAAGTCGTCTAGGAATGTGACTCTTCCTAAAAGATTTGATGAGTTTGTTGTTAAGGGTAAGGTTAAGTATGGTATTGAGAAAGTTGTGAGTTATGCAAATATGTCTGTTGATAATTTGAGTCTGGTTGCTTCATTGAACAAATCTATTGAACCTAATTCATACAACGAAGCTGTTAACGATCCTAATTGGGTAGAGGCCATGAATAATGAAATGGAAGCTCTTTATAGGAATAATACTTGGGTTGTTGTTGAATTGCCTAAGGGTAGAAAACCTATAGGATGCAAATTGGTATATAAGATAAAATATAAAGCTAGTGGTGAAGTTGAAAGGTATATAGCCAGATTGGTGGCTAAAGGGTTTAATCAAAGAGAAGGAATAGATTTTGGAGAAACATTTTCTCCTGTTGTTAAAATGTGTACAGTTAGAATTGTGCTAAAACTTGCTGTTAATAATGCTTGGTCTTTGTACCAACTAGATATAAATAATGCTTTCTTGTATGGGTCTTTAAGTCAAGATGTTTATATGACCTTGCCACAAGGTTACTTTAATACTGATAAAAATAAAGTGTGTAAACCAGTTATATCTCTTTATGGGCTTAAAAAAGCTCCAAGAAAGTGGAATGAAAAACTGACTTCTGTGTTAGCTGATATGGGTTTTGTACAAAGTTTATGTGACCATTCTATGTTTATTTTAAAGAAACAAGATGTGTTTCTAGTTTTGTTAGTGTATGTTGATGGTATAGTTATAACAAGAAATAATAAGTCTGAAATTGACAATGTGAAAAAGTGTTTGAGTGATAATTTTCAAATGAGTCTATTTGTTTATCTCCAAGAAAGTATTGTCTTGACTTGTTGAATGAATTCGGATATTTAGGTTGTAAACCTGTTGGGACTCCTATTGAACGGAGTCATCTTGTTACAAATAAAACTGATAAAGAACAGAAAGTTTTAGAAAATGTTAATGGTTTTCAACAACCAATTGGAAAGTTAACATATCTGTCTTTAACTAGACCACATATAAGTTATGCGGTTCAATTTCTAAGTCAGTTCATGCACATACCATGTCAATCACACCTGGATATTGCTTTAAGGCTGTTAAGATACTTAAAACAGTGTCCAGGCAAAGGTGTTATGTTTAGGAAAAAAATGACTTGGAACTTTTAGGATATGTGGATTCTGATTGGCCAAGTGCATTTCGACTAAAAAGTCGGTTACTGGGTATGGGGTGTTTCTGGGAGATACACTTATCTTCTAGAAAAGTAAAAAAACAGAATGTAGTATCAAGGTCTACAGCTGAAGCTAAGTATAAGGCAATGTGCTCAGCTACTTGTGAAATTATGTGGATTTTGAATGTTCTACATGAGTTAAAAGTTAAGTATAAATTGCCTGTGAAACTTTTTTGTGATAGCAAATATGTTATATCAATTTCCTTAAACCCAGTTTTCCATGAAAGAACTAAACACTTTGAATAGGGCTTGCATTCATTAAGAGAAAAAATTGCAAGTGGTATAATTGAACCACAATTGTTGTTATTGAAAACCTAGTTACATACATTTTTACAAAAGGGTTGAACAATTGCAACATAGTGCTTTTTGTGGAAAGTTGGGACTGTTTAACATGTTTACTGTATGAATTATGGGTGGATGTTGAAATATTGTGTACAAACATATAATTCATATATCAAACATGTTACACTTTGTGGCTCAACTTATTTGTAACGTGTTACAAGTTGTTGTTGGCTGTTACATCTGTTGGACAGTGGTATTAGTTGGGCTCAAGTTGTTAAGTTGTTATAACAAGTTATTGTGGGCCAAGGGTTATTTGTGTGCATGTATTAAAGGTTGAGGTCTTCTGAGTAACTAAAAGAGATTGCAAGGTTCTGGACATAAGGTTTGAGGGACTGGAGTGTAACATTGAAAGATGCTGCTATATAGGGAAGAGAGAGAATGAGTAGCTCACTTCTTCCAGATTTTTCTTAGGGTTTCTCTGGTTTTCTCTCTGTATTCGTTTGTCTTTCTGTTGATCTCTATGTTGAGTTCTTTGTTGTGTTAAGAGATCTTGTGATCTCTGAGTTGTTAGTGCTCGTATCTTTTTATTGATGATCATTCCACAAATTATACTAACCTGTTGAATCTGATCTTGTATTGTTACAGATCTCATATTCTTGAGATCTAGGGTTTGGTAGGGTATTTTTGGGTTAAACTAATAAGATTTACGTTACTTGTTTTGTCACTATTTCTGGTGTTCGTTTTGTTATGTGTTCAGTCAATACCATTTTACACATCTGCAACCCAGTTGTGTTCATAATCTGTAATATTAGAAATCATCTAGACTCCCGTACGATTAATCCCTTCCAAAGGTACCTTAACTAAGTTTATTCCTTTTTTAGTTTTATGGCCGACCGGTTCACTAGCCTTCACCACATGACCCATTGAGTTATGGAAGATTGGTTGCTAGCCTTTTGTTACGAGTATGATTTCTCCATCCGTTAGCCTCCATCATCTGAGAATGCTATTGTGATTTCTCCGGTCGCTAGACTTCTCCGCTAGCTCGGCGATCAACTTATTTATTTGATTCTATACTTGACCAATCCAAAATTTATGATCTATTATGGTTATTTTAGATTATTGTTATTTCTTACAATTTGGGGATTTCAATTTTTAGTGCATTATGTATATGTAAATAAAGTTATTTATTATGATAATCTTTTGGGTCTTTTTGAGTTTTTGTCCTTCAAACAAAATCCTCTTCTGTATGTTCTTTCATGTAGACATGCATGCCATTTGTGTAGGTTTCGTAGTAGTAGTAGTTAAGGTACGGGACAATCTGTTTGAATCCTTTTGAAACTTTTGAATTAAAGTATATTGATGGTACTTGTCGCAACCCCCGACCCCACCCTGGGAGCGGGGGCCGCGGGACACAAAGCTGGTGGTACCGATGTTTATTAATTTGGCAACGGAATTACGACATCAGGATCGTAGCTAGAAAATAAATATCAGAGTTTCAAAACACCAAACTTTTATATTAAACAAATGGGGTAAAACCCATGTTTCCATTACAATACATATTTTAGGGACAGACCTAATTTATGGAAAACAGAAACTCTTTTTTATTTAGGTAACTTTTATAGCCACTTTTCTAAGCCTTCAGTGCTCTCCAGCTAGCTTCTGTTAGCTTCACATTAAGTTACCTGAAACGCGTTTTAAAAATATTTTATCAGCAAGAAATACTGGCGAACCGCCGAAAATGTCAAAAGTCGGTACCGAAAATGTACCCGGTTCGGTAAATTTGGTACCGGTACCGGGTATGATTTGCTCATCCCTACCTTCATCCGTTCGATTTTGTTTTGTAGGACAGTTATGAGAATCATGGTAGCTAAGTTTGCCACACAATTTGAACTTCCTTTTATTCTTCTTCCTCGTAAATTTTGCCTCTGTCAAAGCTTAAAATCTTATAAGTTGTCAACACAAAAATGAAACTAACTGTTAAACACCTTTTTAGGCAATTCATCCTTTTTTCCACCATGAGCATGCAACCGAATTGTTAATCAGACTGAACTTAACCTGCAAATATGAAAACTTTACTATTATAACACATGAATAATGGTATATATCTAAAAATATAAATGTTAAACAAGAAATAAACTATAAAACAAACAAAGTCAGCTTATAATCACCAACAACGGACCTTTTATCAAAAGCGAGAAACAATATAGTGTTCTTAACCATCAACAGTATTAGGTCTACTATTCATACATGATAATAAGGCCTTAGAAATCTCCTTTTGGACATTATAAAAATGATTTGGTGGATACAATTTTTGCATGCTCAAGAACCCGAGCCGATATCGTTGACATCAATTACCGCGTCAAACATAACATAAATTGAACTAAAGTATTGGATGAACTAGAATTAAATTTAAAAAATGCATTTAATCTTACACATCTAGATGTGGTTTTCACTATATAATAGGCAACACTATATAATAGGCAAGGATGAGCAAAACAAAAGGCTTAACATCGATTAAAAACATACATATGCACAACAAGAATAGAATATATGGGACATGATATTGATATGTAGAAGGCTTAGCATCAATAACATAGAACAACAATTACACCTGTGTAAATTTGAATAGGATGAAATGTAAGCAATTAGTAATTACACATGGGTAAATCTGAACACGGTGGGATACAAGAAATTACTATTACACACCTCTTGTTTCAAGATGTTAAACAAACACATGACCTTTAATTGTTTGTCTTTGCAAAGAAAGGAGTAAGTAATTACACATGTGTAAAACAAAAAAGGAAATGAACACTAATATTATATTAAAAGAAACAACAACTACACAAATGCTTCAGCCAGATCTTCAAATTGTTACTCATGATTGACAACACTTCTGCAATTCGACTCGCTATTCCTCACATAAGATTCAAGATAAACCATGACATCAATTCACCAAATAAAATTAAATTAGGGCCAATTACGAGCACCATATGAGCTGAAATCTTGGAATATGTGCAACAAAACTGAGAAATGAGATCGAAGAACACATGTAACAACATCGATAAATTGAAATCATGGAACATATGTCACAAAATCGACAATTGTTAAAGATCAGAAGTGAATGACAATAGAGAAAATGATACCTGCAAATCAGTTCATGAAATAATTGAAGATAACTTAGAAATCGTTGAAGATGGTGAATCGACTGAAGATTTATTAGCAGAGTAATTCAAAGGAGATTGACAATTTTATGCCCTAATCATCGTGCGCTAATTTTATCAATAAAAGCTTTGATAAATTTGAGTACTGGTAATGGAAAAGGGGATTGGTTTAATTACCAATTTAACCTTTCATTAAAACATGAGGAAATATAAATGAGTGGCTGAGATTTGTTCTCGTGGTTCTCACAAAAAATGGGTGTTCTCATTTAAACCTTTATATATATATATATATATATATATATTATATATATATATATATATATAATATATATATATAGGATCATTTGAGAAACACCAGGCTAATTGAGAAACTTGAGAAGAATTTGGACCACACATTATTTTATGCTTTTCGTAATATACACATACGTATAGTTTAATATTGACTATATACATATATGTATAACTCAATATACATGTATGTGTATAGTGAATTTTAAACTATACGTATGTGTATATTACGAAAAGCTTAAAAAAATGTGTGGTCCAGAATGTTTCTCAAGTTTCTCAATTAGGGTGGACTTCTCTTAGGATCCCTACCCTATATATATATATATATATATATATATATATATGTATATAGGGGATAGAAAGAAAACTCATATTAGTTAAGAAAACTAAGAAACCCAAATGAATGGACTTCCTTTTGCCACGTGTTACACCTTTTTGCAGACTGTGTTACGTGTAACCACCAGAGGTGTCACACCCAACCGATGGCGGAAACATCAGGGCGGGACGAATGAGATTGCTCGAGACCTCATAACGCTAATACTTGACAAGTATTTAAATAACAAAATTTCATTTCACTGATTGAACAACAAGTACATAGTTTTTGAATTCAAAAATACGATATTATAGTAACAAAATACAAATACAACAACTTTGCTAATACAATTCTAGATGAGTATCTAAGTCTTCCTACTCAATTCCATACGTAGTGATCAACAATCTGCGGTTAAAGTATAGTTCAATACACAAGGCATTGGCGAGCATGCAAGTTTAAATAATACCATAGAGTAAAGTTATAAAAAAACCCTTATGCATAAATGTCTAATCTCAAGGCTAACATGTAATAAATGAGCATGCAATTATACTAGTCAACCCAAAGTTTCCCGCTAGGGTAATCTATTCATAGCAATGCAAAGACCTTATGTGTTTAACTTAACATGACCTCAAGTTTACGGGTGGTGTGTTACTCCAATAGCGCTATACATGTTAAGGAAGGCTTGATCGAAGTTAATGACTAAGTATGGGCATTTCAAGTATAAGCATGTGTGATTTCAAGTTTAGCACATAGAGCATAGTACATGATTGTTTTGTGATTTAAGCATAGTGTGATTGTGTGATTTTGATAAAGTATATGTATTGCACCCAAAAGTGATAAAAGGTAAAACAGGGTCGAGAATGCTCACAATTTTGCAAGCTTCCTAGAAATCTGCGAGTTGTTGAGTTGGAGTGTTGAAGTGATGCACACCGCAGTCACCCTACAAGAGGTAAACAGAGGTACGTGAATAGACTGTATTTGGCAAAGCATTCAGATTCGGAGTTGGAAAATACGGAACGAAAATATAAAATGCTCCACATCGTGCGAAGCGGGCTGACCACTTCGTGCGAAGTGATAGTCTGGTATGCTTTAGGTCGTTTATGGCCATTTCGACACTGTTTTCTATGAATGAGGAGTTTAAGGAATGAGGGAGAACAGTCTGGGGCCAAAACACTTAATCAGAAAACGATTAATACTCTGTTCAGACTAGTTTATTAAGAAACTACGAAAGTTATGTATAATTTAAATATATTTTAGTCAAGTTTATCATAGAAGTCAAGCATGGAGATATTAAATCTTGTTATATGACTCACCAAAGCACAAGGTTGCAATAACCTGGTTGGTCATAAATGTACAAAAGTAGAATGAAAAAATGTTCAAGTGAGGTGTGGAACTTAATTTGGGTAGCCAAAACTCCCAACGTTCTCACTAGCTAGAACACTAATCCAATCCTATGGGAATGATGAACAAGGTTAACTTGCAACACTTGGTACAAAAGAAAAAGAAGTAAAAGAAGAGGAAAGGTTGTAAAATTTCAAGATGTCAGTGAGTTAAACTCACTTAGAACAATCTAAGCTAAATCTGCCAAAGATCCAGAAATTTGAGAGTGAAAGTAAGAGTGTACGGAAAGTTTGAAGTGGTGAAGTGCGTCTGTATTTGTAGGAAAAAGTCCCTGCCAGCTTCGCTTCGTGCGAAGTGTTCACACTTCATGCGAAGCGGGTCCAACTAACACAAAGGGGTTAGTGTGAGGTTGGTTTCACACGTTTTAGCTGGTTTCGAGTATTTTAAGCATAAGAGAATGATGTATAAGTATAATGCACATAAAAGTCGAGTTTTTGAGTATTCAAATATAAGTTCTAGCATATAATCATGTAATAAAGAGTATGTAGTATGAATCATATTGTGTAAAGATGGATAAATGTTGAATAAAGTTCCATCATGATCAAAATCTCAGATTACAAGGATTGAAATGAAAGATCGAAGGTATGATACAAGTTTCCATTCATAGAAAATACGATTACACTTTCTAAATAAGAAAAGTACAAGATTGCAAGGCGTTACAAAAGGCTGCCACATGTTACGTGTAACAGCTTTTGCAGACTTTCAGCTTTTTTTTGAACAAGTGAAAGTTGTTACGTAACACGTGGCAGCCTCTTGTTGTTACACGTAACACGTCTACAAAAAATGTAACACATGGCAAAAGGAGGTTCATTCAATTGGGTTTCTTAGTTTTCTTAACTAATATGGGCTTTCTTCCTATAATTGCCACACACACACACATATATATATATGGTAGGGTTCATTCGAGAACCACTCTTATTGCGGGAACTATGAGAACCAATGTGACCATCACCTAAAAACCTAAACATCCCCACCCACAAAAACCTAAAAAAAAACATAACCCCCTACCCCACCCCCCAAAAACCTAAACCCACCTACCACCCACCCCATCCAAGCTAAATGTTAAAATCTAAACCATAAAACTAAACCCTACAACTAATGCTAAAAACGTTTTTTTTGGATGAAATATCATGATTTTTTAATTAATTTTTATGTGTTTTTAATTTTTTAGGTATTTTTGGTTATGTTCACACTGTTATCGTGGTTCTTGCAATAAAGGGTGGTTTTAACGGATCCTTATCGTATATATATAATTGGGTTCTGGAGAAAACGCTTAAAGATTTTTGTGATTTGTGGCTGAGATTGATGCGGTGACATTTTTGTAAATACTAGGACCCTTAGAACTACCAAAAGGGGTAAAATGGGAAGATCCTAACAAGGGTGCATATGCTAATCACATGCCATTTCCCCTATAATATTTAAACGTCCCTAACTTTTTAGACGTAATAATTTTTTTTAAATTACACCATAGAATTCAGTTTTTCTTATCTTTTAAATGAGTATACTATTGATATACTTTTTGAAAAATAAATGAACTGGGTTTTTTTATAGCGTTTTTTTAACTTAGTTTTTCATGATGTTTTTCTGATCAAGTGTTTTTATGGCGTTTTTCTGAATTTGCTGTTTTTATAGCGTTTTCAACTGGGTTTTTTATGGTGTTTTTCAGATTTAGTAAGTTATGGCGTTTTCAAATGGGTATTACATGGTATTTTTCCGAACTAAGTGTTTTATGGCGTTTTTTACTTGGGCATTTTCTATGGCGTTTTTCTGAACTTAGTTTTTATGACGTTTTTATTTGGGCATTTCCATAAAACACCCACTTTCACGAACACCCACTTCATGCCATTTTTTTTTAATTTCAAAAGTATACCAATAGTATACTTGTTTGAAAGATAATAAAATACTCTATTTTATGGTGTAGTTTTTTTAAATAATCACGTATAAAAAAGTTAGGAGAGTTTAAATTGTACGGTGAAATATGCATTTGACTTGCATGTGCATGGTGTTTGGCATGTGAGTGACATGTGCATGACGTTTTTGACGATATTGCCCTTAGTGTATGTTAGCACCAGTGCCACATATCAACACCAAAATTGTTCTCATCGTTTTTACACTTTTACACGTTTTCTTCAGACCGTGACCATATATATATATATATATATATATATATATATATATATATATATTATATCATCAAGCAACCATTTTGAAATTTATACCATTTTGCAATTTGGGTCTCAGTATATCTACCATCAATTAACATTTTTATAAAGAAAACAACAAAACATATCTTAATATAAAATTTGCTTTTCGCGATTATGAAATTAGGGTTTGGGTTGCTAAAGGAGCTTTACAAATTACAAGTTTCAAAAAGTGAGGAAGACCATAAAAATGAAATCATGAGTTGATTGGTTCTTTCATGGCATGCATCATCCTCAAGCCAACGTCTGTCATGCAATCATCATAAACAATATTATCTCAACTCATCACTATGTTGAAAAAGCTTTCTTTTTGTGTTGCACTAATCACACGGGATATTGTTCAAAATGTAGGATTATTCTTATCCTTTTTCCATTTTAAATACAATTTAAGATTGAAGATGTCCGTAAGGGTTTTGATTCACGACCTGCAAGATATTTATCATTCAAAGATGGATCGAGTTACTATTAATGTACAGTTTTGTTTTTATTTTTTCGTTATTATTATTCTAAGTTAAAGTTGCAACTTGCAAGTTAGTGTTTTGAATGAATTATTGTTAACCTCAATTTTAGTCACATGATTTGCATATTTACAAACCTTATCTTCTTTAGTTATGCGATTTAAACAATTAGTTGTTGATGATAAGTTTGACTTAACACTTGTTGAAGCATAAATCAGATAGGATGCTAGTGCCATTTTATGCCATTTGCGATCCGTATGGTTTTTATATGATTCCAGGTTTAAGGGATCAAATAAATTTAACTTTATAATATCATAATTCTTAACTACAAGTCTTAGAAATTATTAATTATTAATTAACCTTAAATACAAGTCTTAGAAATTATCAATTAATCAATATTATTAACCATTACACTCTTTTGTGTTATTCTATGTACGTTTTTAGTTGGGGTTTTTTTTCTCCCTATTTTCACACTTCAAAATTAGTATTAACACTTACAACCCCTCAACTTTGTAATAAATTTTTACGTGCTTATTTGTTTACGTATCGGTATAAATTTAGGCTGATTTACGTTTCATTGTGATTTCTTTTTTGGAAAAATATAATACGTTTTTGTGTTATTCTATGTACGTTTTTAGTTGCTTTACGTTTTGAAATAAATTTATTAGATGATAAAAATTCGAGTTACTTTACGTTTCGATTCTAGCGAAACGCGGCATACTATTCTTTAACTTAAAAAAAACTTTATTTTCTTACGTACTTATTTTTATGTATATGTGGGTATAGGTTCAAGTTGGTTAACGTTTCAACAAAAAATTTCTTTCATAAGTAAGTCCGATCAAATATAGTACGTCTTCGTGCTTATTTTTATGTACATTTTTAGTTTGTCTACGTTTTTACGTAACTTTTGTTAAGAAAGAAGTTTGGTGAAATATAATAGGTTTTCATTAGATGGTAAAAATTCAAGTTACATTATATTTTGAACCCGCAGCAACGTGCGGGGAAATTTACTAGTTACATCCATTAAAAGCCTAGTATACTAAAAAAACTATCACATATCTGAATCAACTAATATAAAACACATTTTAACCGGCATACTGCTTTTGTTTGTTACACATTTAAAGTTAACTATATAAGATATATTTCACATTGGAGTATAGACGAGCCAAGCTGCTTGGGACTAGATTAGTAAAACTTGAAATGAGCCAAGCTTAAAATGAGCTCCAGACTAAAGTAACTTTAATTTATTGATTTGGCTCAGGCTATGTACGTGAAGATCGTTTAGGTTTATGAGCCTAACGTACCGAGTAGAATTTTAATAATTTAAGTAGGCAAACAACCATGTCCAGCCACATCATTTTGTTGAAATATTGTGTACAAATATATTATTCATAGATCAAACATGTTACACTCTTTGGGTCAACTTATTTGTAACGTGTTACAAGTTGTTGTTGGGCTGTTATATCTGTTGGACTGTTATATTAGTTGGGCACAAGTTGTTAAGTTGTTATAACAAGTTATTGTGGGCCAAGGGTTATATTTGTGCAGATACTAAGGTTGAGGTCTCCTGAGTAACTAAAAGAGATTGCAAGGTTCTTGACGTAATATTTGAGGGACTGGAGTGTAACATTGAAAGATGCTGCTATATAAGGGAAGAGAGAGAAGGAGTAGCTCACTTCTTCCAGATTTTTCTTAGGTTTTCTCTGGTTTTCTCTCTGTATTCGTTTGTCTTTCTGTTGACCTCTATGTTGAGATCTTTGTTGTGTTAAGAGATCTTGTGATCTCTGAGTTGTTAGTGTTTGTATCCTTTTATTGCAGATCATTTAACAGATTATACTAATCTATTGAATCTGATCTTGTATTGTTATAGATCTCATATTCTTGAGATCTAGGGTTTGGTAGGGTATTTTTTGGTTGGTTAAACTAATAAGATTTACGTCACTTGTTTTGTCGCTATTTCTGGTGTTCTTTTTGTTATGTGTTGAGTTAATACCATTTTACATGGTATCAGAGCTTTGTGTGAGCTCTTGTGTTAGATTCTGGAGTTTCCGCTGCATGATATACAGTTTGATCTGGTTATTTGTTGTTTCTTTGTGGGTATTTATTATAGAACTGTTTTGATCTTTTCTTGGAGTGTGTGTAGGTATAGATCTGGTATTGGTGAAACCCTAGCTAGGGTTTGTTGGCGTTGTAGAGAAGGAGATCTTTGTTGTCTGGATTAAAGACTGTGTTGGTCTCTGAACCCTAGAGGGTTCAAGGCAAACCAACCAGATATTCTTACTGCTTCATTTTAGTCTAATTTATAACCCTAGAAGGTTATAAGATAGATCGATTTGGAGGGAGTTAAACGCTGTTCTGATACTTCACTATTCTCTTCTCTTTGTTTTTTGCTGCTCATTGCATATTGTTGGTCTAGGCATTGCTGTTACCGGACTAGTCGGGCCCGCACTTGATTGAGTCTGTCTGTCTATTTGTTTTGCATATTGTTGTTATTGTTTGAGCATTAGTGTTAGCCTACAACTGTATTATGCTTGTCCAGGCACCTATAGAGTGATGAACCTGGAATCTGGCTTCTGATACAGTCATGTATTTTTTTTGTTGGTTATTGTTTTTCAGTATTGATTGATATCTGCCTGTACTGTTTGGTGCTTGTTTGATATTATGGGTGATACTGGTAGTACTTCTCAGACATTAATATGTAAATTAGATATTGGTGACCCATTATATGTTCACCCTAGTGATTCTAGTTTTTTGACCACTGTTAAAGACTGTGTTGGTCTCTAATCCCTAGAGGGTTCAGGGTAAACCAACCAGATATTCTTCTGCTTCATTTGAGTCTATTTTATAACCATAGAAGGTTATAAGATAGATCGATTTGGAGGGAGTTAAACGTTGTTGTGAGACTTCACTATTCTCTTCTCTTTGTTTTTTGCTGCTCATTGCATATTGTTGGTCTAGGCATTGCCGTTACCGGACTAGTCGGGCTGGCACTTGATTGAGCTTGTCTGTCTGTTTGTTTTGCACATTGTTGTTGTTTGAGCATTAGTGTTAGTCTACAACTGTATTATGCTTGTCCAGGCACCTATAGAGTGATGAACCTGGAATCTGGCTTCTGACACAGTCGTGCATTTTTTGTTGGTTATTGTTTTTCAGTATTGATTGATATCTGCTTGTATTGTTTGGTGCTTGTTTGATATTATGGATGATACTGGTAGTACTTCTCAGACATTAATAAGTAAATTAGATATTGGTGACCCATTATATCTTCACCCTAGTGATTCTAGTTCTTTGACTATTGTTAGTGTTAAGTTGAAGGGAACTGAGAACTATTCAATATGGTCTAGTTCTACGAAGTTAGCTTTAGAAGCCAATAATAAGTTTGGGTTTATTGATGGTAGTTGTAAAAAATCAGAGGATGATGATGTTCTTGCTAGTCAGTGGGATAGGTGTAATTCTGTTCTGTTAACCTAACTTTTAAATTCAGTGTCTGAGGAATTGTTTTAAGGGCAAGTCTTTTCTAAATATGCCTCAGAGGTTTGGGATGATTTAAAAGAGACCTATGATAAGATAGATGGTTCTGTGGTATATGATTTGTATAAGAAAAATAACTGTATTACACGAAATGGGAGTTCAGTAGCAGATTATTATAATAGATTAACAACTACGTGGAAGCAGTTTGATGCTATGCTCAAACTGCCCACTTGTTCTTGTAAAGCAGTAAAAGATTATAATGATTTTTCAGCATTAATCAATCTAATGCAATTTCTTATGGGTTTGGATGATATATATCAACCAGTTAGAACAAACATATTAACCAGAGAATCATTTTCATCTGTCAAGGTTGCTTTTTCAATGGTTTCTAGATAGGAATCACATAGGCTGTCTAGCAGTGGGTCTAAAAGTCAACCTGTGTCTTTTGTTTCTAAACCTAATCAAGTATTTGATTCTAAAATAAGAGGTTCGAATCAAAGGGGTCCTACTCCAAACTTGAAATGTACACATTGTAATATTTTGGGGCACACAGTAGATAGATGTTTTGAAATTGTAGGATATCCTCCAAGGTTCAAAAGAAGACCTAGTAATAATAATCAGTCTTTTAGGACAAATTCAAATAATAATAAGTCTAATAATATTATTGTTGGGTCTTCTTCTACTGTGGGAACCTCTGGTTCACCTTTTACACCTGAGCAGATCACAAAGTTGTTGAGTTTAGTTGGAAAAAAGAGTGGTAATGGTCCATAGTGCTCTAATATGGTAGGTGAGTCAGTTATTGTAATAATTTTGTTAGTTGTTCTAGTTCTGTTGTGTTTAATAGAAACATGTATTGGATAGTAGATTCAGGGGCTAGTCAACACATGGTGAATAATGATAGGGAAATGTTTAATGTTGTTGATGTCTTTGATCTTAAAGTAGGTCATCCTAATGGAACTAGTGTTAAAGTTATGAAATTTAGTAATATAAAATTGGTAAATGGTATAGTTTAAAAGATGTCTTTAATGTTCTTGGATATAATGTGAATTTGCTGTCAGTTCATAGGTTAGCTAAAGATAACCAAATTTCTGTAGTGTTTAATGAAAATGGTTGTGTACTACAGGATTCCAGGTTAACGAAAGTCTTGGTGATTGGTAGTCAGGATAATGGGTTGTACTTTGTTGGTAACAATGGTAATTGTATGAATGTTTGTTTTAATGGTTTTGTAAAGTCTATTGTGGGGCATAGTCGATTAGGTCATCCTTCTGATCAGGTGTTAGCTGTGTTGAAAGAGAGTGAGGTTAAAAATGCTGATCATGGTCATTTTGAAGTTTTTCACATGTCTAAACAAGTTAGAGTTCCATTTCCACTTAGTGAACATAAATCTAAATTTGTAGGGGATTTAGTTCACTTACATCTATGGGAGATCAAATGTTGAGACCAGCCTATCTGAGGGTAATGTTCAAAGTGTTAGAAAGTCGTCTAGGAATTGTGACTCTTCCTAAAACATTTGATGAGTTTGTTGTTGAGGGTAAGGTTAAGTATGGTATTGAGAAAGTTGTGAGTTATGCAAATATGTCTGTTGATAATTTGAGTCTGGTTGCTTCATTGAACAAATCTATTAAACCTAATTCATACAATGAAGCTGTTAAAGATCCTAAATGGGTAGATGCCATGAATAATGAAATGGAAGCTCTTTATAGGAATAATACTTGGGTTGTTGTTGAATTGCCTAAGGGTAGAAAACCTATAGGATGCAAATGGGTATATAAGATAAAATATAAAGCTAGTGGTGAAGTTGAAAGGTATAAAGCCAGATTAGTGGCTATAGGGTTTAATCAAAGAGAAGGAATAGATTTTGGAGAAACATTTTCTCCTGTTGTTAAAATGTGTACAATTAGAATTGTGCTAAATTAATAATGCTTGGCCTTTGTACCAACTAGATATAAATAATGCTTTCTTGTATGGGTCATTAAGTCAAGATGTTTATATGACCTTGCCACAAGGTTACTTTAATACTAATAAAAATAATGTATGTAAACTAGTTAAATCTCTTTATGGGCTTAAACAAGCTCCAAGAAAGTGGAATGAAAGAATGACATATGTGTTAGCTGATATGGGTTTTGTACAAAGTTTATGTGACCATTCTATGTTTATTTTAAACAAACAAGATGTGTTTCTAGTTTTGTTAGTATTTGTTGATGATATAGTTGGTAAGTAAAGTCCTAGTGATTGGTAGTCAAGATAATGGGTTGTAGTTTGTTGGTAGCAATGGTTATTTTATGAATGTTTGTTTTAATGGTTTTATATAAGTGATATTACTTTTATGTTTTTTTAACGTTACAAAATACACACACACACACACACACATATATATATATATATATATATTAGGCTGTGGCTTTCTTAAAACTGCATTTCTCGCTCGTCATACTTCCAGACGAGCTTCTCTTCGATGTGGCGAATTCGGTTTCCTTGCTCCACCAATTCATCTCCAAGCTGGCGGAGGTCTTCTACATGTTCCCTGGGTAGTATTGGGGCTGGCATTGGTTCAGGGTAAGGTGGAACTGGTTCTTCATATGGGATTGGGTTTTCTAGCAGGTTCTGAATTGCCCAGTTACTAGCCCACCATGGATCTAAAGGGTTTGGTACTGGAATTCTAGGTATCTCATTAGGGTCAAAGGCTGGTATTGGAAATTGATTTTCCTTGTTCTGTTCTAGGTTTATGGGTTGGTTAGGAAATAAGGGAAGCAACCGGGCTCTGGATTTGCTACTTGATTGAAATTAGGTTCTCCTTCTGCATTTCCAAACATGTGAAAATTTGCTAGCTGCCTATCCAATTCTTCCTCCCACAAGGGTCTAATTTCGGGGTTTCGGGTGTTTCTCTCAGTTCTAGCTGCTACGGCTCGTTGTTGAGCTTGTTTCAATCCTTTCCTTTTCTCTACTTTGGCTCTACTAAACCAATTTCTCTTTTTAGGGGGAAAAGGTTCTACAGATTTGGCTTTGAAAACAAAAGCATCTTCGGAATCAGCGGTGTAGTCGGTGGTTGGCTGGTATGTTCCTTCATCCATCAGAGAATGAGATAGGTGACGGTAAGCGTCAGAAATACCCTGATCACTCATTCTATAGACTAAAGAAGTTAGTAAAATAATACCAAATAATATATACATATAAAGTCGCAGATATTTTCTAACACATTTGTAAAAAGAACACCTAAATGGCTTAAACCACTGGCATAGCTCTAATACCACCTTCTATCGCAACCTCCGACCCCACCCCGGGAGCAGGGGCCGCGGGACACAGAGCTGGTGGTACCGGTGTTTATTAATTTGGCAGCGGAATTACGACATCAGGATTGTAGTTAGAAAATAAATATCAGAGTTTCAAAACAACAAACTTTTATATTAAACAAATGGGGTAAAACCCATTTTTCCATTACAATACATATTTTTAGGGACATACCCTAATTTATGGAAAACAGAAACTCCTTTTTATTTAGGTAACTTTTATAGCCACTTTTCTAGTCCTTCAGTGCTCTCCAGCTAGCTTCTGTTAGCTTCACATTAAGTTACCTGAAACGCGTTTTAAAAATATTTTATCAGCAAGAAATACTAGCGAATCCATCTCAGTTTTATCAAAACAAGTGATTATACTTTACAGTTATTGAGGAGCATCCGCATTTACAATGTTTGTATCTACGTAATTACTCAAGCAGTACTGTCAATCCTGACTTGTGGGTCATATTACTTTGGGCCCTGTCACCCAATAGTAAAGGTTCCTGTCACATTCCCATGACTTTGGACTAGCAATGTATACAAAACCCCAACATACCGGCAGTAATTGTGGAATACATATGTAAAGCATAATTAAAACATTTGAGGTTTCGGTAACACATTTTGACTCACAAAAATATTTACAAAAAGAGAATGTACTCGCCTTGAACACTTTAAGTATTTCTCCGGAGTTCCTGGTGATGGTTCTTGATTACTTCCTGGGATTTCTATTAGAACATACAATGCACATGTGTTAGTAAGTTAACCCAAGTCACTTTAACCATACAACACTCCTAGAACTCCAACGAACGTAGTCGGGCAGAGCCTAGACATGCGTTGGCGATTCTAGATTGATTGGGTAAGGTGTCCATACAACACTCGACAGAACTCCAACGAACGTAGTCGGGCAGAGCCTAGACATGCGTTGACGATTCTAGATCGATTGGGTAGGATAGTGAATTAGTGATCGGGGGTTAAGTTACTTACAGCGGGCAGCGCTTCGCAGGTTTAGGGGTTTAGGGTTTTAGGGGGGTGTTGCTCAGAGAAACAGAGATTCAGAGAGTATACGATCGATTCAGAGGATCGAAAGTGAGTGACGATTTCAGTCCTAGGACGCTCCTTTTATACCCGATTTTGACCTCCCCCGCGCGTCGCGCGGGGATCTGGGTTCCTTCTCGCGTGGCGCCTGAGGTGCCTAGCTAGGCTAGGTCAACCTGGTCACAAGTGTAGGGTTGCCAGATGGCACGAAACGGTGACACGTCACCTTGACATCTCCCGCTTTTCGCGACAGAGACTGGTGTCTCTGGCGCGTGGCGCCTGGGCTGTCCAGGTGAACCTGTCTCGTTTTGCGTGCCGCGTCTCGATTTGCGTGTCCAGTTTTACGTTTCGGCTGAATTCGGGGTGTTTTGGAGAGTTGTTACAGTACTCTCGAAATCCCAATTGAATCATTCAGAAAGAAGCAAAAATGAATACACATTTTTTACTATGAAGCAATACCCAAAAAATGACAAAACGTTGCCTTCTATTATAAATGACCACAATGTTCTCGTGGAACAACAAAAAGAAATCTAAGACAAAGTGCATCAGTTTGGTGGTTAACAAGGTTGGCGCTTAATTTTGGTAATTAGCAGTTTCTAAGTTGCTATTATACTTTGTGTCCGCCAGTAATAACTTAGTTATTGTTGATGGTTGCATCTATATGAAGTAACTTAGTTATTCTAATTGATGGATTAGTTCTCAGTGATCGACCTTTTCCTACTTATGTTTCTACCAACCAGGCTGATTTGAAGCAAGTTCTAGAGGCTTTCAACTAATGTAATCGATTTTTCACTTGCAATTGATACAACAAGTTGACCGGCCCCCATTAGAGGCTCAACCCCTTGAGCTTTCGCCAATGGGTGATGTCTCTTGAATCTCCGATGTTGGGAATAAGAATAGTCACGAACGAATGTGTATTCCACACCTCCTATCCCGTAATGATGTTTACTCAAATTTCCCTTTAGTAATAAGTAAATCTCATTAATCAAAATGATTTAATAGCAATAAATCACAAATAGAATGTTTGCTAAAGGTACAAGAACAATTGTCAAATGACCCAAATGTGTTATTTGTTCAAAATAATAAACTGATCGTACTTTTAAGCTTGTCGTCAAACAAGCTCAAGCCAGGATTTAGCTCGTTTAAGCACCAAAAGAAGAGCTCAAGGCGGTCTCATTCCTTGATGTTTGTTTAAAAGTTGGGCTCAATTAAAAAAAAAGTAGACTAAAACCAAGCTAATCTCAATTACACACCTACTTTTATGCTATTCAACTCAAGTCTCATTAGACCACACGTAATGGCTCGTGGTTGGCCAAACCACGAAGCCACTATCGCCCCCACACGCGTTAAATGCAATTTTGTGTTGTGCTTCGTTGTTCAGACCATGAGTGCAAGATAGAGAGTTATTGGTTCACAATTTTGTTAACCAATCCATTTTTTATTTCAATTCCAAACCCAATAATTTCGCATGCCTCACCACTACACAATTTTACCCAATTTCAGACCTTGATGACGTAGACGTTATGACAAGAAAGATCAAACCACTTTGGTGACCACTGCATATAGCCTTAGCGTTTTCTTTGTTCATAATTTTAATATAATTAATAAATCATGACAAAAAAGATCAAACCACTTTGATGACCACTGCATATGGCCTTAGCATTTTCTTTGCTCATAATTTCATATAATTAATAAAAGGTGCAACTATTTTTAAGTATAGTTTAATATTTTTTAAGTATAGTTTAGTATAAAACTTGTGGGTTTTGCTTTTGGTTAATTTGTCGGCTTTTAGGTAATATATCATATTCTATATCCCAGGCAACAAAAGCAATCAAGAAAGACCAACTCAATCAATAGAGTATTGGAAGCAATCACACGTTTAAAATATTAAACGGTGTATTGAACACATTTATCCCATTGATTTTACACATGATGGTTGCATATTATAGGTTAACTTTGTAGTTGGTGTAACTTAGATTATTTTAATGTCACTTTCAAAAAACTGCAAAAGTAAAAACACTAAGGTTGTTAGATTATTTTTTTAGACCATTCTATCATTGTAAAAACTAGTGGATGTATACTTGGCGTTGAGTTAGGTGTAGGCTCGTCAAGAAAATATGTAACATTCATTTCGAACACTTATACATTAACATTCATCATGTCAAAATGATGTTGAAATAACAACAAAAATAAGCAAGTCACATAGTTAAATAAACACATCTCAATATGAAACTTAGATTTAGTTATAATAAGTGACATAGAAAAGAAGATGAAAAGAAAAGAAAAGAAAAAAAGAACTTAAAAGTATTATACGTATTGAAAAAAATGATTAAAGTGCGGTGAGTATAATTAACTTTATTAAAGTTTAGAGCATACATGGTAAATCGGTTAAAAAGAAAAAAAAATAACTTTTATTTTTTAGATTGAGGAGCCATATGATTAATTTATTAAAGATCAAGTGATGTAAATAAATTAAATGACTTTCTTTACAATTTTTATATATATTTACACGGTTGAAAATCTATAAGGTAATAGCATAATTTTCTATATAATTACAAGGTTGAAAATCTATAAGGTACTGACATACACTTTCTTGTAAACACCACCACAAATGTTTTTTTGAATGGCAACTTTTATTAAACACTAACAAGACGCTAGAAGCAAAACAAACAAGGAGTAGGTTAGCCCCACCTAAACCACTAATTGCATAAACTGAAAGAACATCATTCACTCCAATCAAACAACAAAAGCTTGACCGGTATTTTACTAAAAAAAATCCTTTTGTTCTTAACTCATCCATCATATTACTAATCACTTAAGGCTTGGAGTTGAAGATAACTTCATTCTCCATCAGCCAAATCATCCAACATGCAATTAAAACCACCGATGCAGCATCTTTTGACAACTGAACCATTGATGACATTATGTAGATTAATAAGATCCATTACTGAGAAAGCAAAGATCTCTGACCAATCAACTTTTACCACTGCGTAACTAAAGGGGGTTCGGAAGATCTCAAGACCCTCCGAACAATCATCTGTTACCTTGACATGTATTGAAATTTTTATATGGATTGAACCCAAAGCTGAAGTGAAAAGACTGATGATACTATAACATAACACTTTTTCCGACATGGCAATAGTTACTGCTAGTAAAATTTTCAAAGAAGAAAATGAACAAAGAACGTTAAACTTTTGCTTAAAAGCATTTTACTAGTAAGAGGGGAAGTCAAACTCAACAAGGACAAAAAGAGATGTAATGAATGGAACACAATGTTAATTGTCAATATGATCAAGTTTGTACTTATCCTTGATATGCACATATTTTTGGGACCTAACAAAAATAGATAACAAGTGTGATGTATCATAAGATTCTTTTGAAAAAAAAATTGAGAAGTGAGAGAATAAAAGACAAAACGATAGATATTTTATCTTTTTATTCCCCATTAATTAATTCTCTCATTCAGTTAAATAATTTATCCTACAGATCCCAATAATAGAAATTTATCTTACATATGTCATACACATGGAAATTCATCCAACATTTATTAAGATATATTTTGAATAATTAGCTAATTTAGAGCAATACAATAAATTAATCAATTATACAAATATATTTTTATAACTTTAAAATAACATTATATATATTACAATCATATATATTACATTACAATTACCATTACCAACTTGAATGAATAGTGACTTTAACTTTTTCAATTTTTATTTTTAATTTTAATTACACACCTTATAGTATAAATAATATTCGTATAGTTTATAACAGCTACCAACTTACGTGAACGATAACTTTGACTTTTTTATAAGTTCTTATTAACATCTTATACTGTAAATAATACAAGTTTTTAACCCTATAGTTTTGTTTTTTCTTATAACTTTTGTTCATTCATTTATTATAAAGAGTAAATACGCACTTGCATTAAATTTATTTCTACCATATAGTTTTGTTTTTTCTTATAACTTTCGTTCGTTTTTATAAAGACTAAATACGCAGTTGCGTTAAATTTATTTCTCTACATTTTGATGTAAATTTTATTTGAAATGGAGTTCTATTCGAAGTTTTATCAAAATGTTGTATTTCAAATGATGATATGGTGAAGAACTGATTCGGTACTGACCAACAACATTGGTACCGGTATCGTTGCTATCGGAACCATTATTGGTATTCGTTTTTAGGATTTTCGATTGATGTAAAACACGATTTTATTTTTGAGTTACATCATACCACTTTTATGTAATAAAACCATTGTAAATATTACTATACTGACTCGGTTTGTCATTGTATTGTTGTTTTGGATACAACTCATTTTCAAATAAAATTTATATCGTAATGTCGAGAAAAAGAATTAAACGCAACCACATACCACGAGTTTAATCTATACGAGTGTTGGTACCGTACGAGTACATATATTATAGTTTTCGATCTATGTAAAACAAGTGTCAATATGTTTTAACGCATATCACGACTTTATTTTTGATTTTCCCTTTTGATTACTACAACGAATGCCAGTATCATAATAAACCAAATCAATACTGTCTGAAATTCCGCCGCAACGTGCGGAATTATCTACTAGTTAAATACATATATCAAATGAAACATTGTGTTTAAACTTATTTTTTTCTAAATACATCCAAGCTATTGAGTTTAAACTTATCTTTTTCTAAATACATCCAAGCTAAACGGTTGACCGACAGACATAATACAAAAATGAAAATGTTCATGTAATACACATTCGAGTAAAAATCATAAAAATAC
Source organism: Scalesia atractyloides (assembly GCA_947069175.1). Classification (NCBI taxonomy): domain Eukaryota; kingdom Viridiplantae; phylum Streptophyta; class Magnoliopsida; order Asterales; family Asteraceae; genus Scalesia; species Scalesia atractyloides. Next base: position 5,264,775 of record CAMTDV010000009.1, read on the forward strand.
TTATACTTTGCAATATTACATAAATAACACAAAGAAAATATAGTATGTGCATGCACACTATACATCCAAAATGAAACATACAAGTACACGTACACATAAAAAACTTAAGTGCGTATATATATAAATTAAATAATAGGACACATCCTCCACACTCGTTGGACAAACACAACACGAGATACATGTAAATTTGTAAACAATATCATATCAAGTATCATCCACTACAACCGACAACTTTTCAGTTCCATTATTTCGCTTCAAAATTGAATATATTATTCACCACAAATGTGTTCTTTAGAACTAGAGCAATTCTATCAATCTGAATATTAAAAATATTAACAAAGTTATAGTACAGGCATAAACCTAAACACTTAACAATCGGTTGTACCCAAAACTAAAAATAAATACAAGATGTTAAAGAACTAACTGCATATAGGAGTACAACTAGAGATCAAATACCATAGGATTTTGAACATCATGTACGTGTTTTCCGTTAGATTAATTACAATATTGTTATTTGTTAGTACTAGATAACTCCGTAACCGATTACAGTTTGTATATAAGATCAGACTCATAGATTGATACTTGTTTCATTACTGTAGAAGACTTAGATATGTCATGTACGGTTTTATGACATTGGAACATCTAAAAAAAGTGAACCTACCGGAAAAGAATCCTGAATCCGTCACTGGATACATGTTATATGTTATGTATATTGCACATTGCCCCTTTACAAGATCATTGTTTGGTTGTTAGTCCGTGCATGCAAAACAATACTTAAGTATTTTATAATTTGTGTACCGGTTGGTAGAAGTGGAACATTATTGCCCTAAACGTGAATTAGCTCACACGTGGTTGGTTACCAAACTGGATGACCATCCAGTTCAATAAAAGTCGAAAATCAAATGGAAGGATAAAGTCAGTATAACAATTGGTGGGTTAGTGTGAAGATAAAGGTGAAGACAAAGCTCTAACAATTATTCTTAAGATTTGAAAAATATTTCATATATGATCTTCTATGAAGAATAAAAGACAGATTTAAAACTAGATAGAGAGATGGTTAGAAATGGTAAAAAGTCAAAGATTTACATTCGGAGCTAATTAAGGAAAGGACAAGCTTGTATACTTATGAAGAATAAAAGGCAAACTAACTTATGGATAATAACATTTCAAATAAACGAAAGAATTTTTGTTCATTAATTGTGTGTATTATTATGATCAGTTAGAGTTGATATTCGGACCCGGCTTGTGCATATTCAACCAACTTCGTGAGCGACGGAAAGTTTCATGCTCTTTCAGTCATTACTTTCCAATTTTTCTCCTTATTTGGTGTTATAGTAGAAACGCGTCTCCCTCTTCATACCCGCTTAATACCCAGAGGATGGTGTAGGATGCGTTATCAAGCCCCTTCACATCTATGTAATGCACATTACACATAGTGTAATGTACTAATCCTCAATCTTATACTTAATTACATGCATCTCAACCGTTTACCGTTTTGAAGGAATAAAAGAAATGAAAACTTTGAATTTGCTTTAGTTCTGGATAATTTCCTATTCGTAATATATGAATTTATTATGTAGCTCAACATCTTGGAGAAACAGGTAGAGGTTATTCTTTTCCTTGTTAGGAAGAGATAAGAATATATGAATGTAATATAACAATAAATAGTTTAGAAAAACAATACACTTGTTTTCTTAAAAACTTTAACAATACACTCGCTTATAATTGGGATAATTGATGATAGGATGAGAAAGAGTAGATGTATTATACGAGTTTAATACATAAAATATTTAGTGTTAGAGAGAGAAAAGGAAATGATGAATTGTTTGTAGAGGAAAATGAAAAACAATTGCCGGAAAATTACTGAGAACCGCTTTTGAAATGAGCCTTTTGTAGGTGTAACGCATCCTGCAAAGGACAAAATCTCCCCTTCCATTTTGAAAGTCTCAAGTTGAACCGGTCCACCATAGGTTTCCATTTGGGCCCACCCTGTTCATGTTAGTGCTCAATAGTGTGCCTAAGTAATTAAAAGGTATTACACCTTGGTTGCAACCTAGAGCTGCGGCAATCGACTCCAATTGGGCTTAATCTAACCATGTCGTATACCTTGCTTTTAAAATGACTTACTTTAAGGTCGGAAGCAAGAAAGAAACATCGTATAATTCTGGCCAGGTTTCTTACTTGCTCAACGTCACCATTCCCTACAAACACTACGTCGTTCGCGTAAAACAAATGGGACACTGAAGTGCCTCCGTTTGGGAGTCTAATGCCATCAAAAACACCAGAAACCGTTGCACGCTCCGTGATTATGTTGAGGGATTCCGTAGCCAAGATGAATAAAAAGGGGATAGTGAAATACCTTGACTAAGGCCCCTTTCGAAAGCGAAACCCGGTGTCAGGGATCCGTTCACCAAAACCATAGCCGATCCAGCATATAGAATACTCATCATCCAACCCTCCACTTGGCCAGGAAACAATATGCATAAAAACAATAATCAAAATGTAAGTCCCCATGACCCCTAGATTGATGACAAACACCAAATCGTTGTTCTTGATTTAGACGGAAGCAATAAACAAGAGATAAAGACTATGTAGAAGAACTCTTTCATTATATTCATCACAGATTTTATACAACCGAAATAGTACACATCTTGTCACATAGACAAACAGGTGACCTAAAACCTACACTTTCTCTCCTTAGCTCTCTTTCTCAAGATTTCCATCATTTTCAATGCTTAAAGTAACAAATATCTAATATAATTGTATATTGGCAGAATGCTAAACTCTAAATCTTGCTAAACTCTAAATCTAACTTTAGAAAGTCCTTAAATCTAATTCTTGTTAAACTCTAATTCTTGGTAAACTCTGAATCTGTCTTTGGAAAACCCTTCCAAGGATAGCTAAACTCTAATTTGACTTGTGCTGATCAGAATTGCATAACACACAGTTACATACAGGGTGCTGCACTAACACGAATACTTCCAGTTTAGGCAATCGTACGTCTTTTCGAAATCTACCTTGAAGAACGAAACTCTAGCTCTAGAATTTTTAACCCAGGAGTATATTTCATATAATATCACCGGACTATCTATTACGTTTCTCCTACTTATAAACGCAAATCATCAACCATGGTTACAAGTATGTTGACTATTAATATTGAGAGAACTCTATGAACTAGGAAATAAGCCTGAAGTCATTAGGCAGTTTTGGATCAATAGTTTTTGGAATCGACGGTATGAACGAGGCGTCACTCGCTTCGCAAAACGAATTGTTAGTGTGAAATTCAGAGACTACCTCGAAAATGGTGATTAAAACTTATCCCAAAAACTTTCTCACGAAAGCGAAGGACATCCCATCCCGGCCAGGCACTTTATCGCCTCCCGAACTCCATACGATGCCTTTTAACTCCTCTTTTGTTAAAGGAGCTACAAGAAAAGCCTATTGAGTCGAACTCATTTTTTTTGAAACCCAAACCCGTGATTTTGGACCTTGATTACATCGGTTCCTTGTGTAACACCCCAAAAACGTCGCAGCGGAAATACAAACGTAATGGTGACGGAAGTGGGTAACCATAAATATCTTGTCGAACGATGCATTGTTAATGTTGGACATTTAACTTAATTAAAACATAGTTTTTAAAACACAAATTTTAAAAGTACGTCACGACCACATCACAGTTAAGTTGTTTTGATCATTATGGATCTTATTACAGAGGTCCCAAAGTTTCAAAAGTTTGTCCAAAACATTCTTAAAACAACCATGCATCAACAACCACAAGATACACTAAAGTTCCCGAAGCCGAACTCATGTACCTGAAGAACACATTAAAATCACATTAAAATCAAGTGTCAACACAATGGAGGGTGAGTTCACGTTTATTCCAAATTATAATTAATTTGATCCAAGGAAAACTTTCATATTATGTGTTTATAAATAAAACATCCATATAAATATTAAAGTCCATTTAATTTCCTTTATAAAAATCCAAGGGCCAGTCAACACCAGCGTTTCCTAAACCATAGCAATATCCCCGACTTGTTCCCAAGGTTTACACATATTAAATTAACGGCATCAAGTGTTCAGACTCGTATGTTTGCAAGACAATACGAACTACATATTGACAATAAGGACATAATCAACGCTAGACAATCACAGAATTTAAAATTCGTCGCTTGACTTGACACGGAGCTACAGGTCACGACGGGGTGGTTCAACCCGATAGATCTATCAACAATTCCACGCATACCCATATTAATGATTAAATGGCTAAGTTCGCGCTAAGTGCCCGCAATGGGTCACACAAGGTGCCAACCTTATGAACAATTATATATATCCTACTAAAATGATAAATTTAATATAAACATGTTGTACGAATCCCCGACGTCCCCACCAAAATGTAAGCCTAGAACGATACTTACTTCCTTGAGACCGAGCCAATTCGTTACAACTTTAGATTTAAGCAATTTTAAATCTACATGGTCGTTCTATCCATAACACCGTTATTAACACCCGTTTCTCCCCGATATTCACATTTATCCAAAATACGTTTCTCCTGAAACATATTTATATTAAAACCATATATTTTCCATGAAAATATATCCATAGTTTAATCAAAGGTATATTTTATACAAAAATATATACTTATCCTTTTTAAGGTGTGTTCTTCCCCCAAAACAGTTATAAAAACAGTAAAAAGAGGGGTTTATTGACACTCACCTTTGGGTGCGTAATTAAATTAGCGCGATCACACAATTGTTTCTACACGTCCTAATATACTAGGAACGATTTATCACAATATATCACAAAATTCCTAAGTTTCTCCAAATCTTGGAATTTTCACATAACTTTGAGATTTTCTCAAAAAGTCATTATTTTGATTTTGTTGGCATTTTAGTATATATACGAGTTCGTGTATATATATATTTTAAGATTTTGCGACTTGGACGATTTTATTGGTGACCCTTAGTATGTTATATCCGTTAACACTCCCGTTTATACGTACTATATATCTACGATTTGCGCGTCGTAATAATATAAATAAACGTACACAATTATTCAATATCGTAACACGCGAAAACTCGTTAACTTATACATTTTATCATTTTTAAAGCATGCATACATGAAATAACTTATTAAGTTAACCTATGTATCAATTTTCATGCTCGACAAATAAGTTACACATTTAACGCAATTTCACTGACTTTACCGCTTTAATCACAAAGTGTACATGCATAGTCTAAATTCCCGCTATCATGTCAACACTTAACATATTATCATATAAACACATTTAAATCAGATAACACATTTTAACACATAAGGTTCACCTATGAACAACCCATTCTCGTGTTTATTGAAAAATGCGTATTTTAGCGATTCGATAATGTTTTCGGGCGTTGGAAGTCACGTATGACTAACCAAACACCAAATAAAATTAATATACATTAGAATACTTATATTTAAAGCAAAAATATCAGTTTAGTTACTGATCTAAAACAGTTTCGTAAAAACCTCTTAAAAAGGCGATTTTTACCCTTTTTACCGCATAGTTTTGCGTCAAACGTTACTATAACCATCCGAACTCGAAAAGACTTCATATTTTAACACAATACATGTTATTTACTATTTAAAATAATGGTTATAATTAGTGTAGTGCAGTTTTTCTGTAAGTCACAAATCATGCGATTTCATACATTTTACAACTCTTTAAGCACTAAGTACAACATGCAAAGCTAGTAATCTTTATGACCGTGTTTCATACCACTTTAACACATGAAATAACCTTATTTTAAGGTTTATAATCTGATTTAAAACCATTTTCATTATAACATATATCAATCATAATTCATGATCATACATCATCATGCATGCTTACGTACAAGCATCTAATGCATCCATATCATATCACCATCATGCATGGGCTTAAATGCTTCTAGATATGTCTTTAATACATGTTCAAATATTCAAGAACAACATCATATTCATATGATTATCATCAAATCATGTTTACATAAATGCAAAATATGCTTCTTATTTATGAACATATGACAAAATCCACATGCTTGTATATATACATATATACACGACATATATATGCACACATATATATTCATAACTTTCCAAAAATCAACTTTTTATATCACCTTTCAAAATCATAAGAATCTTCTTATATGACACCTTTTGAACATGCATGCATCAAATCTCATGAGCATCATCAATCAAAATTATTCAAAGTCAAAACTCAATCTCACATGTATATACATACACACTCACAGCTATGTATACATATACATACACCTCCATTTTTATTTTCTTTACAAACCCATTTGTTATTAGTTTCAAGTTTATGCTTAAATCCAAGAACAAGAGAAACCTTCCATAACCATTGATATCACTATGAACCATGAACAAGATTTAGAGAAATGATGTTATAACTTCAAGGTTCTTAGTGGGTTTTGACAAAAAACAATGATATGGAGCTTGGTTCTAGCTTGGAACTCCTTGAAAACACACTTAGATCTTCAAAAACACTTGAAAACACCTTCAAATGAGCTTGGATCTTCAAGATTATGTTCAAAATTCAAAAATGGAAGATGGTGGAGGTGGTTTTGGCCATAGCTTTTAGAGAGAGAGAGAGAGAGTGTGAGAATTGTGTTGTGATCTTGATTCTTGGATTTGGAAGATTTTTAGAAGATATGGTGATACATAATCATCATGAACATTTTCCCATGCCAACACATGGAGGAGAGAGGAGAGAGTGTGGGCTAAATGGCTACCACAACTCCATACACACACATAAAAATACACGCATACAAACATATATAATACATATATAGGCTTTAAACTGGTATTTTACTGGATACCGGGTATTTTATCTAGCGTTTAATCACGTTTTAACATGTTTTAAATTACTTTTAACGTTCTATAAAAATAAACTCACCAAAATATCACTGAACAATATTTTATTTGCCTGGACTGGCTGCGTTGCCCGTATTTGGCAGTATGCGCGCTGTGTTGCGCAAAACGCGCTTAATTTCACAAAATAGGGATTTTAAGAGTTTTAATTTATTTTTATCATTTTATAAAAATAAACTTGTCAAATTATCACCATAATAATTATCAGTTGCCGTAACTGGCTGTGTTGACAGTATTTTGTCAGATACGCGCACTATCGCGCAGTATGCGCTTAAACTCGAAAAATAGCGTTTTAATTTATTTTTCCTCATGAATATCATTAAATATATTATTTTAATCATAACAGACTATTTTTAGGATTTTAACATTATTCGGGCGGTCACCGACGTTCATTTCGTATTTTATCCGTTACGCGATAAGCGTTTATCTTAATATTGCCAACATAATTTTCATCAAACTTTGGATTTACCAACACATCAAATACCATATATAAACATCATAAATAATCAAATACAACCTTTTATTCATTCATGACATGTGTTACATTTGTAAGGTACAACCTAAATAGCCGGGTGTCACACCTTGAACCTTGATTAATAAAACTCCCTAAACCTTCCTTTAGATCGTAAGGCTCAATTATCCACCCATTACCATCCGAGATATCGTTTAACAGTTTTTTGCAATGTTATTTTTTACCACTTTATGGAATATAGATAAATTCTTATCCCCGAATCCGATCCATTTAGCCTTAATTTTCGGTTTTTTCAGCATTAATTGTTTCAATCGATTAAACTCAAGGCATCTAACATGCTCCTGTTTTCCTCCATATCCAAAATTCTAGTCTCTGCTATTCTTTCAAACTCTTTCTATCACATCTTTGGCTACCAACAAAAAGCCAGTCTCCTTCGATTTCGCCTTGGCCCTCTAACCTTTTATCTCCCTTTTAGTAAGATTAACCATTCTGCCAATTCCTTCCCTTTAGTAGTTGTCGCCACCTCTTTGTTCATCGCTGAGTCCACCACATCAATTAAATCCTTTGACGAACGAAGTGTTGAAAAACTGAAAGGTATGGGCCTATAATTATCCCAGACAACCGATAGTACCAAAGGTATGTGATTGAACTTTTCTCTCGGTAACGCAAGGAGCCTAGCGTTCAGCCACTTATCCAAAAAAACTGTCGGCTGTCACACACCAAAATCCTTCCAACTTTCTACTTTTGACCCGTACTTCCGACAAACCCGCCGTCCTAATGAAGTTAATGAAAGCCAGGGCATTATTACGATTGAACCCCAAGTTCATTCTATCCTCCACACATCTGACCTCATTAAAATCACAGAGCATAACAAAAGGGTTCTAAATTCCCAACTACTCATCCCAAAGTGCTTTTCTTCTTGCATTATCGTTTACTGCATATACATTAATTTTAAAGAAATCCCTATCCTGCCCTGTAATATCCCCACTGACCACTATATAGTTCCGTTTGGCGATAACCAAATTACTTTTGAATACCTAGGATCCTATAAAGAAACTGAACCCCGTGATATGCCCACAACATGAGGAATCGCTTTCTCACACGGGGTATTATCTCACATTCAATTAGCCTGCTCATTTGTCATGGTTACAAGATGTGTTTCTTGAATTGCGTAAAAGCTCACCTTGTTTTCCCTCTTTATTCTCCTGACCTAGACTGCTTTGGTCCTCGTCATCCCCTTATGTTGGTTGTTGCAAAATTCATGGGAAACCTTTTGTCTCCTCCACCCCTCTTACCAAATTCGTGACCTGTTCTTCAGAGTTGTCGACCGGGATCCTTATCTTATTACCGACCACCAAGGTAGTCGTTGTTTCCTTGACCACCCCCTCTAGTGAAAACACTTGCTCGGATTCATCGACCTAACCACCCACATAGTTGTCCCCTTTATGTTCCTCACATTCCTCTTCTTCCTCTTCGCTAGAATCGACTTCCAAGAACCGATCAATATGGCCCTCCGTAATGAGTTCTTCTTCCCCTTCCTCAATATCTTTGTCTATGAGCCACCTGGTGATTTTTTATTTTCTGGATATGGTGTTCTTCCTTACATATGCTTTTTATATTCGTTTCACTTTCCTATTTCTTTGGGTGATGCCAATGTTTAGATCAGGCACTTGTTTGAGCTAGTTATCTTGGGCGGGTTCATTTGAGATGGGTTGACTTGTGGTTGGTTCACTAAAACGGGCCTTATTATTATTTTATCACATATATCTCATGTATCCAGGCCCGCCTAGAACATTGAATTGTGAAGACTGCATAGTGGACACCCCATCCTCCTATTCACGCCTCTCTGAATCTTGAGAACCCAAATGACCCCCACGTGTATTGAATGTACCATTTCCACTGAATTCCCGTGCAATGATTTGTTAGTCTCTGTATCATGCATGCTCCCTAACTTCTTTCTCTTTCCCATGCATCGGTTCATCTCACGTCGTACCCATGTATATGGTCGCCGATATTTCTTTTTTAGGTCGTTTACCTCTGATCATCTCATCCCCATAGGACCATTAGTCATCTTCTCTTATGAACAACCCAACATCTTCTATTTCTTCGTTTGATTCTACCTAATTCTTGTTACCTTCAACTGTAAACCTAGGTATCCAATGCTCCACATCCTCATCAATCCAAACATTAAACCGTTTATTCATGTGTGATATGCACACCTTTGACGTGATCCTTTGCCCTATAAGGTTTAACTGTCACACCCCAACCGATGGCGGAAACATCGGGATGAGACGAAAACGAGATTGCTCATTGCTCACAATGCTAATAAATGATAATATTTAATTAAATCCAAATTTCATTTCACAACATTGTCAAATACAACATGAAGCAATACAATAAGTTCATTAAACATAACAAAATTTGGTACAACATTTATAAATCTAACGTCTAAAATGTGTGTATCTAAGTCCTTGCTATTTTGATTTCATAGCATCATCTCCTTCAACCTGTAACATGTTTTAAAATAAAGTCAATGCAAAAGCAAAGGCGAGTACACAAGTTTAAGCATAGCATACGTATGCGAATAAAGTTTTAACAATCCTCATGGCAACCAAATCTTATACAAGAGCAATATCAAGGCATGCAATACTAATTCGGTACCGACTTTTGGCGTTTTTTGTACCAGTTTGGTGCCAGTTTTTACCTTCATGCATTGATACCGAACAAAACCGTATCGTATTTTTAATACCAGTACCGGTTGACACCAAGCTTATCCTAACCCGTAATACAAAAAAAATTATTTAAATTAAGAAAAATATAAAAATGTATTCAACTTAAAAATAAAGAAAATACTATTATTATAATATTAAAATTTGGCTTGTGTATTATTAATATAGTAGTGTAATGTAATGTATTGTAACGTGTGTGTGTGTATGTATGTATGTATGTTTGTATGTATCGGCTACAAAGTCTGAATTTCCTAAAAAGTGTACACAGTCATAAAACACCATAATTTCAACCTAAAACACATCCAAAACCATAAATAACAGAGTGAAGATTACTAAAACATATATTCAAACCATAGCAGCCCATAAAACTCCAAATAGACCATCGTAGAACTATGCATACAAAACACAACATGATAATCAACATAAAACACATAATGTTAGTCATTGGATAATCAGAGCCTTAATGAAAACCCAAAATTATGGTGTTTTAGTAATCTTTATTATGTTATTTATGGGTTTTGGGTGTCTTTTATGGTTCACCTTATAGTGTTTCATGACCTTTTACACCTTTTAGGAATATGAGACGCTAAATATTGCGAGAAACGTGAGAACGAATGGAAAAATCAATCAAAACAAACTTTTTTATTACAAACTTTATTGTAACTGAGATACAACATCAAAAAAAGAATTCATAACATCAAATAATTCATTTCTTCTCTTAAAATCAGTCTTATTATATATTTTACACATGCATATATAACAAATTTACACGTGTGTAAATGACAAACTTACACATATGTATATTTTCTTTATTTATGATCACGTAAATTTAAACTGTTAAATTAAATTTCTAATCTTATATTCGAATAATAATGAAAAGTGTTCAAAATTTTGAATTTGAATTGTTTTTGAACAAGTTATCGCGGGATTTTTTCATTCGTTCTCACAATTCTCATAGTATTTAGCCTTCTCATTTAAACCTACGCTAAATATTGTGAGAACCCTGAAAACAAATGAAAAACGACGAGAACGAATGAAAAAAACGGGGAGAAACTTGTTCAAAAACAATTCAAATTCAATATTTTTACACTTATCATTATTATTCGAATACAATATTAGAGATTTAATTTACACTTTTAAATTTACCTGAATTCGTAAATAAAGAAATTTTACACATGTGTAAAAAATCTAACAAGAGTGATTTTGAGAGGAGAAACGAATTATTCGACGTTATAAATTCTTGTTTTGATTGGTTTTTTTATTGATTCTCACGGTTCTTGCAATATTTAGTATTTACAAGATAACCCTCCAATATATATATATAATATATATATATATATATATATATATATATATATATATATATATATACATATATATTGGGTAAGGTTATTGTAAAAAAAGTTAAAAGTGTGAGAAATAATGTAGAGATGACATGTGTCCTCATTCTAAATTAATTCAAAAGGGTAAAAAAAATAATTTTATCATTGATTTAATTAATTGATAACTTTCCATAACCACCACCCTTATTTATAGGAACGTGATTTTTAAAGAACTCTATAAAAACACCACGAATAACACTGCAACCACCATTCAGCACATATATAACACCATTCAATAAGTATGTAACACCATTTTAAAGATCTCTATAAAAACACTACGAATAACACTGCAACCACATTCAGCACATATATAACACCATTCAATAATTATATAACACCATTCAATAAGTATATAACACCATGATTGTAATCATAATACAATGTTACATAATCTAGATGTTAAAACACCATGACTTGAATCATAATTCATTATTTGCAATGCTATGGTGTCTTATTTACGTTCATGGTGTTTTAATTTAAAACACAACGTCTTGAATCCCAATACAATTAAAACACTATTGTATGAACATAGAAAAAAACACCATGGACTAAAATATTAAATCGAAACTTAATTTTTTTCTCTACATAAGTATAACAATATGGTACTCATATTAAAGATAAAAAAACACTCGTTATTATGGTGTAATTTAAAAAAAAAAGAGTTACGAATAAAAAGTTATTGACAATTAAAAAAGAAGGGGGGAAATTGCATGTGCATTGAATGTGAGTTTCTAAATTTAAAATGTTAAATTTACCTTTATACCCCTAATCAAGAAAATTGATTATTTTAATTGTAACAAGTATTTACAATTTTACCATTATAATCTCAACCATTAGATCAAATATCTAATGGTGTAAATTCTTTCTTACCCTTCTCACAAAAAACCTCTTTTTTTACAGGATCCTATATATATATATATATATATATATATGGGAGGGTTATCTTGAGAACATGGATTTTTGTGAGAACCATATGAACAACTTTCATCCATAGATTATCTTAAATCAAGGGTTAAGATTAGTGGGGGTTTAAATGAGAAGGTGACCATTAAATAAGATTAAAAAGGGCAATATTGTAAAATCACATTCATTTACCCTTCACCCCCAAATTCACCTTCTCCCTCACAAAATCGAATCAACATCTTCCAGATCCACCATCTTTCTCACAAAATCAACCTACAGATCTGAAGTTATTAAAGATTTTTTAGGAGAAGAAAGATGAAAGAACGACAATCGAACCGATAAGGAATATAAAAGGGCCACTGAAAGTACTTTCTCAGGAAATTAAATAGGCACCTTACAAAATTCAAAATCCACCATCTTCCTCACGAAATCAACCTGCAAATCAGAATTTATCGAAGGTTTTGCGGAGGAAATAACAACGATCGAACCGATGGTGAACATTAAGAGGTCGTTGGGAGTACTTTCAATGCTTTAAAGGTCACCCAGGTTTTGGTTTTTCTAATTATATTATTACTCTGTTTCATCAAAAACAAGTTAGAACTCTTGATGTGATCGAAAAGTCGTTCTATTTTATGTGTTTGGTGTTGTGGTGGTAATATAGGAAATTGAGTATTAATTTGTCGAAAATCTCTACTATGTTTTCATAAATTGTGTTTTGAGATCATGAAATTAGGGCTGGAATGTGCTTATTGTCTGTATCATAATATAATTGTACGCCATTTGACTTAAGGGAGCATCCATTTGAGTTCTGGTATATATATTTCTTGCACACTGACAAATTCACATTCCATCAGTTCTGATTTGATCTAATATGTGATTTTGAACTCTAATCCATGATTAAACAAAAACAAAACGTTACACATGTGTTAGTCTTTCAAACCAAAACTTACACATGTGTAAATAGAAACTTTGTAAAATATGTAAATCAGAAACACTTACACATGTGTAAAATAAACAGTTACATGTATAAAATAGAAACGTACAGATGTGTAACTGAGATTTTACACATGTGTTAAACAGAAACTTACGCATGAAAATCTAAACACCATATGAAAAAGTAGAAATGTGTAGTGAATGCAAGTGTGAAACTGATTGTTGGAGAAATGAATGTGGGAAAAAAGTCTTGATGGTGAGATGCATGTTATGTATGATTGGTATTTGTAAGTGTTCCCCAATTGAGTAATTTGGAAGATCAATTTGTTTTTTTATAGTTCATCTATATAGTTTTGAAGGTTTACACATGTGTAAATCATAATAGTTTAAAAAAAGAATAGATATGAAGGTTTACACATGTGTAAATCATTATAGTTAAAGAAAATCACCGTTCCACTTTTGTACCTCTGAATATAACTTAGATCTGTTCGGCTCCAACTACTAGTTTTGGGTTTGAAATATAAAATTTGTTTGTTGGAGTTTGTAGACAACTGCATTTGGGGCAACAAATTTGAACGGAATTCTTAAAGCGAATTAACACTATATTAAAACCAATTTCTAAATTTCAAATTCCTTCGAATCTGTTGCTCTCTCGTTGATCTTTAATTTCCTTTTATGCAGATTTTTTCAAGGTCTGTGTGATGGAATGCACAACCAATGCTTTCAGGAGTCGTGGTGACAAACTTTAAAGTTTGTTTGTTGAACTCAGGTGTAGGTCGGTTCATTGTAAATAAAATGTTTAACGTCTTTAAGTAAGATGTTTACACATGTGTAAATCATCTTAGTTGATTTTGTATTTGTGTAATTAAGCAACTTACACATGTGTAAATCAACTTGGTTAATATTGCATTTATGTGATTAAGCAAAATAGAAACTTACACATGTGTAAAGCAAGTTTACACACGTGTAACTGAGGATTTACACATGTGTAAAACAAATTTACACATGTTTAACTGAGAATTTACACATGTGTAAAACAAATTTACACATGTTTAACTGAGAATATACACATGTGCAAGTCAGAATGTTTATTTGTTTATAATGGCATGTAAAACAAATGACTTAAATATTTGTTTGGGGACCTGAAAATCACGTTGGATTTGGTGTTGTTGGTGATATTCTTTGGTGTATGTGTGTTTGGTGTTTCGACATGTTGAGGAACGAGGATGATGTTGCTGCTTGGTTGAGTTCAAGGTTTTTAGGAAGCTCAAGATGGACTCTCAGTTGTTATGCTTTAGATGTATATTTTGGTCGTGTTTAATTGTTTTTTTTTGTTTTTTTGGATCGTTTTGGTTGTTTGAAACTTGATTGCGCAGATTTATTTTTATGTAGGACTTGGGCCGAGTGTGGCCCAAGTCTAGAATAGATTTTTGGATGTTACTTGATTTTGATTTGGGCATATAGGTTAACATCAATAAGAAACATACATATGCACAACAAGAACGTAAATATGGGATATTAGATGGATATGTAAAAGGTTTAGCATCATTAACAATAAAGCTAAAATAAAAAAAGGTTTAAGCAATTACACATGTGTAAATCAGAACAGAACATGAAGTGATACAAACAATTACAGTTATAATGGGTCAGCATAAAAAACATGTATTGGTATCTTACACATATGTAAACGTAATGAAACCAACATTTCATGAACATATTTTAAAATTATGAATGCAAATAACCATAATAGTTACACATAAAAACATATAATTGAGAAAATTAAATACGCGTATTTTGTTTAAATTAGCAAAAACTAAACGATTGTGTTGTTATGGTTAGGAGCATTACCTACATGTAGTAAGTCAGCTATGCAATTTGATTAATCAATTAAAGATTCAAACCAACATTTTCGGTACCGGTCCGGTACGATACCGGTATTTGAGGGTAAAACGGGTATATACCGGTACCGAACCGGTACCGAAAATGTCAAAAGTCGGTACCGAAAATGTACCCGGTTCGGTAAATTCGATACCGGTACCGGGTATGATTTGCTCATCCCTACCTTCATCCGTTCGATTTTGTTTTGTAGGACAGTTATGAGAATCATGGTAGCTAAGTTTGCCACACAATTTGAACTTCCTTTTATTCTTCTTGCTCGTAACTTTTGCCTCTGTCAAAGCTTAAAATTTTGTATGTTGTCAACACAAAAATGAAACTAATTGTTAAACACCTTTTTAGGCAATTTATCCTTTTTTCCACCATGAGCATGAAACCGAATTGTTAATCAGACTAAACTTAACCTCCAAATATGAAAATATTTACTATTATAACACATGAATAATGGTATATATCTAAAAATATAAATGTTAAACAAGAAATAAACTATAAAACAAACAAAGTCAGCTTATAATCACCAACAACGGACCCTTTATCAAAAGCGAGAAACAATATAGTGTTCATAATCATCAACAATATTAGGTCTACTATTCATACATGATAATAAGGCCTTAGAAATCTCCTTTTTGACATTATAAAATTGATTTGGTGGATACAATTTTTGCATGCTCAAGAACCCGAGCCGATATCGTTGACATCAATTACTGCGTCAAACACAACATAAATTGAACTAAAGTATTGGATGCACTAGAATTAAACTTAAAAAATGCATTTAATCTTACACATCTAGATGTGGTTTTCACTATATAATAGGCAACACTATATAATAGGCAAGGATGAGCAAAACAAAAGGCTTAACATCGATTAAAAACATACATATGCACAACAAGAATAGAATATATGGGACATGATATTGATATGTAGAAGGCTTAGCATCAATAATAGAGAACATAGAACAACAATTACACCTATGTAAATTTGAATAGGATGGAATGTAAGCAATTAGTAATTACACATGGGTAAATATGAACACGGTGGGATACAAGAAATTACTATTACACATCTCTTGTTTCAAGATGTTAAACAAACACATGACCTTTAATTGTTTGTATTTGCAAAGAAAGGAGTAAGTAATTACACATGTGTAAAACAAAAAAGGAAATGAACACTAATATTACATTAAAAGAAGCAACAACTACACAAATGCTTCATCCAGATCTTCAAACTGTTACTCATGATTGACAACACTTCTACAATTCGACTCGATATTCCTCACATAAGATTCAAGATAAACCATGACATCAATTCACCAAATAAAATGAAATTAGGGCAAATTACGAGCACCATATGAGCTGAAATCTTGGAATATGTGCAACAAAACTGAGAATTGAGATCGAAGAACACATGTAACAGCATCGATAAATTGAAATCATGGAACATATGTCACAAAAATCGACAATTGTTAAAGATCAGAAGTGAATGACAATAGAGAAAATGATACCTGCAAATCAGTTCATGAAATAATTGAAGATAACTTTGAATCGTTGAAGATGGAGAATCGACTGAAGATTTATTAGCAGAGTAATTCAAAGGAGATTGACAATTTGATGCCTAATCATGGTGCGCTAATTTTATCAATAGAAGCTTTGATAAATTTGAGTACCGGTAATGGAAAAGCGGATTGGTTTGATTACCAATTTAACCTTTCATTAAAACATGAGGAAATATAAATGAGTGGCTGAGATTTGTTCTCGTGGTTCTCACAAAAAATGGGTGTTCTCATTTAAACCTTCATATATATATATATATATATATATATATAGGATCATGTGAGAAACACTAGGCTAATTGAGAAACTTGAGAAGAATTCTGGACCACACATTTTTTTATGCTTTTCGTAATATACACATACGTATAGTTTAATATTGACTGTATACATATGTGTATAACTCAATATACATGTATGTGTATGGTGAATTTTAAACTATACGTATGTGTATATTACGAAAAGCTTAAAAAAATGTGTGGTCCAGAATGGTTCTCAAGTTTCTCAAATAGGGTGGACTTCTCTTAGGATCCCTACCCTATATATATATATATATATATATATATATATGGGATAGAAAGAAAACTCATATTAGTTAAGAAAACTAAGAAACCCAAATGAATGGACTTCCTTTTGCCACGTGTTACACCTTTTTGCAGACTGTGTTACGTGTAACCACCAGAGGTGTCACACCCCAACCGATAGCGGAAACATCAGGGCGGGACGAATGAGATTGCTCGAGACCTCATAACGCTAATACGTGACAATTATTTAAATAACAAAATTTCATTTCACTGACTGAACAACAAGTACATAGTTTTTGAATTCAAAAATACGATATGATAGTAACAAAATACAAATACAACAACTTTGCTAATACAATTCTAGATGAGTATCTAAGTCGTCCTACTCAGTTCCATACGTAGTGATCATCAATCTGCAACACAGGTTAAAGTATAATTCAATACACAAGGAATTGGCGAGCATGCAAGTTTAAATAATAACATAGAGTAAAGTTATAAAAAAACCCTTATGCATAAATGTCTAATCTCGAGTCTAACATATAATAAACGAGCATGCAATTATACTAGTCAACCTAAAGTTTCCCGCTAGGGTAATCTATTCATAGCAACGCAAAGACCGTATGTGTTTAACTTAACATGACCTCAAGTTTACGGGCGGTGTGTTACTCCTATAGCGCTATACATCTTAAGGGAGGCTTGATCGAAGTTAATGACTAAGTATGGGCATTTCAAGTATAAGCATGTGTGATTTCAAGTTTAGCACATAGAGCATAGTACATGATTGTTTTGTGATTTAAGCATAGTGTGATTGTGTGATTTTGATAAAGTACATGTATTGCACCCAAAAGTGATAAAAGGTAAAACAGGGTCGAGAATGCTCACAATTTTGCAAGCTTCCTAGAAATCCGCGAGTTGTTGAGTTGGAGTGTTGAAGTGATGCACACCGCAGTCACCCTACAAGGGGTAAACAGAGGTACGTGAATAGACTGTATTTGGCAAAGCATTCAGATTCGGAGTTGGAAAATACGGAATGAAAACGTAAAATGCTCCACATTGTGCGAAGTGGGCTGACCACTTCGTGCGAAGTGACATCTGGTATGCTTTAGGTCGTTTATGGCCATTTCGACACTGTTTTCTACGAATGAGGAGTTTTAGCAATGAGGCAGAACAGTCTGGGGCCAAAACACTTAATCAGAAAACGATTAATACTCTGTTCAGACTAGTTTATTAAGAAAATACGAAAGTTATGTATAGTTTAAGCATACTTTAGTCAAGTTTATCATAGAAGTCAAGTATGGAGATATTAAATCTCGTTATATGACTCACCAAAGCATAAGGTTACAATAACCCGGTTGGTGATAAATGTACAAAAGTAGAATGCAAAAATGTTCAAGTGAGGTGTGGAACTTAATTTGGGTAGCCAAAACTCCCAACGTTCTTACTAGCTAGAACACTAATCCAATCCTATGGGAATGATGAACTAGGTTAACTTGCAACACTTGGTACAAAAGAAAAAGAAGTAAAAGAAGAGGAAAAGTTGTAAAATTTCAAGATGTTAGTGAGTTAAACTCACTTAGAACAATCTAAGCTAAATCTGCCAAAGATCCAGAAATTTGAGAGTGAAAGTAAGAGTGTACGGAAAGTTTGAGGTGGTGAAGTGCGTCTGTATTTATAGGAAAAAGTCGCTGCCAGCTTCGCTTCGTGCGAAGTGTGCACACTTCGTGCGAAGCGGGTCCAACCAACACAAAGGGGTTAGTGTGAGGCTGGTTTCACACGTTTTAGCTGGTTTCGAGTATTTTAAGCATAAGAGAATGATGTATAAGTATAATGCACATAAAAGTCAAGTTTTTGAGTATTCAAATATAAGTTCTAGCATATAATCATGTAATAAAGACTATGTAGTATGAATCATATTGTGTAAAGATGGATAAATGTTGAATAAAGTTCCATCATGATCAAAATCTCAGATTACAAGGATTGAAATGAAAGATCCAAGGTAGATACAAGTTTCCATTCATAGAAAATACGATTACACTTTCTAAATAAGAAAAGTACAAGATTGCAAGGCGTTACAAGAGGCCGCCACATGTTACGTGTAACAGCTTTTGCAGACTTTCAGCTTTTTTTTGAAAAAGTGAAAGCTGTTACATAACACGTGGCAGCCTCTTGTTGTTACACGTAACACGTCTGCAAAAAATGTAACACATGGCAAAAGGAGGTTCATTCAATTGGGTTTCTTAGTTTTCTTAACTAATATGGGCTTTTTTCCTATGATTGCCACACATACACACACACACACACACACACATATATATATATATATATGGCAGGGTTCATTTGAGAACCACTCTTATTGCGGGAACCATGAGAACCAATGTGACCATCACCTAAAAACCTAAACATCCCCACCCACAAAAACCTAAAAAAAACCTAACCCCCACCCCCACCCCCCAAAAACCTAAACCCGCCCACCACCCACCCCATCCAAGCTAAATGTTAAAATCTAAACCAAAAAGCTAAACCCACAACTAAATGCTAAAAACGTTTTTTTTTGGGATGAAATATCATGATTATTTAATTAATTTTTTATGTGGTTTTAATTTTTTTAGGTATTTTTGGTTATGTTCACACTGTTATCGTGGTTCTCGCAATAAAGGATGGTTCTAACGGATCCTTATCCTATATATATAATTGGGTTCTGGAGAAAACGCTTAAAGATCTTTGTGATTTGTGGCTGAGATTGATGCGGTTACATTTTTGTAAATACTAGGACCCTTAGAACTACCAAAAGGGGTAAAATGGGAAGATCCTAACAAGGGTGCATATGCTAATCACATACCATTTCCCCTATAATATTTAAACGTCCCTAACTTTTTAGACGTAATAATTTTTTTTAAATTACACCATAAAATTCAGTTTTTCTTATCTTTCAAATAAGTATACTATTGATATACTTTTTGAAAAATAAATGAACTGGGTTTTTTATAGCGTTTTCAACCTTGGTTATTTATAGCGTTTTTAACTTAGTTTTTCATGATGTTTTTCTGATCTAAGTGTTTTTATGGCGTTTTCTGAATTTGCTGTTTTTATAGCGTTTTCAACTGGGTTTTTAATGGTGTTTTTCAGATTTAGGTAAGTTGTGGCGTTTTCAAATGGGTATTACATGGCATTTTTCTGAATTGAGTGTTTTATGGCGTTTTTACTTGGGCATTTTCTATGGCGCTTTTCTGAACTTAGTGTTTTATGACGTTTTTATTTGGGCATTTCCATAAAACACCCACTTTCACGAACACCCACTTCATGCCATTTTTTTTAATTTCAAAAGTATACCAATAGTATACTTGTTTGAAAGATAATAAATTACTCTATTTTATGGTGTAGTTTTTTTTAATAATCACGTATAAAAAAGTTACGAGAGTTTAAATTATACGGTGAAATATGCATTTGACTTGCATGTGCATGGTGTTTGGCATGTGAGTGACATGTGCATGACGTTTTTGACGATATTGCCCTTAGTGTATGTTAGCACCAGTGCCACATATCAACACCAAAATTATTCTCATCGTTTTTACACTTTTACACGTTTTCTTCATACCGTGCCCATATATATATATATATATATATATATATAGCATCAAGCAACCATTTTGAAATTTATACCATTTTGCAATTTGGGTCTCAGTATATCTACCATCAATTAACATTTTTGATAAAGAAAACAACAAAACATATCTTAATATAAAATTTGCTTTTCGCGATTATGAAATTGGGGTTTGGATTGCTAAAGGAGCTTTACAAATTACAAGTTTCAAAAAGTGAGGAAGACCATAAAAATGAAATCATGAGTTGATTGGTTCTTTCATGGCATGCATCATCCTCAAGCCAACGTCTGTCATGCAATCATCATAAACAATATTATCTCAACTCATCACTTGTTGAAGCATAAATCAGATAGGATGTTAGTGCCATTTTATGCCATTTGCGATCCGTATGGTTTTTATATGATTCCAGGTTTAAGGGATCAAATAAATTTAACTTTATAATATCATAATTCTTAACTACAAGTCTTAGAAATTATTAATTATTAATTAACCTTAAGTACAAGTCTTAGAAATTATCAATTAATCAATATTATTAACCATTACAATCTTTTGTGTTATTCTATATACGTTTTTAGTTGGGGTTTTTTTCTCCCTATTTTCACACTTCAAAATTAGTATTAACACTTACAACCCCTCAACTTTGTAATAAATTTTTACGTGGTTATTTTTTTACGTGTCGGTATAAATTTAAGCTGATTTACGTTTCATTGTGATTTCTTTTTTGGAAATGGGTATGTTGAAATATAATACGTTTTTGTGTTATTCTATGTACGTTTTTAATTACTTTACGTTTTGAAATAAATTTATTAGATGATAAAAATTCGAGTTACTTTACGTTTCGATTCTACCGAAACGCGGCATACTATTCTTTAACTTAAAAAAAGCTTTATTTTCTTACGTACTTATTTTTATGCATATGTGGGTATGGGTTCAAGTTGGTTAACGTTTCAACAAAAAATTCTTTTGTAAGTAAGTCCGATCAAATATAGTACGTCTTCGTGCTTATTTTTATGTACATTTTTAGTTTGTCTACGTTTTACGTAACTTTTGTTAAGAAAGAAGTTTGGTGAAATATGATACGTTTTCATTAGATGGTAAAAATTCAAGTTACATTATATTTTGAACCCGCAGCAACGTGCGGGGAAATTTACTAGTTACATCCATTAAAAGCCTAGTATACTAAAAAAACTATCACATATCTGAATCAACTAATATAAAACACATTTTAACCAGCATACGTTGTTACACATTTAAAGTTAACTATATAAGATATATTTCACATTGGAGTATAGACGAGCCAAGCTGCTTGGGACTAGATTAGTAAAACTTGAAATGAGCCAAGCTTAAAATGAGCTCGAGACTAAAGTAACTTTAATTTATTGATTTGGCTCAGGCTATGTACGCGAAGATCGTTTAGGTTTGTGAGCCTAACGTACCAAGTAGAATTTTAATAATTTAAGTAGGCAAACAACCATGTCCAGCCATATCATTTTGTTGAAATATTGTGTACAAATATATTATTCATAGATCAAACATGTTACACTCTGTGGGTCAACTTATTTGTAACGTGTTACAAGTTGTTGTTGGGCTGTTATATATGTTGGACTGTTATATTAGTTGGGCACAAGTTGTTAAGTTGTTATAACAAGTTATTGTGGGCCAAGGGTTATATTTGTGCAGATACTAAGGTTGAGGTCTCCTGAGTAACTAAAAGTGATTGCAAGGTTCTTGACGTAATTTTGAGGGACTGGAGTGTAACATTGAAAGATGCTGCTATATAAGGGAAGAGAGAGAAGGAGTAGCTCACTTCTTCCAGATTTTTCTCAGGGTTTCTCTGGTTTTCTCTCTGTAT
Organism: Scalesia atractyloides; assembly: GCA_947069175.1. Taxonomy (NCBI): domain Eukaryota; kingdom Viridiplantae; phylum Streptophyta; class Magnoliopsida; order Asterales; family Asteraceae; genus Scalesia; species Scalesia atractyloides. Next base: position 5,287,526 of record CAMTDV010000009.1, read on the forward strand.
TCGTTTGTCTTTCTGTTGACCTCTGTGTTGAGATCTTTGTTGTGTTAAGAGATCTTGTGATCTCTGAGTCGTTAGTGTTTGTATCCTTTTATTGCTGATCATTTAACAGATTATACTAATCTATTGAATCTGATCTTGTATTGTTATAGATCTCATATTCTTGAGATCTAGGGTTTGGTAGGGTATTATTGCTCCTAACACTAGATCATGGGTTGTATAATTCTCTTCATGCTTCTTAAGTTGTCTAGAGGCATAAGCAATAACCTTTTGACGTTGCATCAGCACACATCCATAACCTAACTTAGACGCATCACAATAAACTACGAAGTCTTCAGTTCGTTCTGGCAAAGCGAGTATTGGTGCGTTGGTTAACTTTTGCTTCAAAATCCTGAATGCTTCTTCCTGCTTTGGTCCCCCTTCAAACTTAACCGATTTGCAAGTTAGCTTGGTTGACGGGATAACTATTCTAGAAAAATCTTGAATAAAACGTCTATAATATCCTGCCAATCCTAGAAAACTTCTTACTTCCGTTGGTGATTCTGGGACTTTCCAATTGGTAATGGCTTCGATCTTTGTGGGATCCACATGAATTCCTTCGTGATTCACCAGATGTCCAAGGAATTGTACTTCTTGTAACCAGAATTCGTATTTTGAGAATTTTGCGTAAAGCTTTTCCTTCCTTAGCAGTGATAGGATTATATGCAAATGCTTTGCGTGATCTTCCTTACTCTTAGAGTAAATTAGAATTCATCTATAAAGACAATTACGAATTTATCCAGTTATGGTTTACTTATCCTGTTCATCATGTCCAAAAATACAGCTGGGGCATTGGTTAAACCAAATGGCATAACAGTAAATTCATAATGACCGTACCTTGTTCGGAATGCTGTTTTAGGAATGTCCTCCTCCTGTACTTTCAACTGATGATATCCTGAGCGTAAGTCGATCTTAGAAAAGAATCGGGCTCCTTGGAGTTGGTCGAACAAATCGTCAATTCTTGGTAACGGGTACCGATTTTTGATTGTAACTTTGTTCAATTCCCTATAATCAATGCACATACGCATAGATCCGTCTTTCTTCTTAACAAACAACACCGGCGCTCCCCATGGCGATGAGCTGGGTTGTATGAAACCTTTCTCTAGTAATTCGTCCAGTTGTTTCTTCAGTTCCTGCATCTCCGTCGGTGCTAGGCGATAGGGTGCTTTGGCAATTAGTGCCGTTCCTGGTATTAGGTGAATTCTAAATTCAACCTCTCGATCTGGCGGTAATCCAGGCAATTCTTCCGAGAAGACATCTGAGAAATTAGATATTACAGGAATATCCTTTAATTCTTTTCCTTTAGTGTTAATGATTACGGAAATCATATACACTATTCCTCCTTTCCGTGCATAGCTTGCAGATTTCATCACAGAGATGAACTTCGTTAATCTTGTCGACTTATCTCCTTTAATTGTGATCCTTTTACCAGATGACACATTTACTTCTACAGACTTTTGATCACATATTATTCCTACCTGATTGGCTAGCAACCAATCCATTCCTAACACGACATCAAATCCGGCAAGATCCATTGGAAAAAGGTTAGCAGAAAAATTATGATTTAAAATTCCTATTTTTGCTCCTCGCAGGATTTTGCTTATCTGGATAGAAGATCCATTTTCCGTCTCCACCAGACAGTATTGGTGAAGTTTAGTTAATTGTTGATTAAGAAAATTGCAAAAGGAAGTATTAATAAAACTTTGCTTTGCACCAGAGTCAAACAATACTTTTGCATAAACATCATTAACTAAAAACGTACCGGCAATCACATCTAGAATCATCTTTGCTTCTTCCGCGGTCAGCACGAACACTCTGGCAGTCTTCTTGGGTCCTTCGGCTGTCTTTGCTTTATTGTTTGCCGCTAGAGCTAGTTTCGGGCAATTAGTTCTAATATGACCATCTTCCCCGCAATGGTAGCATAGCCCATTGCTAACTTTCTTTCTGCAGTCTTTTTCCTTATGCCCTGGAAATTTGCAAAAAATTGCAGCATGTAGAGCATTTCCCCGAATGTCTCCTTTTGCAGTACTTACACGGGGGTGAAGAAGAACTTGCTCCTTTCCCATGGTTGGAATTTCCACAGTGTAGTTCCTGGGTGATCTTTTGAGCTAGGTTCCTTTTCTGGTTTTCTTCTTGCGTACGTATCAATTCATCTGTCAAAGTGTTTGCTAGCTCTACTGCTTCTTCTATGGTTTGTGGTCTAGCTGCTTTGACTTCATGTCTGATCTCACCGATTAATCCCCAGATGTAACGGGAGATTAATATTGGTTCTGGTGAGGCCAGGGTTGGTACAATCCTTGCATATTCAAAGAATGTGCTAGTATATTCCCTGCAATTTACCCCAGTCATTCTATGATTTAGGAATTTATTAGCAATCTGCTCCTTTTCATTAGGAGGGCAGAATTTCCTTTCAACTATTTCCTTAAAGTTGTTCCATTCCATAACGTAAACTTTGTCATTTCCTTTGGACCGAAGAATGGTATTCCACCACTCTAAAGCTGCATCTTTAAAAAGATTAGAAGCATACATGACTTTATCTTCATTTGCACATTTACTTATCTTGAGGACGGCTTCTGTCTTTTCTATCCAGCGCAAGGCTGAAATAGCTCCTTCATTTCCTGAGAATTCTATCAGCTTGCATGATAAGAATTCTTTATAAGAACAACCATATGAGATGGTTCTTCTTCTTTTTGGAATTGGAGCTTGGATTAACAGTTTGGGATTTCCATTCACGCTGTGATTTGCTTCAGGGGGTACACATTTATTCCCGTTTATGGAATCATTATTTCCTGCCTTTTTAATGGTGTCGATAATATAGGGTATAGCATCTATGATTCCTTGGGCCACTATGTGTTCGATAGCACTTTAATTCATTTGATTCCCGTTATTATCGTTATTCTGGGTTTCCTGATTTACTTCGTCTAACATCTAAATTATAAACATTTAGCAGGTATTAATATCACAGAATAATTTAAATAACACTTACACCAACACAGTGAACCAAAATCGTCGAGCATTGCGACTTTTACTCTTTTCATACATATGCATATAGTACAAGCATAACTGAAATTTAAATATTACTAGCCTATGCATCGATATATTTATATAAGTGATATTACTTTTATGTTTTTTTAACGTTACAAAACACACACACACACACACAGACACACACACACAAACACACACACACACACACACACACACACACACACATATATATATATATAGGCTGTGGCTTTCTTAAAACTGCATTTCTCGCTTGTCATACTTCCAGACGAGCTTCTCTCCGATGTGGCGAATTCGGTTTCCTTCCTCCACCAATTCATCTCCAAGCTGGCGGAGGTCTTCCACATGTTCCCTGGGTAGTATTGGGGCTGGCATTGGTTCAGGGTAAGGTGGAACTGGTTCTTCATATGGGATTGGGTTTTCTAGCAGGTTCTGAATTGCCCAGTTATTAGCCCACCATGGATCTAAAGGGTTTGGTACTGAAATTCTAGGTATCTCATTAGGGTCAAAGGCTGGTATTGGAAATTGATTTTCCTGGTTCTGTTCTAGGTTTATGGGTTGGTTAGGAAATAAGGGAAGCAACCGGGGTTCTGGATTTGCTACTTGATTGAAATTAGGTTCTCCTTCTGCATTTCCAAACATGTGAAAATTTGCTAGCTACCTATCCAATTCTTCCTCCCACAAGGGTCTAATTTCGGGGTTTCGGGTGTTTCTCTCAGTTCTAGCTGCTATGGCTCGTTGTTGAGCTTGTCTCAATACTTTCCTTTTCTCTACTTTGGCTCTACTAAACCAATTTCTCTTTTTAGGGGGAAAAGGTTCTACAGATTTGGCTTTGAAAACAAAAGCATCTTCGGAATCGGCAGTGTAGTCGGTGGTTGGCTGGGATGTTCCTTCATCCATCAGAGAATGAGATAGGTGACGGTAAGCGTCAGAAATACCCTGATCACTCATTCTATAGACTAAAGAAGTTAGTAAAATAATATCAAATAATATATACATATAAAGTCGTAGATATTTTCTAACACATTTGTTTAAAATTTAGGTAAAAAGAACACCTAAATGGCTTAAACAAGTGGCATAGCTCTGATACCACCTTCTGTCGCAACCTCCGACCCCACCCCACGAGCAGGGGCCGCGGGACACAGAGCTGGTGGTACCGGTGTTTATTAATTTGGCAGCGGAATTACGACATCAGGATCGTAGTTAGAAAATAAATATCAGAGTTTCAAAACAACAAACTTTTATATTAAACAAATGGGGTAAAACCCATTTTTCCATTACAATACATATTTTTAGGGACATACCCTAATTTATGGAAAACAGAAACTCCTTTTTATTTAGGTAACTTTTATAGCTACTTTTCTAGGCCTTCAGTGCTCTCCAGCAAGCTTCTGTTAGCTTCACATTAAGTTACCTGAAACGCGTTTTAAAAATAAATTATCAGCAAGAATACTAGCGAATCCATCTTAGTTTTATCAAAACAAGTGATTATACTTTACAGTTATTGAGGAGCATCCGCATTTACAATGTTTGTATCTACATAATTACTCAAGCAGTACTTTCAATCCTGACTTGTGAAACTAAAAGAAAAGAAGAAATCATTAAAAGTTGAAGAAAATCATCAAAAAAAAAGTTATACGATACCGTTGTTGTTCGTACAGTACTCGTGATCAGGGATGAACAAATGGTATCGGATAACAGTACTGAATTTCCCGAACTAAAAGATTTTCAAGATCAATTCGGTACCGACTTTTGGCGTTTTTTGTACCTGGTGCCAGTTTTTACCTTCATGCACTGATACCGAACAAAACCGTATCGTATTTTTAATACCAGTACTGGTTGACACCAAGCTTATCCTAACCCGTAATACAAAAAAAAATTATTTAAATTAAGAAAAATATGAAAATGTATTCAACTTAAAAATAAAGAAAATAATATTATTATAATATTAAAATTTGGCTTGTGTATTATTAATATAGTAGTGTAATGTAATGTATTGTAACGTGTGTATTTTGTATGTATGTATGTATGTATGTATGTATGTATGTATGTATGTATGTATGTATGTTTGTATGTATCGGCTACAAAGTCTGAATTTCCTAAAAAGTGTACAAAGTAATAAAACACCATAATTTCAACCTAAAACACATCCAAAACCATAAATAACAGAGTGAAGATTACTAAAACATATATTCAAACCATAGCAGTCCATAAAACTCCAAATAGACCATCGTAGAAACTATGCATACAAAATACAACATGATAATCAACATAAAACACATAATGTTAGTCATTGGATAATCAGAGCCTTAATGAAAACCCAAAATTATGGTGTTTTAGTAATCTTATTATGTTATTTATGGGTTTTGGGTGTCTTTTATGGTTCACCTTAAAGTGTTTCATGACCTTTTACACCTTTTAGGAATATGAGACGCTAAATATTGCGAGAAATGTGAGAACGAATGGAAAAATCAATCAAAACAAACTTTTTTATTACAAACTTTATTGTAACTGAGATACAACATCAAAAAAAGAATTCATAACATCAAATAATTCATTTCTTCTCTTAAAATCAGTCTTATTAGATATTTTACACATGTATATATATAACAAATTTACACGTGTGTAAATGACAAACTTACACATATGTATATTTTCTTTATTTATGATTCACGTAAATTTAGACTGTTAAATTAAATTTCTAATCTTATATTCGAATAATAATGAAAAGTGTTCAAAATTTTGAATTTGAATTGTTTTTGAACAAGTTATCGCGGGATTTTTTCATTCGTTCTCACAATTCTCATAGTATTTAGCCTTCTCATTTAAACCTACGCTAAATATTGTGAGAACCCTGAAAACAAATGAAAAACGACGAGAACGAATGAAAAAAACGGGGAGAACTTGTTCAAAAACAATTCAAATTCAACACTTATCATTATTGTTCGAATAGAATATTAGAGATTTGATTTACACTTTTAAATTTACCTGAATTCGTAAATAAAGAAATTTTACACATGTGTAAAAAATCTAACAAGAGTGATTTTGAGAGGAGAAATGAATTATTCGACGTTGTAAATTCTTGTTTTCATTGATTTTTTTATTCATTCTCACGGTTCTTGCAATATTTAGTATTTACAAGATAACCCTCCAACATATATATATATATTGGGTAAGGTTATTGTAAAAAAAAGTTAAAAGTGTGAGAAATAATGTAGAGATGACATGTGTCCTCATTCTAAATTAATTCAAAAGGGTAAAAAAAATAATTTTATCATTGATTTAATTAATTGATAACCTTCCATAACCACCACCCTTATTTATAGGAACGTGATTTTTTAAAGAACTCGATAAAAACACTACGAATAACACTGCTACCACCATTCAGCACATATATAACACCATTCAATAAGTATGTAACACCATTTTAAAGATCTCTATAAAAACACTACGAATAACACTGCAACCACCATTCAGGACATATATAACACCATTCAATAATTATATAACACCATTCAATAAGTATATAACACCATGATTGTAATCATAATACAATGTTACATACTCTAGATGTTAAAACACCATGACTTGAATCATAATTCATTATTTGCAATGCTATGGTGTCTTATTTACATTCATGGTGTTTTAATTTAAAACACAACGTCTTGAATCCCAATACAATTAAAACACTATTGTATGAACATAGAAAAAAACACCATGGACTAAAATATTAAATCGAAACGTAATTTTTTCTCTACATAAGTATAACAATATGGTACTCATATTAAAGATAAAAAACACTCGTTATTATGGTGTAATTTAAAAAAAAAAGAGTTACGAATAAAAAGTTATTGACAATTAAAAAAGAAGGGGGGAAATTGCATGTGCATTGAATGTGAGTTTCTAAATTTAAAATGTTAAATTTACCTTTATACCCCTAATCAAGAAAATTGATTATTTTAATTGTAACAACTATTTACAATTTTACCATTATAATCTCAACCATTAGATCAAATATCTAATGGTGTAAATTCTTTCTTACCCTTCTCACAAAAAACCTCTTTTTTTACAGGATCCTATTATATTATATATACATATATATATATATATATGTGGGAGGGTTATCTTGAGAACATGGATTTTTGTGAGAACCATATGAACAACTTTCATCCATAGATTATCTTAAATCAAGGGTTAAGATTAGTGGGGGTGTAAATGAGAAGGGGACCATTAAATAAGATTAAAAAGGGCAATATTGTATCACATTCATTTACCCTTCACCCCCAAATTCACCTTCTCCCTCACAAAATCGAATCAACATCTTCCAGATCCACCATCTTTCTCACAAAATCAACCTACAGATTTGAAGTTATTAAAAATTTTTTAGGAGAAGAAAGATGAAAGAACGACAATCGAACCGATAAGGAATATAAAAGGGCCACTGAAAGTACTTTCTCAAGAAATTAAATAGGCACCTTACAAAATTCCAAATCCACCATCTTCCTCACGAAATCAACCTGCAAATCAGAATTTATCGAAGGTTTTGCGGAGGAAATAACAACGATCGAACCGATGGTGAACATTAAGAGGTCGTTGGGAGTACTTTCAATGCTTTAAAGGTCACCCAGGTTTTGGTTTTTCTAATTGTATTATTACTCTGTTTCATCAAAAACAAGTTAGAACTCTTGATGTGATCGAAAAGTCGTTCTATTTTATGTGCTTGGTGTTGTGGTGGTAATATAGGAAATTGAGTATTAATTTGTCGAAAATCTCTACTATGTTTTCATAAATTGTGTTTTGAGATCATGAAATTAGGGCTGGAATGTGCTTATTGTCTGTATCATAATATAATTGTACGCCATTTGACTTAAGGGAGCATCCATTTGAGTTCTGGTTGCACACTGACAAATTCACATTCCATCAGTTCTGATTTGATCTAATATGTGATTTTGAACTCTAATCCATGATTAAACAAAAACAAAATGTTACACATGTGTTAGTCTTTCAAACCAAAACTTACACATGTGTAAATAGAAACTTTGTAAAATATGTAAATCAGAAACACTTACACATGTGTAAAATAAACAGTTACATGTATAAAATAGAAACTTACAGATGTGTAACTGAGATTTTACACATGTGTTAAACAGAAACTTACGCATGAAAATCTAAACACCATATGAAAAAGTAGAAATGTGTAGTGAATGCAAGTGTGAAACTGATTGTTGGAGAAATGAATGTGGGAAAAAAGTCTTGATGGTGAGATGCATGTTATGTATGATTGGTATTTGTAAGTGTTCCCCAATTGAGTAATTTGGAAGATCAATTTGTTTTTTTATAGTTCATCTATATAGTTTTGAAGGTTTACACATGTGTAAATCATAATAGTTTAAAAAAAGAATAGATATGAAGGTTTACACATGTGTAAATCATTATAGTTAAAGAAAATCACCGTTCCACTTTTGTACCTCTGAATATAACTTAGATCTGTTCGGCTCCAACTACTAGTTTTGGGTTTGAAATATAAAATTTGTTTGTTGGAGTTTGTAGACAACTGCATTTGGGGCAACAAATTTGAACGGAATTCTTAAAGCGAATTAACACTATATTAAAACCAATTTCTAAATTTCAAATTCCTTCGAATCTGTTGCTCTCTCGTTGATCTTTAATTTCCTTTTATGCAGATTTTTCAAGGTCCATGTGATGGAATGCACAACCAATGCTTTCAGGAGTCGTGGTGACAAACTTTAAAGTTTGTTTGTTGAACTCAGGTGTAGGTCGGTTCATTGTAAATAAAATGTTTAACATCTTTAAGTAAGATGTTTACACATGTGTAAATCATCTTAGTTGATTTTGTATTTGTGTAATTAAGCAACTTACACATGTGTAAATCAACTTGGTTAATATTGCATTTATGTGATTAAGCAAAATAGAAACTTACACATGTGTAAAGCAAGTTTACACACGTGTAATTGAGGATTTACACATGTGTAAAACAAATTTACACATGTTTAACTGAGAATTTACACATGTGTAAAACAAATTTACACATGTTTAACTGAGAATATACACATGTGCAAGTCAGAATGTTTATTTGTTTATAATGGCATGTAAAACAAATGACTTAAATATTTGTTTGGGGACCTGAAAATCAGGTTGGATTTGGTGTTTGTTGGTGATATTCTTTGGTGTATGTGTGTTTGGTGTTTCGGCATGTTGAGGAACGAGGATGATGTTGCTGCTTGGTTGAATTCAAGGTTTTTAGGAAGCTCAAGATGGACTCTCGGTTGTTATGCTGTAGATGTATATTTTGGTCGTGTTTAATTGTTTTTTTGTTTTTTTGGATCGTTTTGGTTGTTTGAAACTTGATTGCGCAGATTTATTTTTATGTAGGACTTGGGCCGAGTGTGGCCCAAGTCTAGAATAGATTTTTGGATGTTACTTGATTTTGATTTGGGCATATGGGTTAACATCAATAAGAAACATACATATGCACAACAAGAACATAAATATGGGATATTAAATGGATATGTAAAAGGTTTAGCATCATTAACAATAAAGCTAAAATAAAAAAAGGTTTAAGCAATTACACATGTGTAAATCAGAACAGAACAGAACAGAACAGAACATGAAGTGATACAAACAATTACAGTTATAATGGGTCAGCATAAAAAACATGTATTGGTATCTTACACATATGTAAACGTAATGAAACCAACATTTCATGAACATATTTTAAAATTATGAATGCAAATAACCATAATAATTACAGATAAAAACATATAATTGAGAAAATTAAATACTCGTATTTTGTTTAAATTAGCAAAAACTAAACGATTGTGTTGTTATGGTTAGGAGCATTACCTACATGTAGTAAGTCAGCTATGCAATTTGATTAATCAATTAAAGATTCAAACCAACATTTTCGGTACCGGTCCGGTACGATACCGGTATTTGAGGGTAAAACGGGTAAATACCGGTACCGAACCGGTACCGAAAATGTCAAAAGTCGGTACGAAAATGTACCCGGTTCGGTAAATTCGGTACCGGTACCGGGTATGATTTGCTCATCCCTACCTTCATCCATTCGATTTTGTTTTGTAGGACAGTTGTGAGAATCATGGTAGCTAAGTTTGCCACACAATTTGAACTTCCTTTTATTCTTCTTGCTCGTAACTTTTGCCTCTGTCAAAGCTTAAAATTTTGTATGTTGTCAACACAAAAATGAAACTAATTGTTAAACACCTTTTTAGGCAATTTATCCTTTTTTCCACCATGAGCATGAAACCGAATTGTTAATCAGACTAAACTTAACCTCCAAATATGAAAATATTTACTATTATAACACATGAATAATGGTATATATCTAAAAATATAAATGTTAAACAAGAAATAAACTATAAAACAAACAAAGTCAGCTTATAATCACCAACAACGGACCCTTTATCAAAAGCGAGAAACAATATAGTGTTCATAATCATCAACAATATTAGGTCTACTATTCATACATGATAATAAGGCCTTAGAAATCTCCTTTTTGACATTATAAAATTGATTTGGTGGATACAATTTTTGCATGCTCAAGAACCCGAGCCGATATGTTGACATCAATTACTGCGTCAAACACAACATAAATTGAACTAAAGTATTGGATGCACTAGAATTAAACTTAAAAAATGCATTTAATCTTACACATCTAGATGTGGTTTTCACTATATAATAGGCAACACTATATAATAGGCAAGGATGAGCAAAACAAAAGGCTTAACATCGATTAAAAACATACATATGCACAACAAGAATAGAATATATGGGACATGATATTGATATGTAGAAGGCTTAGCATCAATAATAGAGAACATAGAACAACAATTACACCTATGTAAATTTGAATAGGATGGAATGTAAGCAATTAGTAATTACACATGGGTAAATATGAACACGGTGGGATACAAGAAATTACTATTACACATCTCTTGTTTCAAGATGTTAAACAAACACATGACCTTTAATTGTTTGTATTTGCAAAGAAAGGAGTAAGTAATTACACATGTGTAAAACAAAAAAGGAAATGAACACTAATATTACATTAAAAGAAGCAACAACTACACAAATGCTTCATCCAGATCTTCAAACTGTTACTCATGATTGACACACTTCTACAATTCGACTCGATATTCCTCACATAAGATTCAAGATAAACCATGACATCAATTCACCAAATAAAATGAAATTAGGGCAAATTACGAGCACCATATGAGCTGAAATCTTGGAATATGTGCAACAAAACTGAGAATTGAGATCGAAGAACACATGTAACAGCATCGATAAATTGAAATCATGGAACATATGTCACAAAAATCGACAATTGTTAAAGATCAGAAGTGAATGACAATAGAGAAAATGATACCTGCAAATCAGTTCATGAAATAATTGAAGATAACTTTGAATCGTTGAAGATGGAGAATCGACTGAAGATTTATTAGCAGAGTAATTCAAAGGAGATTGACAATTTGATGCCTAATCATGGTGCGCTAATTTTATCAATAGAAGCTTTGATAAATTTGAGTACCGGTAATGGAAAAGCGGATTGGTTTGATTACCAATTTAACCTTTCATTAAAACATGAGGAAATATAAATGAGTGGCTGAGATTTGTTCTCGTGGTTCTCACAAAAAATGGGTGTTCTCATTTAAACCTTCAATATTATATATATATATATATATATAGGATCATGTGAGAAACACTAGGCTAATTGAGAAACTTGAGAAGAATTCTGGACCACACATTTTTTTATGCTTTTCGTAATATACACATACGTATAGTTTAATATTGACTGTATACATATGTGTATAACTCAATATACATGTATGTGTATGGTGAATTTTAAACTATACGTATGTGTATATTACGAAAAGCTTAAAAAAATGTGTGGTCCAGAATGGTTCTCAAGTTTCTCAAATAGGGTGGACTTCTCTTAGGATCCCTACCCTTATATATATATATATAATATATATATATGGGATAGAAAGAAAACTCATATTAGTTAAGAAAACTAAGAAACCCAAATGAATGGACTTCCTTTTGCCACGTGTTACACCTTTTTGCAGACTGTGTTACGTGTAACCACCAGAGGTGTCACACCCCAACCGATAGCGGAAACATCAGGGCGGGACGAATGAGATTGCTCGAGACCTCATAACGCTAATACGTGACAAGTATTTAAATAACAAAATTTCATTTCACTGACTGAACAACAAGTACATAGTTTTTGAATTCAAAAATACGATATGATAGTAACAAAATACAAATACAACAACTTTGCTAATACAATTCTAGATGAGTATCTAAGTCGTCCTACTCAGTTCCATACGTAGTGATCATCAATCTGCAACACAGGTTAAAGTATAATTCAATACACAAGGAATTGGCGAGCATGCAAGTTTAAATAATAACATAGAGTAAAGTTATAAAAAAACCCTTATGCATAAATGTCTAATCTCGAGGCTAACATATATTAAACGAGCATGCAATTATACTAGTCAACCTAAAGTTTCCCGCTAGGGTAATCTATTCATAGCAATGCAAAGACCGTATGTGTTTAACTTAACATAACCCCAAGTTTACGGGCGGTGTGTTACTCCTATAGCGCTATACATCTTAAGGGAGGCTTGATCGAAGTTAATGACTAAGTATGGGCATTTCAAGTATAAGCATGTGTGATTTCAAGTTTAGCACATAGAGCATAGTACATGATTGTTTTGTGATTTAAGCATAGTGTGATTGTGTGATTTTGATAAAGTACATGTATTGCACCCAAAAGTGATAAAAGGTAAAACAGGGTCGAGAATGCTCACAATTTTGCAAGCTTCTAGAAATCCGCGAGTTGTTGAGTTGGAGTGTTGAAGTGATGCACACCGCAGTCACCCTACAAGGGGTAAACAGAGGTACGTGAATAGACTGTATTTGGCAAAGCATTCAGATTCGGAGTTGGAAAATACGGAACGAAAACGTAAAATGCTCCACATTGTGCGAAGTGGGCTGACCACTTCGTGTGAAGTGACATCTGGTATGCTTTAGGTCGTTTATGGCCATTTCGACACTGTTTTCTATGAATGAGGAGTTTTAGCAATGAGGCAGAACAGTCTAGGGCCAAAACACTTAATCAGAAAATGATTAATACTCTGTTCAGACTAGTTTATTAAGAAAATACGAAAGTTATGTATAGTTTAAGCATACTTTAGTCAAGTTTATCATAGAAGTCAAGCATGGTGATATTAAATCTCGTTATATGACTCACCAAAGCACAAGGTTACAATAACCCGGTTGGTGATAAATGTACAAAAGTAGAATGCAAAAATGTTCAAGTGAGGTGTGGAACTTAATTTGGGTAGCCAAAACTCCCAACGTTCTTACTAGCTAGAACACTAATCCAATCCTATGGGAATGATGAACTAGGTTAACTTGCAACACTTGGTACAAAAGAAAAAGAAGTAAAAAAGAGGAAAAGTTGTAAAATTTCAAGATGTTAGTGAGTTAAACTCACTTAGAACAATCTAAGCTAAATCTGCCAAAGATCCAGAAATTTGAGAGTGAAAGTAAGAGTGTACGGAAAGTTTGAGGTGGTGAAGTGCGTCTGTATTTATAGGAAAAAGTCGCTGCCAGCTTCGCTTCGTGCGAAGTGTGCACACTTCGTGCGAAGCGGGTCCAACCAACACAAAGGGGTTAGTATGAGGCTGGTTTCACACGTTTTAGCTGGTTTCGAGTATTTTAAGCATAAGAGAATGATGTATAAGTATAATGCACATAAAAGTCAAGTTTTTGAGTATTCAAATATAAGTTCTAGCATATAATCATGTAATAAAGACTATGTAGTATGAATCATATTGTGTAAAGATGGATAAATGTTGAATAAAGTTCTATCATGATCAAAATCTCAGATTACAAGGATTGAAATGAAAGATCCAAGGTACGATACAAGTTTCCATTCATAGAAAATACGATTACACTTTCTAAATAAGAAAAGTACAAGATTGCGAGGCTTTACAAGAGGCTGCCACATGTTACGTGTAACAGCTTTTGCAGACTTTCAGCTTTTTTTTGAAAAAGTGAAAGCTGTTACGTAACACGTGGCAGCCTCTTGTTGTTACACGTAACACGTCTGCAAAAAATGTAACACATGGCAAAAGGAGGTTCATTCAATTGGGTTTCTTAGTTTTCTTAACTAATATGGGCTTTTTTCCTATGATTGCCACACACATACACACATATATATATATATATATGGCAGGGTTCATTTGAGAACCACTCTTATTGCGGGAACTATGAGAACCAATGTGACCATCACCTAAAAACCTAAACATCCCCACCCACAAAAACCTAAAAAAAAACCTAACCCCCACCCCCACCCCACCCCCCAAAAACCTAAACCCGCCCACCCCACCCCCCCATCCAAGCTAAATGTTAAAATCTAAACCATAAAGCTAAACCCCACAACTAAATGCTAAAAACGTTTTTTTTTTTGGATGAAATATCATGATTTTTTAATTAATTTTTTATGTGTTTTTAATTTTTTTAGGTATTTTTGGTTATGTTCACACTGTTATCGTGGTTCTCGCAATAAAGGGTGGTTCTAACGGATCCTTATCCTATATATATAATTGGGTTCTGGAGAAAACGCTTAAAGATCTTTGTGATTTGTGGCTGAGATTGTTGCGGTGACATTTTTGTAAATACTAGGACCCTTAGAACTACCAAAGGGGTAAAATGGGAAGATCCTAACAAGGGTGCATATGCTAATCACATACCATTTCCCCTATTATATTTAAACGTCCCTAACTTTTTAGACGTAATAATTTTTTTTAAATTACATCATAAAATTCAGTTTTTCTTATCTTTCAAATGAGTATACTATTGATATACTTTTTGAAAAATAAATGAACTGGGTTTTTTATAGCGTTTTCAACCTTGGTTATTTATAGCGTTTTTAACTTAGTTTTTCATGATGTTTTTCTGATCTAAGTGTTTTTATGGCGTTTTCTGAATTTGCTGTTTTTATAGCGTTTTCAACTGGGTTTTTATGGTGTTTTTCAGATTTAGGTAAGTTGTGCCGTTTTCAAATGGGTATTACATGGCATTTTTCTGAACTGAGTGTTTTATGGCGTTTTTTACTTGGGCATCTTTTATGGCGCTTTTCTGAACTTAGTGTTTTATGACGTTTTTATTTGGGCATTTCCATAAAACACCCACTTTCACGAACACCCACTTCATGCCATTTTTTTTAATTTCAAAAGTATACCAATAGTATACTTGTTTGAAAGATAATAAAATACTCTATTTTATGGTGTAGTTTTTTTTAAATAATCACGTATAAAAAAGTTACGAGAGTTTAAATTATACGGTGAAATATGCATTTGACTTGCATGTGCATGGTGTTTGGCATGTGAGTGACATGTGCATGACGTTTTTGACGATATTGCTCTTAGTGTATGTTAGCACCAGTGCCACATATCAACACCAAAATTGTTCTCATCGTTTTTTACACTTTTACACGTTTTCTTCATGCCGTGCCCACAATATATATATATAGCATCAAGCAACCATTTTGAAATTTATACCATTTTTGCAATTTGGGTCTCAGTATATCTACCATCAATTAACATTTTTGATAAAGAAAACAACAAAACATATCTTAATATAAAATTTGCTTTTCGCGATTATGAAATTAGGGTTTGGGTTGCGAAAGGAGCTTTACAAATTACAAGTTTCAAAAAGTGAGGAAGAGCATAAAAATGAAATCATGAGTTGATTGGTTCTTTCATGGCATGCATCATCCTCAAGCTAACGTCTGTCATGCAATCATCATAAACAATATTATCTCAACTCATCACTTGTTGAAGCATAAATCAGATAGGATGTTAGTGCCATTTTATGCCATTTGCGATCCGTATGGTTTTTATATGATTCCAGGTTTAAGGGATCAAATAAATTTAACTTTATAATATCATAATTTTTAACTACAAGTCTTAGAAATTATTAATTATTAATTAACCTTAAGTACAAGTCTTAGAAATTATCAATTAATCAATATTATTACCATTACACTCTTTTGTGTTATTCTATGTACGTTTTTAGTTGGGGTTTTTTTTCTCCCTATTTTCACACTTCAAAATTAGTACTAACACTTACAACCCCTCAACTTTGTAATAAATTTTTACGTGGTTATTTTTTTACGTGTCAGTATAAATTTAGGCTGATTTACGTTTCATTGTGATTTCTTTTTTGGAAATGGGTATGTTGAAATATAATACGTTTTTGTGTTATTCTATGTACGTTTTTAGTTGCTTTACGTTTTGAAATAAATTTATTAGATTATAAAAATTCGAGTTACTTTACGTTTCGATTCTGCCGAAACGCGGCATACTATTCTTTAACTTAAAAAAAACTTTATTTTCTTACGTACTTATTTTTATGTATATGTGGGTATGGGTTCAAGTTGGTTAACGTTTCAACAAAAAATTCTTTTGTAAGTAAGTCCGATCAAATATAGTACGTCTTCGTGCTTATTTTTATGTACATTTTTAGTTTGTCTACGTTTTACGTAACTTTTGTTAAGAAAGAAGTTTGGTGAAATATGATACGTTTTCATTAGATGGTAAAAATTCAAGTTACATTATATTTTGAATCCGCAGCAACGTGCGGGGAAATTTACTAGTTACATCCATTAAAAGCCTAGTATACTAAAAAAACTATCACATATCTGAATCAACTAATATAAAACACATTTTAACCAGCATACGTTGTTACACATTTAAAGTTAACTATATAAGATATATTTCACATTGGAGTATAGACGAGCCAAGCTGCTTGGGACTAGATTAGTAAAACTTGAAATGAGCCAAGCTTAAAATGAGCTCGAGACTAAAGTAACTTTAATTTATTGATTTGGCTCAGGCTATGTACGCGAAGATCGTTTAGGTTTGTGAGCCTAACGTACCGAGTAGAATTTTAATAATTTAAGTAGGCAAACAACCATGTCCAGCCATATCATTTTGTTGAAATATTGTGTACAAATATATTATTCATAGATCAAACATGTTACACTCTGTGGGTGAACTTATTTGTAACGTGTTACAAGTTGTTGTTGGGCTGTTATATATGTTGGACTGTTATATTAGTTGGGCACAAGTTGTTAAGTTGTTATAACAAGTTATTGTGGGCCAAGGGTTATATTTGTGCAGATACTAAGGTTGAGGTCTCCTGAGTAACTAAAAGAGATTGCAAGGTTCTTGACGTAATATTTGAGGGATTGGAGTGTAACATTGAAAGATGCTGCTATATAAGGGAAGAGAGAGAAGGAGTAGCTCACTTCTTCCAGATTTTTCTCAGGGTTTCTCTGGTTTTCTCTCTGTATTCGTTTGTCTTTCGGTTGACCTCTGTGTTGAGATCTTTGTTGTGTTAAGAGATCTTGTGATCTCTGAGTTGTTAGTGTTTGTATCCTTTTATTGCAGATCATTTAACAGATTATACTAATCTATTGAATCTGATCTTGTATTGTTATAGATCTCATATTCTTGAGATCTAGGGTTTGGTAGGGTATTTTTTGGTTGGTTAAACTAATAAGATTTACGTCATTGTTGTCGCTATTTCTGTTTCTTTTTTATGTGTTGAGTTAATACCATTTTACATGGTATCAGAGCTTTGTGTGAGCTCTTGTGTTTGATTCTAGAGTTTCTGCTGCATGATATACGATTTGATCTGGTTATTTGTTGTTTCTTTGTGGGTATTTATTATAGAACTGTTTTGATCTTTTCTTGGAGTGTGTGTAGGTATAGATCTGGTGTTGGTGAAACCCTAGCTAGGGTTTGTTGGCGTTGTAGAGAAGGAGATCTTTGTTGTCTGGATTAAAGACTGTGTTGGTCTCTGAACCCTAGAGGGTTCAGGGCAAACCAACCAGATATTCTTACTGCTTCATTTGAGTCTATTTTATAACCTAGAAGGTTATAAGATAGATCGATTTGGAGGGAGTTAAACGCTGTTGTGATACTTCACTATTCTCTTCTCTTTGTTTTTTGCTGCTCATTGCATATTGTTGGTCTAGGCATTGCTGTTACCGGACTAGTCGGGCCGGCACTTGATTGATTGTCTGTCTGTTTGTTTTGCATATTGTTGTTGTTGTTTGAGCATTAGTGTTAGTCTGCAACTGTATTATGCTTGTCCATGCACCTATAGAGTGATGAACCTGGAATCTGGCTTCTGATACAGTCATGTATTTTTTTGTTGGTTTTGTTTTTCAGTATTGATTGATATCTGCCTGTACTGTTTGGTGCTGTTTGATATTATGGGTGATACTGGTAGTACTTCTCAGACATTAATAAGTAAATTAGATATTGGTGACCCATTATATGTTCACCCCAGTGATTCTAGTTCTTTGACCACTGTTAAAGACTGTGTTGGTCTCTGATCCCTAGAGGGTTCAGGGTAAACCAACCAGATATTCTTCTGCTTCATTTGAGTCTATTTTATAACCATAGAAAGTTATAAGATAGATCGATTTGGAGGGAGTTAAACGTTGTTGTGAGACTTCACTATTCTCTTCTCTTTGTTTTTTGCTGCTCATTGCATATTGTTGGTCTAGGCATTGCTGTTACTGGACTAGTCGGGCTGGCACTTGATTGAGCTTGTCTGTCTGTTTGTTTTGCATATTGTTGTTGTTGTTTGAGCATTAGTGTTAGTCTGCAACTGTATTATGCTTGTCCATGCACCTATAGAGTGATGAACCTGGAATCTGGCTTCTGATACAGTCGTGCATTTTTTTGTTGGCTATTGTTTTTCATATTGATTGATATCTGCTTGTATTGTTTGGTGCTTGTTTGATATTATGGATGATACTGGTAGTACTTCTCAGACATTAATAAGTAAATTAGATATTGGTGACCCATTATATCTTCACCCTAGTGATTCTAGTTCTTTGACTATTGTTAGTGTTAAGTTGTAGGGAACTGAGAATTATTCAATATGGTCTAGTTCTACATAATATATATATATATATAATATTAGGCTATGGCTTTCTTAAAACTGCATTTCTCGCTCGTCATACTTCCAGACGAGCTTCTCTCCGATGTGGCGAATTCGGTTTCCTTCCTCCACCAATTCATCTCCAAGCTGGCGGAGGTCTTCCACATGATCCCTGGGTAGTATTGGGGCTGGCATTGGTTCAGGGTAAGGTGGAACTGGTTCTTCATATGGGATTGGGTTTTCTAGCAGGTTCTGAATTGCCCAGTTATTAGCCCACCATGGATCTAAAGGGTTTGGTACTGGAATTCTAGGTATCTCATTAGGGTCAAAGGCTGGTATTGGAAATTGATTTTCCTGGTTCTGTTCTAGGTTTATGGGTTGGTTAGGAAATAAGGGAAGCAACCGGGGTTCTGGATTTGCTACTTGATTGAAATTAGGTTCTCCTTCTGCATTTCCAAACATGTGGAAATTTGCTAGCTGCCTATCCAATTCTTCCTCCCACAAGGGTCTAATTTCGGGGTTTCGGGTGTTTCTCTCAGTTCTAGCTGCTATGGCTCGTTGTTGAGCTTGTCTCAATCCTTTCCTTTTCTCTACTTTGGCTCTACTAAACCAATTTCTCTTTTTAGGGGGAAAAGGTTCTACAGATTTGGCTTTGATGAACAAAAGCATCTTCGGAATCAGCGGTGTAGTCGGTGGTTGGCTTGGATGTTCCTTCATCCATCAGAGAATGAGATAGGTGACGGTAAGCGTCAGAAATACCCTATAGACTAAAGAAGTTAGTAAAATAATACCAAATAATATATACATATAAAGTCGCAGATATTTTCTAACACATTTGTTTAAAATTTAGGTAAAAGAAAACCTAAATGGCTTAAACCAGTGGCATAGCTCTGATACCACCTTCTGTCGCAACCTCCGACCCCACCCCGGGAGCAGGGGCCGCAGACACAGATCTGGTGGTACTGGTGTTTATTAATTTGGCAGCGGAATTACGACATCAGGATCGTAGTTAGAAAATAAATATCAGAGTTTCAAAACAACAAACTTTTATATTAAACAAATGGGGTAAAACCCATTTTTCCACTACAATACATATTTTTAGGGACATACCCTAATTTATGGAAAACAGAAACTCCTTTTTATTTAGGTAACTTTTATAGCCACTTTTCTAGGCTTTCAGTGCTCTCCAGCTAGCTTCTGTTAGCTTCACATTAAGTTACCTGAAACGCGTTTTAAAAATATTTTATCAGTAAGAAATACTAGCGAATCCATCTTAGTTTTATCAAAACAAGTGATATACTTTACAGTTATTGAGGAGCATCCGCATTTACAATGTTTGTATCTACATAATTACTCAAGCAGTACTGTCAATCCTGACTTGTGGGTCATATTACTTTGGGCCCTGTCACCCAACAGTAAAGGTTCCTGTCACATTCCCGTGACTTTGGACTAGCAATGTATACAAAACCCCAACATACCGGCAGTAATTGTGGAATACATATACTCAATCACTGTAAAGCATAATTAAAACATTTGAGGTTTCGGTAACACATTTTGACTCACAAAAAGATTTACAAAAAGAGAATGTACTCGCCTTGAACACTTTAAGTATTTCTCCGGAGTTCCTGGTGATGGTTCTTGATTACTTCCTGGGATTTCTATTAGAACATACAATGCACATGTGTTAGTAAGTCAACCCAAGTCACTTTAACCATACAACACTCCAGAACTCCAACGAACGTAGTCGGGCAGAGTCTAGACATGCGTTGGCGATTCTAGATCGATTGGGTAAGGTGTCCATACAACACTCGACAGAACTCCAACGAACGTAGTCGGACAGAGCCTAGACATGCGTTGGCGATTCTAGATCGATTGGGTAGGATAGTGAATTAGTGATCGGGGGTTAAGTTACTTACAGCGGGCAGCGCTTCGCAGGTTTAGGGGTTTAGGGTTTTAGGGGGGTGTTGCTCAGAGAAACAGAGATTCAGAGAGTATACGATCGATTCAGAGGATCGAAAGTGAACGACGATTTCAGTCCCAGGCCGCTCCTTTTATACCCGATTTTAACCTCCCTCGCGCGTCGCGCGGGGATCTGGGTCCCTCTCGCGTGGCGCCTGAGGTGCCTAGCTAGGCTAGGTCAACCTGGTCACAAGTGTAGGGTTGCCAGATGGTGCGAAACGGTGACACGTCACCTTGACATCTCCCGCGTGTCACGACAGAGACTGGTGTATCTGGTGCGTGGCGCCTGGGCTGTCCAGGTTAACCTGTCTCGTTTTGCATGCCGTGTCTCGATTTGCGTGTCCGGTTTTACGTTTCGGCTGAATTCGGGTGTTTTGGAGAGTTGTTACAGTACTCTCGAAATCCCAATTGAATCATTCAGAAAGAAGCAAAAATGAATACACATTTTTTACTATGAAGCAATACCCAAAAAAATGACAAAACGTTGCCTTCTATTATAAATGACCACAATGTTCTCGTGGAACAACAAAAAGAAATCTAAGACAAAGTGCATCAGTTTGGTGGTTAACATGGTTGGCGCTTAATTTTGGTAATTAGCAGTTTCTAAGTTGCTATTGATACTTTGTGTCCGCCAGTAATAACTAGTTATTGTTGATGGTTGCATCTATATGAAGTAACTTAGTTATTCTAATTGATGGATTAGTTCTCAGTGATCGACCTTTTCCTACTTATGTTTCTACCAACCAGGCTGATTTGAAGCAAGTTCTAGAGGCTTTCAACTAATGTAATCAATTTTTCACTTGCAATTGATACAACAAGTTGACTGGCCCCCATTAGAGGCTCAACCCCTTGAGCTTTCGCCAATGGGTGCTGTCTCTTGAATCTCCGATGTTGGGAATAAGAATAGTCACGAACGAATGTGTATTCCACACCTCCTATCCCGTAATGATGTTTACTCAATTTCCCTTTAGTAATAAGTAAATCTCATTAATCAAAATGATTTAATAGCAATAAATCACAAATAGAATGTTTGCTAAAGGTACAAGAACAATTGTCAAATGACCCCAATGTGTTATTTGTTCAAAATAATAAACTGATCGTACTTTTAAGCTTGTCGTCAAACAAGCTCAAGCCAGGATTTAGCTCGTTTAAGCACCAAAAGAAGAGCTCAAGGCGGTCTCATTCCTTGATGTTTGTTTAAAAGTTGGGCTCAATTAAAAAAAAGTAGACTAAAACCAAGCTAATCTCAATTACACACCTACTTTTATGCTATTCAACTCAAGTCTCATTAGACCACACGTAATGGCTCGTGGTTGGCCAAACCACGAAGCCACTACCGCCCCCACACGCGTTAAATGCAATTTTGTGTTGTGCTTCGTTGTTCAGACCATGAGTGCAAGATAGAGAGTTATTGGTTCACAATTTTGTTAACCAATCCATTTTTTATTTCAATTCCAAACCCAATAATTTCGCATGCCTCACCACTACACAATTTTACCCAATTTCAGACCTTGATGACGTAGACGTTATGACAAGAAAGATCAAACCACTTTGGTGACCACTGCATATAGCCTTAGCGTTTTCTTTGTTCATAATTTAATATAATTAATAAATCATGACAAAAAAAGATCAAACCACTTTGATGACCACTGCATATGGCCTTAGCATTTTCTTTGCTCATAATTTCATATAATTAATAAAAGGTGCAACTATTTTTTAAGTATAGTTTAATATTTTTTAAGTATAGTTTAGTATAAAACTTGTGGGTTTTGCTTTTGGTTAATTTGTCGGCTTTTAGGTAATATATCATATTCTATATCCCAGGCAACAAAAGCAATCAAGAAAGACCAACTCAATCAATAGAGTATTGGAAGCAATCACACGTTTAAAATATTAAACGGTGTATTGAACACATTTATCCCATTGATTTTACACATGATGGTTGCATATTATAGGTTAACTTTGTAGTTGGTGTAACTTAGATTATTTTAATGTCACTTTCAAAAAACTGCAAAAGTAAAACACTAAGGTTGTTAGATTATTTTTTTAGACCATTCTATCATTGTAAAAACTAGTGGATGTATACTTGGCGTTGAGTTAGGTGTAGGCTCGTCAAGAAAATATGTAACATTCATTTCGACCACTTATACATTAACACTCATCATGTCAAAATGATGTTGAAATAACAACAAAAATAAGCAAGTCACATAGTTAAATAAACACATTTGAATATGAAACTTAGATTTAGTTATAATAAGTGACATAAAAAAGAAGATGAAAAGAAAAGAAAAGAAAAAAGAACTTAAAAGTATTATACGTATTGAAAAAAAATGATTAAAGTGCGGTGGGTATAATTAACTTTATTAAAGTTTAGAGCATACATGGTAAATCGGTTAAAAAGAAAAAAAATAACTTTTATTTTTTAGATTGAGGAGCCATATGATTAATTTATTAAAGATCAAGTGATGTAAATAAATTAAATGACTTTCTTTACAATTTTTATATATATTTACACGGTTGAAAATCTATAAGGTAATAGCATAATTTTCTATATAATTACAAGGTTGAAAATCTATAAGGTACTAACATACACTTTCTTGTAAACACCACCACATATGTTTTTTTGAAAGGCAACTTTTATTAAACACTAACAAGACGCTAGAAGCAAAACAAACAAGGAGAAGGTTAGCCCCACCTAAACCACTAATTGCATAAACTGAAAGAACATCATTCACTCCAATCAAACAACAAAAGCTTGACCGGTATTTTACTAAAAAAATCCTTTTGTTCTTAACTCATCCATCATATTACTAATCACTTAAGGCTTGGAGTTGAAGATAACTTCATTCTCCATCAACCAAATCATCCAACATGCAATTAAAACCACCGATGCAGCATCTTTTGACAACTGAACCATTGATGACATTATGTAGATTAATAAGATCCATTACTGAGAAAGCAAAGATCTCTGACCAATCAACTTTTACCACTGCGTAACTAAAGGGGGTTCGGAAGATCTGAAGACCCTCCGAACAATCATCTGTTACCTTGACATGTATTGAAATTTTTATATGGATTGAACCCAAAGCTGAAGTGAAAAGACTGATGATACTATAACATAACACTTTTTCAGACATGGCAATAGTTGCTGCTAGTAAAATTTTCAAAGAAGAAAATGAACAAAGAACGTTAAACTTTTGCTTAAAAGCATTTTACTAGTAAGAGGGGAAGTCAAACTCAACAAGGACAAAAAGAGATGTAATGAATGGAACACAATGTTAATTGTCAATATGATCAAGTTTGTACTTATCCTTGATATGCACATATTTTTGGGACCTAACAAAAATAGATAACAAGTGTGATGTATCATAAGATTCTTTTGAAAAAAAAAATTGAGAAGTGAGAGAATAAAAGACAAAACGATAGATATTTTATCTTTTTATTCCTCATTAATTAATTCTCTCATTCAGTTAAATAATTTATCCTACAGATCCCAATAATAGAAATTTATCTTACATATATGTCATACACATTGAAATTCATCCAACGTTTATTAAGATATTTTGAATAATTAGCTAATTTAGAGCAATACAATAAATTAATCAATTATACAAATATATTTTTATAACTTTAAAATAACATTATATATATTACAATCATATATATTACATTACAATTACCATTACCAACTTGAATGAATAGTGACTTTAACTTTTTCAATTTTTATTTTTAGTTTTAATTACACACCTTATAGTATAAATAATATTCGTATAGTTTATAACAGCTACCAACTTACGTGAATGATAACTTTGACTTTTTTATAAGTTCTTATTAACATCTTATACTGTAAATAATACAAATTTTAACCCTATAGTTTTGTTTTTTCTTATAACTTTTGTTCATTCATTTATTATAAAGAGTAAATATGCACTTGCATTAAATTTATTTCTACCATATAGTTTTGTTTTTTCTTATAACTTTCGTTCGTTATAAAGACTAAATACGCAGTTGCGTTAAATTTATTTCTCTACATTTTGATGTAAATTTTATTTGAAATGGAGTTCTATTCGAAGTTTTATCAAAATGTTGTATTTGAAATGATGATATGGTGAAGAACTGATTCGGTACTGACCAACAACATTGGTACCGGTATCGTTGCTATCGGAACCATTATTGGTATTCGTTTTTAGGATTTTCGATTGATGTAAAACACGATTTTATTTTTGAGTTACATCATACCACTTTTATGTAATAAAACCATTGTAAATATTACTATACTGACTCGGTTTGTCATTGTACTGTTGTTTTGGATACAACTCATTTTCAAATAAAATTTATATCGTAATGTCGAGAAAAAGAATTAAACGCAACCACATACCACGAGTTTAATCTATACGAGTGTTGGTACCAACCGAGTACATATATTATAGTTTTCGATCTATGTAAAACAAGTGTCAATATGTTTTAACGCATATCACGACTTTATTTTTGATTTTCCCTTTTGATTACTACAACGAATGCCAGTATCATAATAAACCAAATCAATACTGTCTGAAATTCCGCCGCAACGTGCGGAATTATCTACTAGTTAAATACATATATCAAATGAAACATTGTGTTTAAACTTATTTTTTTCTAAATACATCCAAGCTATTGAGTTTAAACTTATCTTTTTCTAAATACATCCAAGCTAAACGGTTGACCGACAGACATAATACAAAAATGAAAATGTTCATGTAATACACATTCGAGTAAAAATCATAAAAATACTTATACTTTGCAATATTACATAAATAACACAAAGAAAATATAGTATGTGCATGCACACTATACATCCAAAATAAAACATACAAGTACACGTACACATAAAAAACTTAAGTGCGTATATTATTAAATTAAATAATAGGACACATCCTCCACACTCGTTGGACAAACACAACACGAGATACATGTAAATTTGTAAACAATATCATATAAGTATCATCCACTACAACCGACAACTTTTCAGTTCCATTATTTCGCTTCAAAATTGAATATATTATTCACCACAAATGTGTTCTTTAGTACTAGAGCAATTCTATCAATCTGAATATTAAAAATATTAACAAAGTTATAGTACAGGCATAAACCTAAACACTTAGCAATCGGTTGTACCCAAAACTAAAAATAAATACAAGATGTTAAAGAACTAACTGCATATAGGAGTACAACTAGAGATCAAATACCATAGGATTTTGAACATCATGTACGTGTTTTCCGTTAGATTAATTACAATATTGTTATTTGTTAGTACTAGATAACTCCGTAACCGATTACAGTTTGTATATAAGATCAGACTCATAGATTGATACTTGTTTCATTACTGTAGAAGACTTAGATATGTCATGTACGGTTTTATGACATTGGAACATCTAAAAAAAGTGAACCTACCGGAAAAGAATCCTGAATCCGTCACTGGATACATGTTATATGTTATGTATATTGCACATTGCCCCTTTACAAGATCATTGTTTGGTTGTTAGTCCGTGCATGCAAAACAATACTTAAGTATTTTATAATTTGTGTACCGGTTGGTAGAAGTGGAACATTATTGCCCTAAACGTGAATTAGCTCACACGTGGTTGGTTACCAAACTGGATGACCATCCAGTTCAATAAAAGTCGAAAATCAAATGGAAGGATAAAGTCAGTATAACAATTGGTGGGTTAGTGTGAAGATAAAGGTGAAGACAAAGCTCTAACAATTATTCTTAAGATTTGAAAAATATTTCATATATGATCTTCTATGAAGAATAAAAGACAGATTTAAAACTAGATAGAGAGATGGTTAGAAATGGTAAAAAGTCAAAGATTTACATTCGGAGCTAATTAAGGAAAGGACAAGCTTGTATACTTATGAAGAATAAAAGGCAAACTAACTTATGGATAATAACATTTCAAATAAACGAAAGAATTTTTGTTCATTAATTGTGTGTATTATTATGATCAGTTAGAGTTGATATTCGGACCCGGCTTGTGCATATTCAACCAACTTCGTGAGCGACGGAAAGTTTCTTGCTCTTTCAGTCATTACTTTCCAATTTTTCTCCTTATTTGGTGTTATAGTAGAAACGCGTCTCCCTCTTCATACCCGCTTAATACCCAGAGGATGGTGTAGGATGCGTTATCAAGCCCCTTCACATCTATGTAATGCACATTACACATAGTGTAATGTACTAATCCTCAATCTTATACTTAATTACATGCATCTCAACCGTTTACCGTTTTGAAGGAATAAAAGAAATGAAAACTTTGAATTTGCTTTAGTTCTGGATAATTTCCTATTCGTAATATATGAATTTATTATGTAGCTCAATATCTTGGAGAAACAGGTAAAGGTTATTCTTTTCCTAATCAAAATCTTTCAAATAAGCCTAGCATTTTATCATCTTTCATTTCTTCCAAAAGTTACCGAGTTACAATCTTTTTACAACTAATCTTAGTAAGGTTTAATACTAGCTAGAACTGATGTTAAATTTATACCTTTTGTAGCAAAATAAAACATCACAATAATATAAGTTTAACATCATAGGTAATGGAGTAATTAGCTAAATTTCATATAAATATGTTTTACATGAGTACTTGTTAAAAATATAGAAATTCAATTGCTAAACCTATCAAACAATCCCAAATATGCTTCATAAAATCAAAATGAGGGTATAAATCACATCTGGAAATCGAAATTACTACAAACAAATTTTGAACTAGAGTTATTGACTGGTTCTGAAAGCCGGATATCCGCAGGATTATTGTTAGGAAGAGATAAGAATATATGAATGTAATATAACAAATAAATAGTTTAGAAAACAATACACTTGTTTTCTTAAAAACTTTAACAATACACTCGCTTATAATTGGGATAATTGATGATAGGATGAGAAAGAGTAGATGTATTGTAGAGGAAAATGAAAAACAATTGCCGGAAAATTACTGAGAACCGCTTTTGAAATGAGCCTTTTGTAGGTGTAACGCATCCTGCAAAGGACAAAATCTCCCCTTCCATTTTGAAAGTCTCAAGTTGAACCGGTCCACCATAGGTTTCCAGTTGGCCACCCTGTTCATGTTAGTGCTCAATAGTGTGCCTAAGTAATTAAAAGGTATTACACCTTGGTTGCAACCTAGAGCTGCGGCAATCGACTCCAATTTGGCTTAATCTAACCCATGTCGTATACCTTGCTTTTAAAATGACTTACTTTAAGGTCGGAAGCAAGAAAGAAACATCGTATAATTCTGGCCAGGTTTCTTACTTGCTCAACGTCACCATTCCCTACAAACACTACGTCGTTCGCGTAAAACAAATGGGACACTGAAGTGCCTCCGTTTGGGAGTCTAATGCCATCAAAAACACCAGAAACCGTTGCATGCTCCGTGATTATGTTGAGGGATTCCGTAGCCAAGATGAATAAAAAGGGGATAGTGAAATACCTTGACTAAGGCCCCTTTCGAAAGCGAAAACCCGGTGTCAGGGATCCGTTCACCAAAACCATAGCCGATCCAGCATATAGAATACTCATCATCCAACACCTCCACTTGGCCAGGAAACCAATATGCATAAAAACAATAATCAAAATGTAAGTCCCCATGACCCCTAGATTGATGACAAACACCAAATCGTTGTTCTTGATTTAGACGGAAGCAATAAACAAGAGATAAAGACTATGTAGAAGAACTCTTTCATTATATTCATCACTGATTTTATACAACCGAAATAGTACACATCTTGTCACATAGACAAACAGGTGACCTAAAACCTACACTTTCTCTCCTTAGCTCTCTTTCTCAAGATTTCCATCATTTTCAATGCTTAAAGTAACAAATATCTAATATAATTGTATATAGGCAGAATGCTAAACTCTAAATCTTGCTAAACTCTAAATCTAACTTTAGAAAGTCCTTAAATCTAATTCTTGCTAAACTCTAATTCTTGGTAAACTCTGAATCTTTCTTTGGAAAACCCTTCCAAGGATAGCTAAACTCTAATTTGACTTGTGCTGATCAGAATTGCATAACACACAGTTACATGCAGGGTGCTGCACTAACACGAATACTTCCAGTTTAGGCAATCGTACGTCTTTTCGAAATCTACCTTGAAGAACGAAACTCTAGCTCTAGAATTTTTAACCCAGGAGTATATTTCATATAATATCACCGGACTATCTATTACGTTTCTCCTACTTATAAACGCAAATCATCAACCATGGTTACAAGTATGTTGACTATTAATATTGAGAGAACTCTATGAACTAGGAAATAAGCCTGAAGTCATTAGGCAGTTTTGGATCAATAGTTTTTGGAATCGACGGTATGAACGAGGCGTCACTCGCTTCGCAAAACGAATTGTTAGTGTGAAATTCAGAGACTACCTCTAAAATGGTGATTAAAACTTATCCCAAAACTTTCTCACGAAAGCGAAGGACATCCCATCCCGGCCTGGCGCTTTATCGCCTCCGAACACCCATACGATGCCTTTTAACTCCTCTTTTGTTAAAGGAGCCAAGAAAAGCCTATTGAGTCGAACTCATTTTTTTGAAACCCAAACCCGTGATTTTGGACCTTGATTACATCGGTTCCTTGTGTAACACCCCAAAAACGTCGCAGCGGAAATACAAACGTAATGGTGACGGAAGTTGGTAACCATAAATATCTTGTCGAACGATGCATTGTTAATGTTGGACATTTAACTTAATTAAAACATAGTTTTTAAAACACAAATTTTAAAAGTACGTCACGACCACATCACAGTTAAGTTGTTTTGATCCTTATGGATCTTATTACAGAGGTCCCAAAGTTTCAAAAGTTTGTCCAAAACATTCTTAAAACAACCATGCATCAACAACCACAAGATACACTAAAGTTCCCCGAAGCCGAACTCATGTACCTGAAGAACACATTAAAGTCAAGTGTCAACACAATGGAGGGTGAGTTCGCGTTTATTCCAAATTATAATTAATTTGATCCAAGGAAAACTTTCATATTATGTGTTTATAAATAAAACATCCATATAAATATTAGAAAGTCCATTTAATTTCCTTTATAAAAATCCAAGGGCCAGTCATCACCAGCGTTTCCTAAACCATAGCGATATCCCCGACTTGTTCCCAAGGTTTACACATATTAAATTAATGGCATCAAGTGTTCAGACTCGTATGTTTGCAAGACAATACGAACTACATATTGACAATAAGGACATAATCAATGCTAGACAATCACAGAATTTAAAATTCGTCGCTTGACTTGACACGGAGCTACAGGTCACGACGGGGTGGTCAACCCGATAGATCTATCAACAATTCCACGCATACCCATATTAATGATTAAATGGCTAAGTTCGCGCTAAGTGCCCGCAATGGGTCACACAAGGTGCCAACCTTATGAACAATATATATATCCTATTAAAATGATAAATTTAATATAACATGTTGTACGAATCCCCGACGTCCCCACCAAAACGTAAGCCTAGAACGATACTTACTTCCTTGAGACCGAGCCAATTCGTTACAACTTTAGATTTAAGCAATTTTAAATCTACACGGTCGTTCTATCCCATAACACCGTATTAACACCCGTTTCTCCCCGATATTCACATTTATCCAAAATACGTTTCTCCTGAAACATATTTATATTAAAACCATATATTTTCCATGAAAATATATCCATAGTTTAATCAAAGGTATATTTAAACAAAAATATATACTTATCCTTTTTAAGGTGTGTTCTTCCCCCAAAACAGTTATAAAAACAGTAAAAAGAGGGGTTTATTGACACTCACCTTTGGGTGCGTAATTAAATTAGCGCGATCACACAATTGTTTCTACACGTCCTAATATACCTAGGAACGATTTATCACAATATATCACAAAATTCCTAAGTTTCTCCAAATCTTGGAATTTTCACATAACTTTGAGATTTTCTCAAAAAGTCATTATTTCTGATTTTGTTGGCATTTTACTATATATACGAGTTCGTGTATATATATATTTAAGATTTTGCGACTTGGACGATTTTATTGGTGACCCTTAGTATGTTATATCCGTTAACACTCCCGTTTATACGTACTATATATCTACGATTTGCGCGTCGTAATAATATAAATAAACGTACACAATTATTCAATATCGTAACACGCGAAAACTCGTTAACTTATACATTTTATCATTTTTAAAGCATGCATACATGAAATAACTTATTAAGTTAACCTATGTATCAATTTTCATGCTCGACAAATAAGTTACACATTTAACGCAATTTCACTGACTTTACCGCTTTAATCACAAAGTGTACATGCATAGTCTAAATTCCACTATCATGTCAACACTTAACATATTATCATATAAACACATTTAAATCAGATAACACATTTTAACACATAAGGTTCACCTATGAACAACCCATTCTAGTGTTTATTGAAAAATGCGTATTTTAGCGATTCGATAATGTTTTCGGGCGTTGGAAGTCACGTATGACTAACCAAACACCAAATAAAATTAATATACATTAGAATACTTATATTTAAAGCAAAAATATCAGTTTAGTTACTGATCTAAAATAGTTTCGTAAAAACCTCTTAAAAAGGCGATTTTTACCGTTTTTACCGCATAGTTTTGCGTCAAATGCTACTATAACCATCCGAACTCGAAAAGACTTCATATTTTAACACAATACATGTTATTTACTATTTAAAATAATGGTTATAATTAGTGTAGTGCAGTTTTCTGTAATTCACAAATCATGCGATTTCATACATTTTACAACTCTTTAAACACTAAGTACAACATGCAAAGCTAGTAATCTCATGACCGTGTTTCATACCACTTTAACACATGAAATAACCTTATTTTAAGGTTTATAATCTGATTTAAAACCATTTTCATTATAACATATATCAATCATCATTCATGATCATACATCATCATGCATGCTTACGTACAAGCATCTAATGCATCCATATCATATCACCATCATGCATGGGCTTAAATGCTTCTAGATATGTCTTTAATACATCTTCAAATATTCAAGAACAACATCATATTCATATGATTATCATCAATCATGTTTACATAAATGCAAAATATGCTTCTTATTTATGAACGTATGACAAAATCCACATGCATGCATATATACATATATATATATATATACACGACATATATATGCACACATATATATTCATAACTTTCCAAAAATCAACTTTTTATATCACCTTTCAAAATCATAAGAATCTTCTTATATGACACCTTTTGAACATGCAATCAAAACTCATGAGCATCATCAATCAAAATTATTCAAAGTCAAAACTCAATCTCACATGTATATACATACACACTCACAACTATGTATACATATACATACACCTCCATTTTTATTTTCTTTACAATCCCATTTGTTATTAGTTTCAAGTTTATGCTTAAATCCAAGAACAAGGGAAACCTTCCATAACCATTGATATCACTATGAACCATGAACAAGATTTAGAGAAATGATGTTATAACTTCAAGGTTCTTAGTGGGTTTTGACAAAAAAACAATGATATGGAGCTTGGTTCTAGCTTGGAACTCCTTGAAAACACACTTAGATCTTCAAAAACACTTGAAAACACCTTCAAATGAGCTTGGATCTTCAAGATTATGTTCAAAATTCAAAAATGGAAGATGGTGGAGGTGGTTTTGGCCATAGCTTTTAGAGAGAGAGAGAGAGTGTGTGTGAGAATTGTGTTGTGATCTTGATTCTTGGATTTGGAAGATTTTTAGAAGATATGCTGATACATAATCATCATGAACATTTTCCCATGCCAACACATGGAGGAGAGAGGAGAGAGTGTGGGCTAAATGGCTACCACAACTCCATACACACACACACAAAAATACACGCATACAAACATATATAATACATATATAGGCTTTAAACCGGTCATTTTACTGGATACCGGGTATTTTATCTAGCGTTTAATCACGTTTTAACGTGTTTTAAATTATTTTTAACGCTCTATAAAAATAAACTCACCAAAATATCACTGAACAATATTTTATTTGCCTGGACTGGCTGCGTTGCCCGTATTTGGCAGTATGCGCGCTGTGTTGCGCAAAACGCGCTTAATTTCACAAAATAGGGATTTTAAGAGTTTTAATTTATTTTTATCATTTTATAAAAATAAACTTGTCAAATTATTACCATAATAATTATCAGTTGCCGTAACTGGCTGTGTTGACAGTATTTTGTCAGATACGCGCACTATCGCGCAGTATGCGCTTAAACTCGAAAAATAGCGTTTTAATTTATTTTTCCTCATGAATATCATTAAATATATTATTTTAATCATAACGGACTATTTTTAGGATTTTAACATTAATCGGGCGGTCACCGACGTTCATTTCGTATTTTATCCGTTACGCGATAAGCGTTTATCTTAATATTGCCAACATAATTTTCATCAAACTTTGGATTTACCAACACATCAAATACCATATATAAACATCATAAATAATCAAATACAACCTTTTATTCATTCATGACATGTGTTACATTTGTAAGGTACAACCTAAATAGCCGGGTGTCACACCTTGAACCTTGATTAATAAAACTCCCTAAACCTTCCTTTAGATCGTAAGGCTCAATTATCCACCCATTACCATCCGAGATATCGTTTAACAGTTTTTTGCAATGTTATTTTTTACCACTTTATGGAATATAGATGAATTCTTATCCCCGAATCCGATCCATTTAGCCTTAATTTTCGTTTTTTTCAGCATTAATTGTTTCAATCGATTAAACTCAAGGCATCTAACATGCTCCTGTTTTCCTCCATATCCAAAATTCTAGTCTCTGCTATTCTTTCAAACTCTTTCTATCACATCTTTGGCTACCAACAAAAAGCCAGTCTCCTTCGATTTCGCCTTGGCCCTCTAACCTTTTATCTCCCTTTTAGTAAGATTAACCATTCTGCCAATTCCTTCCCTTTAGTAGTTGTCGCCACCTCTTTGTTCATCGCTGAGTCCACCACATCAATTAAATCCTTTGACGAACGAAGTGTTGAAAAACTAAAAGGTATGGCCTATAATTATCCCAGACAACCGATAGTACCAAAGGTATGTGATTGAACTTTTCTCTCGGTAACGCAAGGAGCCTAGCGTTCAGCCACTTATCCAAAAAAACTGTCGGCTGTCACACACCAAAATCCTTCCAACTTTCTACTTTTGACCCGTACTTCCGACAAACCCGCCGTCCTAATGAAGTTAATGAAAGCCAGGGCATTATTACGATTGAACCCCAAGTTCATTCTATCCTCCACACATCTGACCTCATTAAAATCACAGAGCATAACAAAAGGGTTCTGAATTCCCAACTACTCATCCCAAAGTGCTTTTCTTCTTGCATTATCGTTTACTGCATATACATTAATTTTAAAGAAACCCCTATCCTGCCCTGTAATATCCCCACTGACCACTATATAGTTCCGTTTGGCGATAACCAAATTACTTTTGAATACCTAGGATCCTATAAAGAAACTGAACCCCGTGATATGCCCACAACATGAGGAATCGCTTTCTCACACGGGGTATTATCTCACATTCAATTAGCCTGCTCATTTGTCATGGTTACAAGATGTGTTTCTTGAATTGCGTAAAAGCTCACCTTGTTTTCCCTCTTTATTCTCCTGACCTAGACTGCTTTGGTCCTCGTCATCCCCTTATGTTGGTTGTTGCAAAATTCATGGGAAACCTTTTATCTCCTCCACCCCTCTTACCAAATTCGTGACCTGTTCTTCAGAGTTGTCGACCGGAATCCTTATCTTATTACCGACCACCAAGGTAGTCGTTGTTTCCTTGACCACCCCCCTAGTGAAAACACTTGCTCGGATTCATCGACCTAACCACCCACATAGTTGTCCCCTTTATGTTCCTCACATTCCTCTTCTTCCTCTTCGCTAGAATCGACTTCCAAGAACCGATCAATATGGCCCTCCGTAATGAGTTCTTCTTCCCCTTCCTCAATATCTTTGTCTATGAGCCACCTGGTGATTTTTTATTTTCTGGATATGGTGTTCTTCCTTACATATGCTTTTTATATTCGTTTCACTTTCCTATTTCTTTGGGTGATGCCAATGTTTAGATCAGGCACTTGTTTGAGCTAGTTATCTTGGGCGGGTTCATTTGAGATGGGTTGACTTGTGGTTGGTTCACTAAAACGGGCCTTATTATTATTTTATCACATATATCTCATGTATCCAGGCCCGCCTAGAACATTGAATTGTGAAGACTGCATAGTGGACACCCCATCCTCCTATTCACGCCTCTCTGAATCTTGAGAACCCAAATGACCCCCCGTGTATTGAATGTACCATTTCCACGAATTCCCGTGCAATGATCTGTTAGTCTCTGTATCATGCATGCTCCCTAACTTCTTTCTCTTTCCCATGCATCGGTTCATCTCACGTCGTACCCATGTTTATGGTCGCCGATATTTCTTTTTTAGGTCGTTTACCTCTGATCATCTCATCCCCATAGGACCATTAGTCATCTTCTCTTATGAACAACCCAACATCTTCTATTTCTTCGTTTGATTCTACCAAATTCTTGTTACCTTCAACTGTAAACCTAGGTATCCAATGCTCCACATCCTCATCAATCAAAACATTAAACCGTTTATTCATATGTGATATGCACACCTTTGATGTGATCCTTTGCCCTATAAGGTTTAACTGTCACACCCCAACCGATGGCGGAAACATCGGGATGAGACGAAAACGAGATTGCTCATTGCTCACAATGCTAATAAATGACAATATTTAATTAAATCCAAATTTCATTTCACAACATTGTCAAATACAACATGAAGCAATACAATAAGTTCATAAAACATAACAAAATTTGGTACAACATTTATAAATCTAACGTCTAAAATGTGTGTATCTAAGTCCTTGCTATTTTGATTTCATAGCATCATCTCCTTCAACCTGTAACATGTTTTAAAATAAAATCAATGCAAAAGCAAAGGCGAGTACACAAGTTTAAGCATAGCATACGTATGCGAATAAAGTTTTAACAATCCTCATGGCAACCAAATCTTATACAAGAGCAATATCAAGGCATGCAATACTAATAATCAAACCCTTAACGCAATCACGATGTTTTAACATGACCTCACGAATAACACGATGGAGGTGGATGGGTGAATTCCTATAGCGCTAAGCATGTCAAACGAAGGCTAAAAATAGTTAATGACTAAAGCATAGCATAACGAATATCCAAGACAAGCATCAAGTATGAGATTCAAGTATTCATGTGTATAAGATTGTTTGTGCGTTCATAAAGTTTAAGTGTTCATGATTTTTGCATATGTAAAACATGTTACACCCAAAAATGTTATAAACAAAAGTGGGTCGAGTGTACTCACAATATTACATATGCTTTCCGATTGGTGATTCCGTGAAGAGTTGGAGGTTGGAGCTTCAAAACTTCTTTTAAAACACTTAATGTTTCTTTTAGACCTCTTAGAGCTCTCTTCCTTGCTTGGAAGAGTTGAGAGAAGTATAGAAGTTGAGAGAAGAATGGGTGGAACACTTAGTGTCCTTTTAGAATTCATGATTTAGAGAGATTGAGAGAATTAGAGAGATGGAGAGAAGAATGGTGTTAAGAAAATGGTAGAAGGGGGTTGGTATTTATAGGTAGAGAATGTGGAAAAGGGTAAAATATGATTGGTTAAAGAAGGTGGAAGAGGATTGAGAAGGTGATTGGTGGAGAAAGGAGGTGGAAAAAGGTGAAATATGATTGGTTAAAGAAGGTGAAAGAGGATTGATGACGTGGAAATATGATTGGTATATTTCTTGGTATTTCTTGAGTATATATTATGTAATTGAGTATATAAAAAGTATAAAAGTATAACTAAAATATTGAGGATGTGCGTATAAGTATTTATACGTATAAAAGTGTCGGTTTGCGTATAAATACGTATTTTAAATGATCGGTTGTGTGAATAAAATAAAAAAATATAAAATATGAATTTTATTATGATTAACGCCTCGATTGAAATTAAAATACGAATGTAAGGTTTCTAAAATTAGAATACGAATATGAACATTTTTTTAAATTAGAAATACGAAGATACGAGGTGTTACAGTCTCCCCTATTTTAGGAAATTTCGTCCTGAAATTTATTCAAGAGAAAGACCTTGGAGAAAAAGCATTTTGGCTAGAAGAATGATTGTCTAAAATCGAGATTTAGATGTTTGAAATGTGTTGAAAAGTATGAAGTTTTGAGGAACGAAAGGATAGGTTTGTAAAAAGGGTTCGTTTGTCTAAAATGATTCGAGGCATTGAGCATAAGTAAAACGTGCATGTGTGTGTATAGACAAGCGAGTTTAACCAAGTTTGAATGACTCAATGACAAGGTATTTTAAAATGTGATACCTAAGAATGAAGCTTTCGTATAAAACGATATGTATTTTGATGAAAAGTGTGACTGCACTATTGGTTGTAACAAAATTTTCATTGGATTTAAAGAGCATTGGCAATCTCAGTTCTGTAGAGAATTCTTTATCGGTGAAAAAAAACGAGGAAGTTAGGTATTTGAAATAAAAAAATGGTTTTGAGGTAACTGCCAACTAAGTATGTTTGCACATAAATAAAGAATGGAAAATAGTCTTTAAGTGTAAGAAAGTATTTTAGGGTCCGAATGTTTAAACTGATTGATTGCAAATGGGGTTTGTATAAAAGACAAGGATGTCGGGAATAATGGAGGCATAAGTGTGAACGATTGATTTGATAAACGGATATGAGTATAAGAATGGCATGCGTATTGAAAGCAATGAGTTAAGAATGGGGTCTCTCGTGGATAATCGGATATTGCACGCTTAGCAATGCGTTTGTGAGTTGTTAAAGTTTGTATCGGGTCTAAGTAGGTCTGCAAAACACCGAATTTCTCATTGCACGTTTTACAAAAGTTTGAAACATGGTGAAAACACTTATATATAGGAAGTACCAGCGGCGTATCCACCATGTTTTGACCATGTTACGTTCGTTTCGTTATTCGGTGTCATGTTACGTTCTGTGTCCTACCATATACAGTAGTACACCCTATGATTCCCATGCGCCTATCACTATAATCCCGTGTGCACCCGTGATTATATTGATTGTCGCATGATCCGCATAGTTTGTACTAGTTGTGTATGAATCATGGTATACATAAATTTGAAAATAAGAGTGTGCGTGCGTATAAGAATATAGTATATAAGCATGTTTACGTTTAAATAAGTATGAGACCAACGTGAGCGAATCCCCTCGGGTTATGCTCACGTATAGGTACGAATGTATGAATTTGAAATGAGCATGAACATGAATGTGAGCATGATTATAAGTATGCATATGAGTATAAGTATAAGTATGAATGATGACACGTATGAGCATAAATATGAATATGTGTATAAGTATGAATATCAATAGGTATAAATGACGACGATTGCGTGCATGACATGAATTGAATACAACGAATTTAATCATGTAAAATGATCGAGAAATTTGAGTGTGTAAAAATGAATGATATAAATGATATTGTCGCGCGAAATTTTGACTAAATCATGTGCGAGGATATGCATGTAAAGTGGTTTGAGCAAAACTTTGTGGTTATCGCTTCTAAAATAGGTTCAGTTTGACTTAGAATGTAGGATCTAGTTTGTAAATATAAAAGAATATAAGGTACTTATTGATTATGCATTACGTATTTTGTAAAAGACATGAATACTACCACTGTTTTAGGAGAATTTATGTAAGTCGAAAATGGTTGGTCCTTGTACAGTTTTCTTGCCCACGTGTTTTGAAATTGAGGTAACATTTTGGGTGGTGTATGATAAGGTCTTAAATTAGTAAGTTCGTATCGTTTTCAAAGAGTATTACATCAAGATAGGAAATTTGAAATTTAGTGGTTCTTGTGAAACATTGACCCTTGAGAGGAAGTCTAGGATAGTGGATTTAATGATCGTTGAAAAGTGTTTAGCAAAATGTTCTCTTAATCGCGATAAGAGGTTTAGAGGGTGTTTGGGGTTGAGTTTTGAAAACAGTTTATACGTTCTGAATAATCAGAATCAGGTAATTAGCTGTAACAAAACATGCCGCAAAAAGATAGTGTTTGGATTTAATTATATTGTTTAATATCACAATAATCAGGTAATCAACTATTTGAGTGTTTGGCCAATATATATATATACATATATATATACATATATATTTATATGTATGTATATATGAAGTTATAAATAGATAACCTTTTATCTCTACGATACGTAAAACAAATCAGTTTTTTTATTATTTACCAAACACAAAAAATAGATTTTTATTTATTTATTTATTTATTTATTTAATATTTGCGCTCATAAAAATATTAGGCTGCAAAAGGAAATCCCAAACATTCCCTTAGCAAAACGGTCTCATACTGTTTATAAGATATTGGTTTGATTTTTGTTTACAAATGAAAAATTCTTAACATAAAGTTATCGCGTGAACGTGTTTTAGTAATTAAGTCAAACATAAGACTTGTGGGCAAGGTATTCATTAGGCCGATTAAGTTGGTAGGTAGCATTCCGTCAGTTTTGAAAATCGAGAAACAGACGTCTCACGTGGTGACCGAGTAAACGTGTACGTGATTTATATCATATAGACTACAGGATAATAAACACGTTCGATAACATAGTACGTTTTGAATTTTGCTTAATTAGGAATTCTGACAATACGATGAAAGATTTAGGTATATAATTCAAACGTGTGGTTTGCATAATAAAGTCTCCAAGAAGGAGGGTTGGTAATGATCACTAAGGTATGGCAATCACCCCTAACCCGTTGGTGAGGTCGTTTTAAAGAAGGAAGAAACGGAGTTTGATCGTCAAGGTAAGGAAATCACACCTATCTCGACGATGGGTCTCCATTTCGGGATTTTCGAAAAATATAAGTATAGTTGATGACGTTTTGAAATCATGTATGCAAATAATGTATAAGTGTATGAAAAGGTTTAATATGAATTGCGTAAAAACCTTATAATAAATTGGAAATTTGAAAGGAACTGTAACAAGTATAAAAGAGAGTCTCAGAAAACATTAGACTGTTTCGGGTAGAGAAACGTCGAATATTCCAAAGTGAATCGAAGATCTTCGAATTAGAGAAACGTGCTTTGGCCTATAGGTAAAATGCTCTCGTCGAGAAGCGATTAATGACATTTTACCCTTCCAGTTACTACACGTCTCTAATCGATTGGAAAATCGAAACTTTGTCGAGATTGGAAATCGAGGAATGGAACTTAATCGACAAGGTGCGGGTTTCACCCCTAACTCGACGATTTCGTACCCTAAGTGAGGTTGGTGCTCGTCGGGTCAAACTATAGTTCAGCACGTTGACGAGTGAATTGTAAATTCTCCGTGAAGGTGAGGATGTCACTCCTAACTTGAAGGCGGATTTCGCGTAAAAGAATAGGTGGATCGAGAGTCGTTCACCAAATTTGGATTTCACGCCTATTTTGGTTAAGTCGTCTCGTTTGTATGATATGAGTGTTTTCGCGTTTAATATAATCGAGTAAAATGCATTGGGAAAAGCGTATGATTGAAACAATGTAACGAGTATGAACACGTAAAACATTTCATGAATTTAGCACATAAAGGACGTTTTAAGAAATTAGCATGTGAATCACGTATGGTCAAGTATGGTACTTAACTATAGACTAGGTCAAAAGCATAGCAATTTGCCTAATTCCCTATATTTATGGCTCTGATACCAATCTGTCACACCCCAACCGATGACGGAAACATCGGGATGAGACGAAAACAAGATTGCTCATTGCTCACAACGCTAATAAATGACAATATTTAATTAAATCCAAATTTCATTTCACAACATTGTCAAATACAACATGAAGCAATACAATAAGTTCATAAAACATAACAAAATTTGGTACAACATTTATAAATCTAACGTCTAAAATGTGTGTATCTAAGTCCTTGCTATTTTGATTTCATAGCATCATCTCCTTCAACCTGTAACATGTTTTAAAATAAAGTCAATGCAAAAGCAAAGGCGAGTACACAAGTTTAAGCATAGCATACGTATACGAATAAAGTTTTAACAATCCTCATGGCAACCAAATCTTATACAAGAGCAATATCAAGGCATGCAATACTAATAATCAAACCCTTAACGCAATCACGATGTTTTAACATGACCTCACGAATAACACGATGGAAGTGGATGCGTGAATTCCTATAGCGCTAAGCATGTCTAGCGAAGGCTAAAAATAGTTAATGACTAAAGCATAGCATAACGAATATCCAAGACAAGCATCAAGTATGAGATTCAAGTGTTCATGTGTATAAGATTGTTTGTGCGTTTCATAAAGTTTAAGTGTTCATGATTTTTGTATATGTAAAACATGTTACACCCAAAAATGTTATAAACAAAAGTGGGTCGAGTACTCACAATATTGCATATGCTTTCCGATTGGTGATTCCGTGAAGAGTTGGAGGTTGGAGCTTCAAAGCTTCTTTTAAAACACTTAATGTTTTCTTTTAGACCTCTTAGAGCTCTCTTCCTTGCTTGGAAGAGTTGAGAGAAGTATAGAAGTTGAGAGAAGAATGGGTGGAACACTTATTGTCCGCTTTGCCCCAGATGGGTGGCCCATCTAGGAACTCACGGCTTTGTTTTTTGTTGCCCTGGTGGAGACTTCCTAGGAGGTCAGCCATCCTAGTACTATTCCCACTTGAGCACACTTAACTGTGGAGTTCTCCTTTTATCCACTAACATTAAGCCCAAAACGCGTTGGTGATTTTAGAGGAAGGGAATTACTTATGAACCAGTAATCTCTCCTGTCCACGGACGATGTTGGGAGGTATGCCATTAGGTGTTATAATCACCCCTCTAAGGGACTCATCGTCCTCGATGAGGTTTTGCCCCAACATCCCGAACGGCACAGGAGTGGCTCTGATACCACTTTGTAAAACCCCTGCCCCTCGTTATCACCAATATGCGTTGCCTGATGGGTGGCCCATCTAGGAACTCACGGCTTTGTTTTTTGTTGCCCTGGTGGAGACTTCCTAGGAGGTCACCCATCCTAGTACTATTCCCTCTTGAGCATGCTTAACTGTGGAGTTCTCCTCTTATCCACTAGCATTAAGCCCAAAACGCGTTGGTGATTTTAGAGGTAGGGCATTACTTATGAACCAGGAATCTCTCCTGTCCACGGACGATGTTAGGAGGTAGCGTTCCCATATCTCCACCTTACTCAAGAAATGCTCTCACCCGTTTTGCCTCCTTTTCAGAAACTCATAAGCTTCTTCCTTAGTAGGGAAAGACATTAAGACCTTCAAGCCCCCAATGTATCTATTTGCCACTAAAGATGTCACACATCTATATACCACATCCCTAACATTATTGACCATGTTCAAGTCTTTAGTTTCAGCTACAAGGCTCTACCAAACAAATTCTTAAACACAGACAATTCCTTGTGACCACCCAGGTCGATGGTCGCTTCGCACTTGTAGAGGTTCGTGTTTTTTGGGTGGGCATCCCTGAAAGAACTCCCTTCACCTGACCCTCCAAGTTTGGTTTTGTCATTGTTCCCGTTTCTGATGCCTTGGTTTCCCCACATCTTAATTTTGGCATTGTTCCCGTTACCCTTGTCTTCGTTACCCCACACATGTCTGGGTATTTAAAGCATATTGTATGGTTGAACATGTAGCTGCCCATAAGAATACCCATAGTTGTGCTGGTAGTTGCGGTGTTACTCTGTTGGTTGGTACCCAGGTACCTTCTTTTTCTAAAATACCTAGATACATTTGCCTCAATATGAACAACATCCACCTATGCTTCCTTAACTTTTCTGACAAGTTCATCTAAATCACGCACTTTTTCAAACCTTAAGAATCCAAACGTCTTCCACCTGCTATCCTTTTTGTCCAAAACGTTTGCATCTACCGTGTTGCTTAGATGAAGATAGTAGTTCCATAGTATGTCGTTGGAACATCCGTAAGGTAATCCGGGCACGTAGACTGTTGTTTCCACCGTCCTTTTACGGTAGCTGGCTCCTTGCCATCCTCTGTCGTCTTTGTATCTTCCTCTCGCGATGTTTGTTGTTTCCCTGTTGATCCTCTCGCATATGTCTTCGTCGGTGGCTGCTAGTTTCTCTCTCCAAGCTCTCTGCATTCTTCGTATTTGGGTATTCCTAAATTTATCTAGATGAACCCATATTGCAAACGGCGTTTCTCATTTAGCTAGTTGCAAAAGTAGGTGATTTTGTCAGTTTTAGATAAAAAGAACC
Organism: Scalesia atractyloides; assembly: GCA_947069175.1. NCBI lineage: Eukaryota > Viridiplantae > Streptophyta > Magnoliopsida > Asterales > Asteraceae > Scalesia > Scalesia atractyloides. The sequence continues at coordinate 5,330,865 of CAMTDV010000009.1, forward strand.
TAAACGTCCTATTCGACCTTAAAAATACTCATTTTCTTTAAGGGCCTCAAAATTGAGTAACTTAGTGGCTTCATATTATGTATACCTACAAAATGAAGAGTAGCTACACGTGACTTAGTTTTTTTTTTTTTTTTGCCATCTCATGTACACTAACTACACGTGACTTAGTTTTGTTTTTGTTTTTTTTTGTCTTTTAGTGTTATTTTGTTATTTTTCTTTTTCCCTATTTTCACACTTTAACATTTAGTATTAACATTTACAACTCCTCAACTTTGTAATTAATTTTTACGTGCTTATTTGTTTTGTACGTCTCGGTATAAATTTAAGTTGATTTACGTTTTAATGTAACTTCTTTTCTGAAAATGAGTACGCTCAAATATAGTATATTTTTTTATTTTATGTATGTTTTTAGTTGATTTACATTTTGAAATAAATTCATTAGATGATAAAAATTCGAGTTACTTTACGTTCTGATGCTCTCGCAACACGGCATGCTATTCTTTCCCTTTAAAAAACTTAATTTCTTTACGTACTTATTTTTATGTATGTGTGGGTATAGGTTCAAGTTATTCAACGTTTCAACGTAAATTTCTCAAGTAAGTCAGATCAAATATAATACGTGTACGTGCTTATTTTATGTACATTCTTAGTTTGTCTACGTTTTGACGTAACTTTTGTTCAGAAACAAGCTTGGAGAAATGTAATAGGTTTTTAGTACAAATTCGAGTTACTTTACATTTTAAACCCGCAGCAACGTACAGGGAAATTTAGTAGTTTTGGAAAAATTCACATTTCCAACCAAAAATCCAGGCTCATATAAATAAAGTAAAAGAAAATTTTACAAAATTATGTCCTAAAAGCTAAAGGCCTAAACCCCTTGTTTTAGTACCAAGCTCACGACGGGTATTACATATATGCTAATATGCTTTTAAAGAGGGACGACAAAAAAACTTAAGCCTGACGAGTATACTTGGAACCTGAAAAATAAGGGATGGGTATACCCGAGGCCCGACGGGTATGAGCTTAGTATGAGATCAGTTTTAAAAATTTTCGCGGGTATAAGACGAGTATGGGATTAGATGATACCCGAACTGATTATCCAAAACCACATACCCATTTACCCGAGCTATATATATACCCGAAACTTTTATATTTTTCCCTTAACTGTTATCTATTAGTGATATTTTTTAGTAGGTTCATTATATGAAAAAAAAAAATTCTTTTAGAATATGTGTATGGTTATGTTATTTATATTTATTGTGGTGTGAAGCATATGAATAAAATTATATTGAAATCTTACTGCTATTTACATACTATAAATTACCAACATTTCTATGTATCATGGTATTATACTATATACTTTGAGGGTTTTTTAAAAAAGTTTTGATTTTTTTTTACTTTTTAACCCAAAGCTTTTTCATCTTTTGTAATTTTAACCATATAAAATGTTTTTTTTACTGTTTCATTCTTTGCAATTTTACCTCATAAATCACTTTCAACTTGAATTGGCCCCATGTTTCATTATGAATTTTGCGAGTTAACACGACGTAATGTGCGTGTGTAGTTCAACGTGTTTACATTTTACTTTACGTTTTCGTTCAAGTTTTTACGAGTTAACACAACGTAACGTGCATTTGTGGTTCAGTGTTTTAAATGTCTTTTTTCCCGTTTGACAGGTTCGACACAACGCACGAGCCCTACATCGACTTAGTTATTATTCTCTATATTTTACGTTTCGGTCTAAGTTTTTCGCATTAACACGCCGCAACTTCAGTGCTGGTGGCCACTAGCGATGGTGTGACATTGGTGTTATTTGGCATGGTTCTACGCCCCCGTCGCAAGCGGGGGAGCTTAATTCTAGTTATTTATATATGATAAAATTTATATGTATGTGTACTTTATTTTATAGTAGTTGTTATATAAATAAAAATTATAGAATAATTATAATAGTAAAAAGAAATGTATTTTCAAATCTCAATCGGTATCTTTAACAAATTAGCGGGTATACCTGATATTCGCGGGTATGCCCGATACTTGACGGGTAATTACCCGACAAATACCCAATGAGTAATATGTCGGGTATGGGACACGATTTTATAACTGGGCATGAGTGTGGATTACCAATACCGTATACCCGATATCTGCGGGTATGCCCGATACCCGACGTATTATGAGCCGGGTGTGGGATGTGATTTTACAACATGATATGGATATGAGATTACCAATACCTGGTCCATTACCATTCCTACTTTTAAACAATTAATAAAACCTTTAAATGATTGAAAATCAGATCTAAGAGTACTCGTAAGTTCCTAATCAAATTTAAACTCTTTCTATATCTATATATTATGAAGATTGTTGGAACAATAATTCAAATTATTATCATGATTGTGTTAATTTGAATTTTCCAAAGTTTCCGAACTCCAGCAAACTTAAAGTATGACTTTAAAATGGAAAATAATGAAACGTGAGCCACATGGCATGCCTAAACACGGATTAATGTTTTGGAGATGGATTAGTGATAACAAATGCTAATTCATAGATATGGACATGCAAACTATATGATGGATATTCCAATATGCTTTGCATAATTCTCTTTTGAATGTATCAAAATATATTAAAGTATTACTTAAATAAAAATAATTAAAAGAAATATATGTTTTAACTTCTTAAAGATTACATACAATGTTGGATGATTCTGTATTTGTTATTGAACCAGCGGAATTCCCTCACGTGTTACGGCATGAATATGATCAATATTGGCTCGGTTCACTATGGTATAGGTCTGATACTCCACATAGCCAGTGTTGGTAAATCAGAGTTTAAACGCAGCAATCGACACATGAGATTGGTGAGAACATCTCAGAGTTTTTTCCTAAAAAGGTGTAGTTAGAAAAATTATTTACTAAAATTGATAGTTTTAAAAATACTTAACAAAATGGATGCTTTTTAAAAAACTCAACTTTTCTCTATCCAAATATTATTGGGTAAAGATAATAATTTCTATTTAAAATAATGCTCATTAACATGAGTTATGAAAAACAAAATAAGTACACTTATATTTAAAAGTAGACCGTATGGCTTTATAAACACAAAATTAAATAATGTTCTTTAACATGACTTAAGAAGAAAAATAGACAGTACTACTTTATAACAAGTTTTTTTAAATGTTATTTAAATTATTTTATGAATATTTTTTAAGAACGTTATTAATAGAAAAGTTTTTAAGGGTGTTAATGGATTGTGTTTTTAACGTAATGGGTATAAAGGAAAATCTGACTTATAAAAAACATAACAGCATAAAGGAAAATTTGACTCCACTCGGTTCGAAATAAATTTTAGGAAACATACATAAAATAAACACGAAAACAAATTACATTTGACCTGAATCATTTCCCAAAAAAGTTTATGTCAAAACGTAGAACAACTTAAATGTATACGAAACGTACATACAAATATGCACGTAAAAATGGTTTCTTTAAACGAAAACGTATTATATTTGACATAGAGTTGTTTATAAAAAAAGTTTACATCGAAATGTAGAACAAATCATATTTATACCTAACCGTACATAAAATATGCACGTAAAAAATAGTTTTTAAGTAAAGGAAGTATAAGGGTAAAACGAAACAAAATATTAGTAAAAAATATAACCGGTTAAAAACGTTCGTAAAACGGTGCCAAGTAGCACCAATACCACACCGGCATCGACTCCCAACATCGGAAAAACTCATAAAAATAAAATAGATAAGATGGAAAAATTACACCGAACAAAAAGCAGACTTAAAATCGTTGAACCACGCACACCCATTACAGTGTGTTAATGCGAAGAAATTAAACAGAAACATAAAACGTAGAAAATAATAACTTAGTAGATCAAGGACCCGCCCGTTGAGGCAAACTTGCCAAAAGGGGGGAAATGGACACGTTGTGACGGGCCTATCAAATTCGAAAAAATGGAGCAAAAACGTTGAACCTCACATGCACGCTACAATGTGTTAAGTCACAAAATTTACAACGAAACGTAAAACGAAAAACTTGCGAAAGATAAAAAGTATGAGGGATCAAAGTTGTAAATAATAAAGTGATGGGTTAAACTATAAAAGATGAAAACTTTGTGGTAAAAGCAAAAAAAAATTAAAAGGGATTAAAATACAAAATATGAAAAATGCTTGGGTAAAAAGTGAAAAATTAAAGTTTTTTTTTTTGAAAAGCACCATAAGTTTTGAGTACAACTCCTAATGCACACGATAGTTGCTAATTTATATTATATAAATATACATCTTAAATTAAAAATAAAAATAAAATAAGTATTTTAGCAGTTAATTAATAAAACTCATGATATTTTTAAGAATATTAAATCAACCATTTATAACTCATATTATTTGCTCATGCTATTTCATAAATTTTATGTCTTGAAAAAGTAAATATTATGTATTATTAAAAACATACTTAAACGTTTTATGCAACAAAATTTTAAAAAAAAATTATAAGAAAACTAATAGAATGATTATGAAAGAATATAAAGTTTTCTATTGAAAAAAGGTTGTTTTAATAAAAGTAGAAGAAAAGGTTTATATTAAAAGAAATTAAAAACCTTTTCAACTTGATATGATCGAACAACATTTTTTTTAACTTTCATAGAAATTTATTTTTAACACAATCATAAAAAAACATTGTTTTAAATAGAAATTACCTTTATCCAATAAGATTAGGAGTGAGAAAAGGTGGTTTAAAAAAAACATCAATTTTAGTAAATATTTTTAAAACTACCCATTTTAGTAAATAACTATTCTAACTACATCCTTTTAGGAAAAAACTCGAACATCTCATGACTCTTTTAGTATTAATCAAACGAAAAAACTGAACCAAAAATTACAATATGCCTACACTTATATTTATACTAAAAACTATCTTTGCTAAATAAGTTATCCTAATCAAACTCCAACTATAAAACTAATTATACTAAACCAATACCCATTCTAATACCTAATTAACCAATTAATATAATAACTAGATAACCATATTACTTTAAACTAATAGTTATCTTTACCTATTTAAATAATCTTTCCTATATCAAGATTAATCTTTCAACCAAAAAGAAAACAAATAAAAAAATAGTTCACACTAAAGTAAAAATAAATCAATAATATTTGACTTGTTCAATTTTAAACAAAACTTTTATCGAAATGCATATTAAAATAAGCGCACGTTGTATATTCCCAAATTTAAAAACCTTTACATTATAATATATATTAATGAAAAGGGTAAACGATATCAATTCATTAAAATAAATAAATATGAGGTAACATTAGCATATATGTATATTTATGCTTTGATTGTTTGTAGAATACTACTCACAACTCGGTTGAAATACAGATATACATCAAGACGTAAATAAAAATAGACATAATACAACAACATACTCTTAATTTTACAAAGGATCAACAGATGCAATGCTTAATTTTTAAACCTAGCTCGAAGATGTTGATCACCACACTTATGGCTAAAAGTTATCCAAAAATAATAGTTCATTAAAATGTTTAATTGTACTGTAAAAGCATACCACTATGGCACTACCACTACTGATGCTCTCCGAAAGTATTTTGAAGTAAATTTGTATTCAAACTTATCACCACCATTTCATCTTTATCAATAACTCAAAACTTGAAAAAAAAACCTCGAATGCAACGTGGAAAAGTTTGGTAAGTAATCATACTATTCATCGAGTTATTAAACTAGGCAGTTTACCTTGCATGATGCCGGAAACATGTATATTTTTTTGAGAAGTTAATTTTATACACACAGCAAGCCCCAAACAGGCAGCAGCAACAAACCAAAAACTAGAAAATTACATCAGAGAGAATTTGCACCACATCTCCCAAGAGATGTCATTGTTCTTAACTCTATTTTTGTACCATAAAAATCCTTGAGATTTGATATCCCGAATGATGCCCTCGATCTTCACGTCCACATCAGAGAATCTCTTACTGTTTCTAGCTTTCCACAAACACCAGCAAGCCAGAATGATGATGTCTTTTAACGCTAAACGTTCCTTTTTGTCCAGCCCTATATGATTGTGAGCCGAAAGCATGTATATACACGTGTATTATAAAAAGTACCATAATTCGTATGTACACATAAAACTATAAAAATAGTATAGGTATCTAAAAGTTGTCATTTACGATACCATATAAAACTTTATTTTTAATAGAGAAAAGTGCCCGGATAGTCTATGTGGTTTGCTCTGATTTCACCTTTAGTCCCTATATTTTGAAAATTACAGCTATGTTCTCGGATAGTCCCTAAAGCGGATGTGGGTTAGTTTTTTGTGTTAAGTGAGTGTGAAATGACTAAAATGCCCTTACTGTTAAACTAATACTAAAAAGTTAAAAGAAATATACTTAATGTTTAAATATTTATGTGGGACCCACCACCCAACCCACCCACTTCATCTTCCCCACAAGCCCATTTTTTTTACCTGCGTGAAAACCACCGCCACCCAAAATTCCGGCGACCATTGCACCCTTTTCTTCTCCGGCAAAACCGTCGCCACATTAATCTGGCGACCACCTTCAACCCAACACCACTTCAAAGTAATAATATCAAAAACACTGAAATGAAATCACAGATCTACTCTGAAAAGTCAAAAGAAAACAGTAGGATGTAAAGATTACAGCTTGAAGATTAGCAATCGGTTCGTTGTAAATGAGCGGAATAACCCTAGCACCAGCAGATTCAACAAACTTGACATAGGAAGCTGCAATATAGGAAGCATTAGTAGTATTACCGAGTCTGCCGGAAGCACCGTCGCCGGGATGACTAACAATTCCGATGATCGGCTCTGGTTTCGTGAAGCTAGTATGTAGAGATATTACTATTATAGGGATCCATGTGTATTTCCACATAATTGGATAGGTGGTGGTAGTAGCAGTGGTTTGTTCCGCCGGTGACGATGTTGTCTGTACCCGAGGGAATAAATTGGTTGAAGATTCTTAGGTGTGATTGTTATAGATGATGATATCCATATTAACATAAATATTCTTAAAAAGATATCCATATTAAAAGAAATGGTAACTCAATGTGCTGGTGGTGGTTGGCAGCACAACTTGGATTTAATGGTGACATGCCGGTTAAAGGTGGTGCTGGGTTGAAGGTGGTCGCCGGATTAATATGGCGACGGTTTTGGCCGGAAAAGAAAAGGGTGCAATGGTCGCCGGAATAACGGGTGGCGGCGGTTTTCACGCAGGTTAAGAAATGATGGCTTCTGGGGAAGATGAAGTGGGTGGGTTGGGTGGTTGGTCCGACAAAAATATTTAAATATTAAGGTTATTTCTTTTAATTTTTTAGCTATTAATTTAACAATAAGGGCATTTTAGTCATTTCACAGTAACTCAACACTAAAAACTAACCCTCATCCGCTTTAGGGACTATCCGAGAACGAATTTGCCAAAATTAGGGGCTATAGCTGTAATTTTGAAAATATAGGGACTAAAAGTGAAATCGGAGCAAACCACAAGGACTATCCGGGCACTTTTCTCTTTTTAATTACATATATAATACCCGTCATGTTCTTATCCCATACTACTTAGACGGTTGGATGTGGTTCGGGAAGGAGGATCGAGAGGCCGACATGGCTGGCGACCTCGACGGGGAACACGCCCACCCCCCGGTCTCACCTTCGGTAAGCTCGGGTAACTCTTCTGGTTCATCCTGAAGCGCTCTCTCTCTCTCTCTCTCTTGATTCTCTCTACCTCTCTCTTCATCCTGAAGCGCTCTCTCTCTCTTGATTCCTGTCCATCCAGAAGAAAGTGGTGATTTGGAGGTGAAGGAAGACGGTAAGCGAAACCACACCCTATGGTCTTAAAAACAATCACTAAAAGTTAATTCTTTTAAATACTAGTTATAATCTTATAGTTATATAAGTGATTAATTATGTTTATAGCCATGAGTTTTGCGAGACCATGATCACGTACAATGGTGGTGATGAGGGTGTGCAGGGCAGACCACCACACTGAGCCCGTGATTTCAAGTGGCACGTGTTTTTGTTTTTTCAAAAAAAAAATCCGTTATATATATGCTAAATAGCATACCCATACAAACTCCAATATAGGCCCATTTACGAAACAATTTTTATAGTTTAAAAGTTAGCCCATTGGCATTAGGTTTAGTGAGTTAAATACCCATTTTATTTAAAAACTAATAAAAATAAATATTACGAAATAACACATTTTTTCAAGCTCGAACAATGTAAATAAATTTTTAGAGACACCTATATCACGTATTCCACTTTAACTCACATATCCCACTTTATCCGACCAAACACTTACAAAAACCATGTCGGTTGACAACTTGACACCCAGTGAAAAATGAGGGCATACATGCAATTCATTGCTCTTCTATACGAGTTAAGAGTTTCTTATCGTTTTCTTATGAATTTTAACCTGTATTTTTAAGGTTACATGAGCCTTAATGCCTATAAAAGTGCACTACACATAGATAGCAGAAAAATTAAGGAACGGTGGTCAAATATTGTCTTAAATATTGTATTTTTAAGTTGTATGTTTTTAACATTTTATGTTATCAGTGATGTTCATACATCTGAGATTTTGCTACGTTGGCAACGTCAAGATATTGTTTTAATCTTGTTGATATAACGACTATTGCTAAAAGCAGGGCCGTCTTCGAAAATGCTAAAAAAAATTTGCCCTGGGCGAGATAAAAAGCGGGGCCCTAAACGCACGGTAATATAAACTCATTAATTAGCCAATCACATATATATAAAACGTAAAAACTCATAATACGATGACAATTGTTATAAAATAAATAAAACAAAAGTAGTGTAGTAAAATGATCCAACCTACTTACTTAATTGAACCGTGTGACTTTCCTAGCGTTTTTAGAATCAAAGTCTCGATATTCTTATAACGTACTCTGCATTTTATGATAAAAATCACTATTAGATGAACATATATCTATAGCTAGGTGAAAAAAATAGAAAACTAAAATGATAATATGAAGATATGAATATTCCTTTTGCATGATTTCCGCAAGTCGTACACACAGGCTAGAAGATATAACTAATGTGGAAAAGAAAAAAAAAGACAAAAATAGATTAGAAATAGTCGGGTGGAATGGAAAGTGAGCCTCGTTGATTCTATGCGCAAAAAAGAACCAATAAACCAACCAACCGTCCCTTATTGTTGAATACAAATAAAAAGCAAATTGAGGGAATTGAACCGGAAACCTGCCAGGTAAAATACAACACGTTAACCAACTAAGCTATGGACAGTTCGGAGCTAAATTGATAATTAAATATTATATATACATATAATTTATATATATAAAAAAGTTGAAATAGTTACGGGTCCTCGTACATTTTTGGCCCTGAGCCGGCGCCCACCCTGTACATGCTCAAGGCTGGCCCTGGCTAAAAGCCTAACAGCATAATACAACATTAGTAGCATAAACTGCTTGTATATTATGCATATTTTTTCATAGAGAGTGGCATCCTCGGAGGAGAACGGAACCATCTCCTTTACTAGGATGGTACAAACACAAAGTAAGATGTTTAGTTATGGTCTTCTCTCTTCATAGGATGGTACAAACACAAAGATTTTTAGTTATGGTCTTCTCTCTTCAATGTCTCTTTCTTTTGGTAATTTATCTCAGCATATTATACTACAAAAGTTGTATTATGTTATTAAAGCCTACATAAGTTAAAATGAATATACAACCATAGTGTCGTATAATTGTTTACTATCGACGTAATTATTTAATGATATGATATAGAAACATAAGTGCCTTTTAAAAAATATAGAAACATATCGCATCTAAAAAGTGACTAATTTAGTGATTATATCTCCTTTTTAAGCATTTATAATTTTTTTCTACCCTTTGGTCTTTTGTTCTCACTGGTATCGTTAATAAAAATTATGTTCATGGTAAAGAAATCATTTATTTTAGAAAGTGGATATACTTTGAATGTTAAAATCACATGAGGTTTAAAATATTAGTGGGAATTGAAAAGAAAATAAATATATTTTTATACCCTTCCCTTACTTTCCATTTTATACCTTTACTAAACTTCTATTATTTAAAGCCTTTTTAATATAATCTTCACTTTTCTCTAATGATTGTTAAAATCTTATTAGGATTATGTGTGTTATATGATATGAATTAGTAAAACTAGTTTTATTATTTAATATTAAATATGTGTAATTATAAAAGGTAAATCAAGAAGGAGTTGGCTAAATACACCTTTTTTTATTAGATATATCCTCTTTCAAATTTCATTCCTCTATACAATTTAAATATTGTTTTTGAAAACACTTACTCTAACTAGTATTTTATTATGTTTCTATAAAACGTCATTATAAATTAATAAAAAATATATCTTTTAAACAATAAAAAGTCAGAACTTTCTTTTCCGAAAAAAAAAGTTGATTTTGTATATTTTATTTATATTTTAGTTCTCATCTTTCTCATTTCTATTTTTATTAGTATTATTATATTAAAATATTTTTATAATATAATTAACATCTTTTATATATTAAAAGTAACAAAATGCAAAAAGAAAATAAAACGTTAACTAGCACATTAGGTAGTAAAATGATTTGATCAAAGCATGTAATATCAATTAATAATCCATACAAGTTAAAATTTAATTATTTTGAGGGTATGTAATTGACTAATTAAAATCATTATCCACAAATTGACAATGGTGATTCTCAAATATATCTCTTCTTTTAACTCTAAAAACTACATTAAGTTGGCTAGCTTCAAAGCTTCATTTAAATTTTTGTGTATAACTATTTATAAAAACTGAATTCGAATACCCACTTCAAGCCGTTATGAATGCTTTAAAATTAAAATGACTCGCTTCAGTTTAAAACGTAAGAAAATGATTTTTTTAAATAACCAAAAAATTCTTTTAAAATATAATAACGTTTTAAAAACAAATATTAGTAATATTAATAATTTAAAATAAAAAAATTAAAAAAAGAGCGTTTGAATTGTATTAATGTGAAAGTTGAAAGAGGGGTACGTTAGGTAGAAAAGAAAGTACACTTAGCAGCACCCAAAGTCACAACTCTTGAATTTAGAAAAATACAAACCAAATAACAATCAGTTAAAATTTTATTATAAAAATGATACAGTTTAAACGATAAAAACGTGCGTGGTTGATGAAAATAAAATAAGAAATGTATTTAATATTTGAAAAGAAATTAGGTATATTAAAAAGGGGTAAGAATCCGTGTGTAAGTTAAATGACTACATGGTTTTAGAATAAAAAACAAAAATTAAGATTTCCTAGAATTGTGTCATGTGTCCCATAAGATTTTTATTTATTAAGCATATCAAAGAGATAGAGATAAGGAGAGAGATTATATTAAGATTTAACATTTATATTCCTATATTGTATGTATTAAAAATTAATATTTAAATTAAAATTAGTGTAAGATAGATGTGGGAGAGTGATTCTAGTGATGATACGTGACATTCTTTGTAATCATTGTAACGTTACGTATTTTCAATTTCATTTTCAGTTTATCGTATTTTGTATTTCAAATTCAATCCTTGTAATTCTATGACTTTGATCATAATAGAAATCGCATTTTATATCATACATGCACAATTAATCTTGTATTATACGCAAACAATCACGAAATACACATTTATATTTAAAATGAGTCATACACCGAGAATATATTTTCTCAGAATTATATTTAAACATATTTACACATGCTTGTATACACCATAAAATGCCCTAAAACATACCTAACTATGTAATTATAGCATGAAATAACACACAACCTAATTGCAGGGACTAAAAGTGACATTTTTGAAAATTTTATTTCTTTTAGGTCTTACGGACAGCAAGGCCAAATGTCTTACGGTCCTCAAGGACCTGGTCTGGCAGACTCCATTTGAGCTCACGAATTTTGTCATTTTTGAACCTTCCCTCCACTCCAACTCCCAACTACCACATTTAAACTTAAACCATAATACCCACTTATAAATACACTTTCTCCATACCTCCTAATCCTTTTACACACCTCCAAAATACTCTCACATCCTCTCAATCTCCTAAGAATAGTGTTGGCAGATTGTTCTTAAGTTCAAAACGCTAAGTTTTGAACTCATTTTCTTCTTATTTCTTGCTTTCCTCCTACTTGGACAACCTCTAGGAGTGTTATTACAAGTTTACTAAGGTAAACCAAGTTGATACATCACCATTTTAAGGTCCAAGTTGGGTGTTTTCCTTAAAACTTTCATACATGTTCTTCTTATACTTGTTTCTTGGATTTCTTTGCACCAATCAATCTTATGCAAACACTCAACCCTTTACATGCTACTTGTTTATACGTACTAGAATCCTATCGTGCATGTTATCTATCATTAACTTTATAAGTCTTCCTTAACATGCATAACACTATAGGAGTAGCACACTGCCCATTTTGTGGTCATTGTTAAGTGTTCAATCACTACGGTCTTATTCACTTCGGTGGTAAGATTACTATAGTGGACACTTTAGTTTAATTTTTAGTTGATGCCTACTAGTATGTTCATATAACCTAGTGTACAATTTACATGTGGATTGGAGACATTTTTATACTTATGCTAGGTATACAACATGTATGATCAGCGACCTTTTTGTGTTGACGAATACTTTATATACATGTTGCAGGAAATTAATGATGATGCATGAGAAATCAACTTAGGGTGGAAATAAGAAACACACCCGAATTTTGTTTATGTATTTCTTTTCGTGTTTAGTCATGCTGATCCCAAGTTGTTGTAATTTCTTTTAAGACAGTGTATCTTTGGAAGTTATGAAATGAAACGAAATTTGAAATCTTAATTTATTGTCACACATAGTATGTTATGACGATTTTAGCAATCCGTTCGTCCAGCCTCAATGTTTTCGTCATCGATTGGGGTGTGACAATCATATATTATAATAGAGATTCTGCCAGTCGTATAAATAATTTAGTTTGGGTCTTTGTCTATTATTAAATTATATTAGGGTATTTTACGAGTTGGACCGATAAGTCAAGGTCAGCTTGATCTCGAATCGTTGCAAACCTAACTATTTCCTCGCGAATTTTTACCGGGTGAACTATTTCCGAGCGAGCTCTGAATTAATTAAACCTATGTAGTTAATATCCAAATATATCAACAATATATCAATGATATATCGGTTATCGGTCCCCGGCTGAGATATCGGTGCCGATAAAATCGGTGATATTGACCTACATTTGACCGATATATCACCGATTTCACAAAAGCAGTACATTTCTTCTTATTTCTACCATTCGTCTTTCTTCTTATTGCTGCTATTAGTATTTAATTTTTTAATAGTTAGTTGTTACTGTTAAATGATAGTGTTTTAAGTCTTAGTCAGTTCTTACTTACTACAATTGTTAGTGTGTTGCAAGTTGCAAAAGATTAATTTGTTAATAGTAGAAGAGTATACTGAATTGTTAGTGTTGCTATATATAAAAATTTAGCAAAAAAATTAAATTACCGATATCCCAACGCGATAACCAATATCTCAAATATCGGTCCCTGACCGATATCTGATATTTTACCGCATTAACTACTTAAATTTAAACAACTCTAACTCAACATGATCATTACCTAGAGTCTCGGTTCCACCAACTATTATTTGTAAGAAGACATTCTTCGATATCATAAAAAAAGTAGAACCTTGAATCACAAATAGTTTATTTAAAAAATACGCTCGATAACATTTCAAAACTAAATAATCTACACCACCCCATGTATAACATAATTAAACTAACGAGTAACATATATTTCAATAGAATACATAATATATACATTGTGAAGGTGTAAGTCCACTAGATCGATGAACTAACACAAAAAATCAGATAAATGATATTCTAGTGAGCGGGAATCACTAAAACAACTATTGTGGGGTAAATAAACGAGATGAACAAGAAACACAATCGATACTTCAACTTTCTAGAATTTATTAATCGCTAATAAACCCAATAACCACACTACAAATCTGGATGATTTTCTAACAAAGGATTCAAGCTCTCTTAGAACCCAAGGAAAACTATTACCCTAAAATATTCTTTCGAAATGCCATATATAGGTATGGGCCCAAGACAATTAGCCCCTTAGGGCCTTAAATACAACTTGGAGCTCAATCTTTAATTACAAGATAATTACAAATAAATCAAAATGACTAACTGAGCTAACTATCAAAATATACATCAACATAAGGTTCAACAAATTACCTAGGAGGACGAGTACTAAGGGCCTGTTTTGCAACCTCTTATCAGTAAGTGTTGAACTAGTAAGTGGTCTGATTGGGTAAGAGACACTAAACTAGTAAGTGTTGAACCAGTAAAAGTACGCCAATGGGGTGGTGGTTGGTGGTGGATCAAGAAGGTGGTACGTGAGTGGTCGAGTGGGGGTTATGAATACAAGTGAAGTGAGTAAGGGGTAAAATTTTCATTCAGCATCATTTTGAAACTTAATGTATAAGACTTAACAGGTTTACTGCCTGATTCAAAGGTAGCCCCTAAGTTATCAAAACAGTGAACTAATGAAAAAGCAAACTATGTCATAGTCACCAAATATTGAGTTAGACACTCAGATCGTATATTTGAGGTTCGTCAATTGGGTTGTAAAATGTTGGTGAGAAAGAGTACGAATTGACCCGGATACAAATATCAAAATTTGGGCTTAATGTAAATGAGTCGAGCAAGTGTTAGCTCGATCTAGGTTCGTTTACAAAGCGAGCGAGTTGAGCCGAGTTAGCTTGTTTACAATCAAGTCAATTTCAAACGAGATATTTCCAAGGTTGTATTGCATAGAAATTTTGAAAAACTGAACCACGATTATATGGCAGATTAGAGAGAAAAAAATGTTAGAACATGAGAAAAAATTGTTAGAATATGTACAAAAACTCATAGCATAGTCCCGAATAAGAACTGATCGAGTGCAAATTTTCAAAGAAACAAATAAATATAAGAACAATACTATGGAATTGTTGAGTGAATCGCGATGTTCTTCAATTCAGAATTCAGAATTCCAAGGTTGTATTGCATAGAAATTTTGAAAAACTGAACCACGATTATATGGCAGATTAGAGAGAAAAAAATTGTTAGAACATGAGAAATTGTTAGAATATGTACAAAAACTCATAGGATAGTCCCGATAAGAACTGATCGAGTGCAAATTTTCAAAGAAACAAATAAATATAAGAACAATACTATGGAATTGTTGAGTGAATCGCGACGTTCTTCAATTCTGAATTCAAATGGTGGGTGACGAGAGAAAGGAAGTAAAATTATGCGACCCTAAATATGGAGATAGAGGTTTGAAAGAGTAGGGATATAGTATACATGTGGGGGCACGTTAATTAAAATTTAACCCGCTTAAAATTTCAGAATTTTCAACCGCTAATACGGTGGCAATTAAACATACCTTTTTGTTTTCCATTTATATGCGATCATTTAGCCATGTTATTCTTATAAATTATATTTTACTCGAATTTGTGACCAAAAAAATAGACAAGCAAACTTTTCAACCGCTTAGCTACTGTGTGCTATAGTAAGAGCGTTTAATTTACATTTTAGTGGTAAATATGTGGCTAAATTTGCTATCTCTTTTGTAGTAAATGATGATGAAATTGCATAGTATTCTAGTAGTGTTAGGATTTCTAAGTTGGGTCCTAAACGAATCAACGAACGCGACGAATTACAAAATATTTTTGATCAACAAGTAATAAACCCTAATTAATTTCCAGATTCTTTTATTAATTGCTTCCTTAGTAAGTAGCTCACGAGTTTTACTAGTTATGTTACTGATTTGTTTATTACCGGCTAGGACTTCAAGCTTTAAATTATAAGTGCACTTTTATAACATGTAGATAATACATGTTGAATCTAACATGAATAACTTCATAGAAAAATCAACAAAAACCACACAAGTTAGATTTAATACCAATAATAACAAGTAATAATGCATATCATAAGAACAAAACAACCAACTTTACTAAAATCATACAACTATAAGTAAAAATCAATGTTTAAGTCAAACCAGAACAAAACTCATCTTAGCCTAAATGGCAACAAAAGTTTAGCCTAGCATACTAATGTAAAACAAACTAAAACCAGATCCATATGAAGTCTTGGATGATATAGAAACTTAAAACGAAAGCAAACCAAATCAATATATGTAATTAAACACAAACTGAATGGCCTGATCATTAATCTTCAAGCCTCTAGACCTACGGGCCTTCAATTTTGCTCCTAAACAACCTTCTCAGCCTCTAAATCGTGACCCTTAGGGTTTCCAGCCGTCACGAGCTTAAATAGGAAAAAAATAGGGTTTTTATGTGTGATGGTACAACTCTACTATTTTAAGTGAGTATGGCTCGTATTAATGTTTTTATTAGACTCAGATCATCTAGAAACCAAATATTCATACATTATGGCATGCGTAACTTATTTTCTAGCCCGAGATATATCCATTTGAATTTGGACTCTTTCTTACGGCCCGTCTTGCTCGGTGTTTGCTTGTAGACTTGGGTTTTCATACAAAGTATTCATGAACACACATCCAATCTTCAAATCCATAATATATAGAAACATGTTAAATGTGTATGGACAACATGTATAATTAAGATCCCATCAATCAAATGACTGTTGATCTGATTGATTTAGATTGAACAAGTATGGTTGTGATATGTGTCTTATTGTGATATATCGGATCTAGTCATTGTAGCTCTTAATAGACATGATAGGCCTTAATAAGTCATATTAGGTATTATGTATTATATTGAGTTGTAATGAGTCATATTAGCTCGTAATGGTACTATGCCATTCATGCCTTATTATGCCAGAATGATTTTAACAGTCATTGCAACTCATAATGGAGTCGAATGAACCTTAATATGTCAATTAGGTCTTAAGTGTTACATTAGATTCTAATGACTCATTACATCGGTGGAGCCTTACATACATTACAAGTACTACAGCTGACCAAGTCTGCTCCAATTTTGTTTCTACAGATTATTGATCCATCCATGACTTACAGCAAATAACTGATGAATACTCAATCGAAATTTTCTTTTTGTTTTTGTGATTTTGTATGATCCATAGACCCTTTAAAAAAGTTCTTTTCTTTTTTTGTGATTTTATTGATCCTACGGTAATATGCCGATGATCAACGGCGAATCACCTACGACCTTTATAGACATTCTTTTACTTTTTGAGATTTCGTTTGATATTCTTCTAATAGTGGCATGCAAACACCTCATGATGTACCACCTCAAAGACACAAGGCCAAACATAGTTTTGATCTATACCCTTGTGCTGGATACAAGGATACATGTCGTGTCAACCCACATACAATCGTCAAATCTTAATCGAATGATCGAGCCTACGTGTAAACCCGCCTTTCAAAGTTCCCAAGGGCCAGTGAACAACAAATACATTGACTCTGTAAACCTTTTTATCCAAAACATAAGTGTATAAAGTACCCCACACTGGGAAGGCTAATTCATGTTGTATGTTGGTTTAGTGGCTAAACGTTTGGTGGCAATAATTGAGATTTGAGATGGACGGTGGAATCTCAACATAACAACTAATACATACCACATGCTTAGGACCATAAGTTGGTGACAAAATACTACTGGCAGATATTGCAGGTGATAAGCACGTGATCTTGACCTTTGTTCCAATAATTCAAATTGAACCGGTCAACTCTCCCACTCAAGAATAGTTTAGCTACCATTTTAGGGTTTCTCATTAAGAGTTCTTAAAGATTCCTTATGATTATGAATCATTGAATCTGGATACTTTTCACTGTAATACTAACTATTTGTAAGGAACAAATGTAGCAAATTTATCGTATTTCAACTTTGTTTTAATATTATAACAATATTGTTAATTGTATTAAACTAGTAAATATTCCCGCGCGTTGCGCCTGGTTCAAAATGTAAAGTAACTTGATTTTATACCGTCTAATGAAAACGTATTATATTTGACCCGACTTGTTTCAGAACAAAAGTTACGTAAACACGTAGACAAACTAAAAATGTAATAAAAACAAGCACGAAAACATATTATATTTGGTACGACTTATTTGCGAAATAAATTTACGTTGAAACGTTAACCGACTTGAACTTACACCAATATGTACATAAAAATAAATACGTAAGAAAATAAAGTGTTTTTTTTAAATTAAAAAATGGTACGCCGCGTTTCGGTCGCATCGAAACGTAAAGTAACTCGAATTTTTTACCATCTAATACAAACATATTATATTTGACCCGACTTGGTTAAAAAAATATATTATGTGAAAATGTATATCAACTAAAAACGTACATAAAAAAGCAAAAAAAAAAAAACATATTATATTTGAGCCTACCCATTTCTAAAAATAATTACATTGAAACGTAAATCAACGCTGCGTACAAAAAATAAGCACGTAAAATTGATTACAAAGTCTTTAGAAAGTTGAGGGTTGTGAAAGTAAAAAAAAGCACGTAAAATTGATAAAAAAAAGTCTTTAGAAAGTTGAGGGGTTATAAGTTACTAATTGTTGAAGTGTGAAAGTTAAAAAATAAAAAATATAATAAACCTCATGTGTGGTACACTACAAGAACAACGATTAATAGGGGCGACAGAGTGTCGCCGGTAAAGATGTAGATCTGCGCTGTACCTAGACGTGAGTTGTTTTTGTAAGTATATAAAATATAATGTACTTTTATATGTGTAAATTAGTTATTAACATGTAATATACTTTTAATTTTTGTCATTTGATTTAATGATATTACATACACAGAAATGTAAGTATATACATATTGTCTTTAAAAAAAAGTATATACATATTGCGAAGAAGTAAACTATCAATCTTGGATACAATTAAAGATGGTGTAATTTCATAGGATCATTAATGTTAGTGAGTTGAACTTGTTCAACGTTTTGGATCAAAATATTAATGCTATAGTATGTATTTAGGAACCATAAAATAACAACGTTTTGGATCCATTAACTGAATACATGTTGATGTACTTTATTACACATAATATCATCTTTTTTTTCAAGTTTATTGCATAAAAAACAAGAATTTCGGTTACTACACACATTCATTAACGATTAATATCAAGTTGAGTTTATTTTGCAGAAGTTAAGTCTTGGTAAAATGCAATATCTTACAAGATTGAACAATCGGAAACTGATTTATCATGTAACCGAAAAAGCAGAAAGAACCAAAGGGCAAGTGCCCTAGTGGCATCAATGTGTTGATTAAGAAGTCCTTTCTGATGTAGTTGAAGGCTCAAGGCCCACAAAGGAAGTTGGTGTGGATTTAGAAGTAGAGGATTATAAGGTGTGTGAGTTAATCTTTAAAAAATGCAAAACGAAACATTATACTTGGAGTTGGGGACAATTTTCACAAGTTATTGTTAAAATTATCAAAGAAGGAAAATAGGCCAGCAGTGTAAACATTGTATAAAGTGAACCTAAATGGTTTTGTGTAAAAAGTTTATTATTTGATGAAGTTTAAAAATTATTTATATATTATATATATATATTATAATATTATAATATATATATATATATATATATATATATATATTTATATTCAGTTCATTCAAACCGGAACCAGTTTTAAACGAGAACACGTATAGCTGTACTAAACCAAATTGTTCATCTAACTTTCAGTTTTTTTTGAGTTAAATGCTTGGTTGGTCCCTGTGGTTTGCAAATCTTGCAGACTTGGTCCCAGTGGTTCACTAATTACACACTTGGTTCCAGTAGTTTCAAATTTTGCACTCGGGTGGTCCTTACCACTAACCTTTGTTAGATTTCTCAGTTAAGTATACATAAAATGTCTATTATACCCCTCGTCTTCTTCATCCTTTCTATCCTTCCCCATGGTGGCGGCAGTCATATAAGAGACCTAAACCCTCCATTATTTTTTACCCTCCATTTAGCAACAACAGAAGATGAATTCAATTGGGTTTAGGGTTTATCCACATTAATTTAATAATTTCAGCAGCCATTATAGCGGATCATAAGGTAACATATGTTCATTCGCTTCACCATTCATTCTTATTTGAAGTTTTTCCGTAAAAATCATGCAACAGAAATTGATTTATAATGGGTTCACATAGTTTAATACAAATCCCCCATTGTATATTATATTATATATAATATATATATATATATATTATATTATTACTGTAATTGTGTCTGTATAACTGTATCTCTTTTCTTTATAATTATTATTATTATTAGAGATTATAGAAATGGCTCATTTGTAAGGGTGAATTTGTACCAGAAATAGTTAATAATGGAGGGTAATTCAAACTTCTGAAAAACGGAAGTTACCGGAAGAACCCTCCGTGGATGATGCGGAAACCGAGAACGAAGAATCAGCATTGAAGAAGCAAGGGGTTGTGGCAAGATTGTGTTCATGAGGTAGCGGTTCCCAAAGGGTATACCGCGAGTAAAGACGAAACTATGCATGGGACATTAAGAGATGGCTAAAACCTACCCATTTGTCCTTGACCCGTTTCAGCAGATATCCATTTCGTGTTTGGAGCGAAAAGAGTCGGTTTTAGTATCAGCGCATACGTCGCTGGAAAAACTGCGGTTGCAGAGTATGCGATTGCTATGGCGTTTAGAGACAAACAAAGAAGACGAGGGGTATAATAGACATTTTATGTATACTTAACTGAGAAATCTAACAAAGGTTAGTGGTAAGGACCACCCGAGTGCAAAATTTGAAACTACTGGGACCAAGAGTGTAATTAGTGAACCACTGAGACCAAGTCTGCAAAATTTGCAAACCACAAGGACCAACCAAGCATTTAACTCTTTTTTTTTCTTTTTTTTTTTTGTGAAACGCCAACTAAATTACCTGATAATCATCCTGGGATGCTCTCAATCGAGCAAATGCATCTCGTCCTTCATAACGGTCATACATTCTAAACTTAATTGTCATCACCAATGTCCTTCAGTTACAAGTTACAATATTAGTTTACATTTTATGTTCCTTCACACCAGCATAGTGTTTCAACCCAAAAAGTCCTTCAGTTACAAGTTACAATATTAGTTTACATTTTATGTTCCTTCACACCAGCATAGTGTTTCAACCCAAAAAACATCCTGAAAAGGTGATTCTAAATGGCTAGTTTTCTAGTAGCGCGATGACGACAAAGTTGAGTCCTAATTATATGCAACCCGAAAGTTGATCCTAAATGGTCAGTTTTCTAGTAGCGCGATGACTACAAAGTTGAATCCTAATTATGTGCAAAAAAAACTGCAACCAAAAGCATTTTTTTCCTCGTTTTAAGAATAAAGAAAAACCGGCAAACAACATTTTATACCTCTAGACCATACTGATACACAAAACATGTTAAATTGTGAAAATTTGTCACTAATGCGATGTAAGTTGGCACCAAAATACATCTTCTACAAACAATTGTGGTAGATGTTGACACATTTTATCTATAACACGTGTAGAACGTGAAACTTCTAAAATACACAATTTGGACCGATGAACATCCTTGTCAACCAACTACCCAAGTATAATTGAATAGTGATTTGGGCTTCCAAAGTCTTATGATAACCACCACATATGGTTGTCAATTTTAGTCCGCTACTTTTAGTGTCCATCGCCACTGGATGGGATAGTATATACCCTCTATCAATACAAGCTAGGACTCTAATATTCGGTTGGGGTTTGAGACAAGAAAATTTGATAAAATGCAACAATTTCAAACTGAATAGTGTTATACTAACATATAGGTGTAAACGTCAACTATAATTAATTTAATTATTAGTGTCAAAGATTTCAATA
Organism: Scalesia atractyloides; assembly: GCA_947069175.1. Taxonomy (NCBI): domain Eukaryota; kingdom Viridiplantae; phylum Streptophyta; class Magnoliopsida; order Asterales; family Asteraceae; genus Scalesia; species Scalesia atractyloides. The sequence continues at coordinate 5,352,720 of CAMTDV010000009.1, forward strand.
TTCTTTCATCCCAAAAGGCTTTCATCTTTTCTTTGATTATATTATATACAAGATGTCCCTAAGCTAAGTGATCATTACAAAAAATGCAGCAAAAGCTACAACCAAAACGGGCAAAGAAAGTTCAAGTATCACAAGAAATAGAAAAAACAAATATTTCCATTAAAAAAAGTTAAGTGATCACTACTAAAAAAGCAGCAAAAGCTACGACCAAAATGGGGTAAAAAAATTCAAGTCTCATAAAAAGTAGAAAAAACAAAAGTTGCCGCTAAAAAGGGGTCCTCACTTTTAACAATCGCGGGTAGAAACTAAAAATGGTTCTTCCTTTCCACAGCGATTGATAATCCATAAGCAATCTTTCATAAAATAGCAACCTTGTATATGTATATATTTTTTTTTCTACCTGATAATTAGTTGTTGAAACAATTCAATGGAGGTTTTCATTTTCTAAAGAGTTAATGAAAAAATTATTTATCAAAATGGTGTTTAATAAAATGGCATTTACCATAATAATGTTTTATCTCGCATGATTGTTTCTAACCCATAATATTTTGATTCTTTAATAATTATTGATTTGATTTTAATAATAAAGCTATATTACCTCATCGCTTGTTTCTCACTCTTATTATTATTTGTGTATTTTTAATATTTATTTTTCAAAATGGGTTTTCTTTTTGTATGTAACATAAAAAGAAAACCTTTTTTTGTAAATCTTAAATATATGTTAATTTATAGTGAAATAACTAAAACATGTGCATACAAAAGATAATTTAAATATAAAAATAATAAACAGGAGTAAAATGAGAACTTAATCACGAAACAAGAAAGAGTAATTTTATTCCTAGCCATTAATCAAACAGTTGTTGGATCGAAGTGGCGTTTTGATACCATATTATAGTCATGGTTTTATGAGTCACTCTTAACCAAGCTTTGGAGCATGCGCTCTACAGCTTTACTCAAATTTAATCATCTTCTTTTGGGTTTTATTTTCTCGGTGAAAAGAAAGTTTTCTAACAGAACTCTTTTAGAAAAAAAACCTCGGAGAAAAGAAAGTTTTTCTAAGACCATACGGTGTGGGCGTCGAAACATGGTGTTTTTGTTAGTTTACACCCATAAAACCACCCCGTGCCCAGCGTTGTGAACGGCGTTGTACTTGGGGCTTGAGGATTTCCACTGGCATTGGAGCAAATGTGTGGATGAGGTGGAAGCTCTTGATTGATGGGTGTAGTTTAGGTTTATTTTGATTGGTTGGTGTTTATTTTATTTCTTTTTTTATTCTCTTCCACGCCATTTTCCACCCCGTGCTTTCTTTCCACGCCACCATGCTGACGTGGTTGCCACGTGTTGCTCGACGCCCTTCCTTCAAGTCCCTCCACACCGTGTAGCCTAACAGAACTCTTTTAGAGAAAAAAAAAACAACGCATTCAAACGCCCATAGATACAAAAGATTTACATATTAGTTCATCAGTGATCCAAAGTTATCGTTAAAAGAAGTTTTAGCGAGATTATCAGTGTATAAAACCTCAGTTCACTTGAGCTCTTCACTAAGTCGCTAGGTTGACTAAATCCAAGCAGACCAGCACCTCACTGTTGAGACGAGATGAAGCGTACAACATTAAATAGTGTCTGATTTGTTCTTGTGGCAAAACGAAACATAAATATATGCATGCATAGAGTCATGCACACACGCATATACCCACATGTATACACTACACATTTATCAACATACATACGTGAGGCAAGGCAAGAACATATAGGGATGAATCTAGCTTGTTTTGTAGTGGAGATTCATTCAGTGTCAAATTTTCTTGGAATGATTTAAATGAATCTAACTTGTTTCGTAGTGGAGATTCATTTAGGTGGTGTTTGTTTTTCTAAAAAAGATATGTGCAACCTCTTCTGTCTGCGCCTCGTAGACCACGTGCAGACATTGCCATCTGCAGACTGATTGTTTTTCCGAAAACGTTTCATTAACAAATGTCTGTGCGAGCTCTTCTTGGTGCAAACTTGGTCCAACCACTTCTAAGATCTTCTAAGTTTTACAGAGGATTAAGCACCACCACCCACCACCACTTACTGCAGATATGATCCTCGTACTGCAGACATTTTACCTCTTAAAAAACAAACAACACCTTAATTAATGTCAATTTTTCTTCAAAGATTTACTTAAAGATTTTTCCTAACACCATGAAACAAAACCATGTTGATTTCTTCCCACTAAGTTTGTATTATTGTAGTGGCTTTTGATACTTTCAAGTAAAAAAGGTTAAAATGAGGACTAAATGGAGAAACAATGTAGACTATGTAATTGTTGTAACATCCGTCGAAAAACGGGTTTCCAAAACCCGCTTCGTTTATTAATCAAATATCCAGTTATAATTTTTCGTTACGTATTTATTACTCAAATTAATTTTAAACGATACATAATTAATAAATATATTAGAATTTAAAAACCATAATTTATAAATAATATTAAATAGTGAGAAAAAAATAAAATGGGGACGCCGGGTTTCGAACCCGGGTCACCCACAAACTCAACACACAACACACCGCTCCACCACACGCCTTCTTTGTGAAAATACTGAAAAAATAATACTTAAAATAAAATCCGAATTCAAAACCGGAGATCACCGCGCTCAGAACTCGCGATCACCGAAAAATCCGGCAATCCGCGACTTTGGCCAATTTCCTTTTGACCAAAACACGTTAACCGACTTCGACATCGGTTATAACCGATGTCTGACCCTCAATTTTAGTCGTAACCGCCGGAACACCCTTGACCGCGAATCAAGACCCAAAAACGGACCCAATTCACTCAGTTCTTCCCTATAAATACCCACTCAATCTTCCGGAAATCCTTTCGCTCAGAACCGCTCACTTTTTCGAAGCTTTAGCTCGCCGCCGGAGATATTCTGCATTCGCCGGACTTTCACCAGAAAACCGAGACTTACTTCAAATTGGTAAAATTCTCGACTCTTTTGTTTGCAATCCATTATTCGGCAAGTATTAACATAAATCGTTCAACCAGAATCCGTCTCAGACAACGTAGCCGAGAATTCCTGCACTCACCAGAAAATCACTGAAATTCCGAAGTCTCACTGTCGATCGGTACAATCCTCTAAATCCTCCTGATATCCCTTGCTTAGTAACTTAATTGAACAACACATTGATCAAAACTTTTAATCGATTCACTCAGTCGGAAGTCACCAATCAGAGCCGATGAAATTTTGCCGGAAAATCTGAAGAAGACACTCTGTGATTGGTACATCTTATTCCTTAATTCTTTTCTTTTACTTCAATTCAATCAATCATAAGCGTAATTGATCAATTAAACAAACAGTCAATTCACTGTTCGGTAATTCGATAAGCGAAGAAGATGAAGTTAAACATGTGTATAAGTATAATTAAAAACGGATATTCGAACGGGTTAGACACACAGTCCAGCGGTGGACTGTATGCACAAAACATGCACACGTCCCGGGTTCGAATCGCACACGTTACCGAATTTCAGAATTAAAACCAACATTTTTACAACTGAATCAGAACAAGTCACAGGATGTTTATAAGAGTAATATAATTCATAAGTTTAACAGATTTGACACACAGCCCAACTGGTTGGGCTGTGCGCACTCGAACCGAAGGACCCGAGTTCGACTCCGGGTCCCTGCAACCGGTTCGGCCATATAAACCATTTTTAATAAAACCAAATAAGTTTAAACTTAATTAGTATATAAATATAACTAAAACAGAGAATATTTCGGGTTAGACACGTAGCTCAGTTGGTAGAGCTGCGTGCACGTAAACGAGAGGTCCCGAGTTCGAACCTCACTCAGCGCATACAAACACACAGTCCGACCGGTCAACGGTCAACGGTCAACAGGGTCAAAAAGTCAATATTTTTTATTTCTTTTTATTAATTTATTTAATCAGAAAATTATTTAAAATACTTAAAAATAATATTTTTAAAGTTAGAAAATGTCCTTAAACTCACGAAAACAAATCTAGAAATCCCATTAAGAGTATGAATTAAAAGTATTAATCTCAAATAAAATCCATTTATTTACCGAATCATTTTGTTATTATTTTAGGTTAGTTTTTCCCTCGTCGATCAAATCCTAATATTCGTGCGCATCAACGTCATCAAAGAACGCACCCAATGTGAGTGAATCTCTACCAATTCCCCGTTTTAATCACGTTTTGAGGTGTATCATGTGTCGTATAATTCTCATATTTTATTTAAACACTTGTGCTTACATCATATCCGTGATCAAATGTGTATCAAATGTGTATCAATTGTTGTGTGAATTATGTTTAGATTGGAGTTATCATTTTCAGTGCATGCATTTCATTAGGCCCATCAGCTCCCCGTGGGATACGGATTGAGTATCAGGTGCCTCATTTCGATCGGCTCCGTTTGATTGAGCCTTGATCTCACATACATCATCATTCATGTCATTCGATCGGCTCCGTTTGATTGAGCTTGATCTCACATACATCATCATTCATGTCTTCGATCGGCTCCGTTTGATTGAGCCTTGATCTCACATACATCATCATTCATGTCATATACTCATCCAAAGTGGTTTGTGATTGTTTATTTATATATATGTTTATTCACATGTGATTATTGCACAAATTTTCCTTATTAAATAAATCAAGAAATTATTAACAAAGTTTTATCAAGATTCACTCGCCAACTTTTGTTGACCCAAAATCTCCCCCGTTTTACACATGATACAGGTGATCCAGTTGAGACAAGAAACAAATAGGAAGACCTAGAAGAATAAAAAGTTTATGCTTGGGAATAATTATGTAGTTCCTTTTATTGTAATTGTATGAATTTTGTTTGGATATTTAAGTTGTAATTTGAATTTAATAAATATGAAACATTTAGTAAATATCATGAGCTTTGGTGATAACCCAATTATTGCCCCGACTTTTATTCCGCTGCGGGTCGGGGTGTGACAGATTGGTATCAGAGCTTGTGACTATAGGGATATAAGATAGGTTATTAGACCCTTAGAGCCTATACTATAGTTGACTAGATTTTAATTGTTTATGCGTTACATGCAAAATTCATGATGTTTATATGTTTCATATTTATTTTCACACTCAATGTTATGCAAGCATGTTCATAAGTACATATTATTTTACAATGCTCATCATAAATCATATCCTCATAACATATCATATCCATGAGAGCACACACCTCACAATTCCCATGATTTTTGCAATGATTTTTGTATTTTTTTCAAATCACATCAAAGTGAGTTCTCATGACGGGCATGTAGTAACTAGAAGGGTACGAGTACCGGTAGTCGGAACATCCTGTCTAGGCTTGGCATTCGTATAAATCCAAAGTAAAGGACCAGTTTGCCTACCTGGGGACTAACGATGAGAGTACGAAGGACCTATTAGGCCAAAGCATGCTATACCAAACGTCGTGTGAGCTAACCCCACTTTGAGTTATCATTGTGTCTGCACCCGGACACCCTCCTACCATACATCTCGCAATTATGTTTTCAGATTTTCTTCGGGTGGTGCGAGTGTTAACCCGCCGACACAAATGTGAATCCTACCAAGCCCAATAGTCATGGGGGCCCACATGACTACACAGACGATGGTATGGGGGACATTGGAGGCCCAAACATGAGCAAACCCAAGACATCCTATGGATGTAGTTAATTTATTGCCAATTATGTTGTTTTTCATTCTTTTTACGACACATGACACCTAGAAAATTCTTAAACTCACAATTTTTCTATGTTTGTTCCTGTAGATGTCGGCTAGGCAACTACGTGGAGGTAGAAAGTCAGGAAGATCAAACGAACGCTTGGCCACCCAAATTGCTAAACAAATGGCCGCAGTGCTTCCTGACATCGTATTCAAGTTCAACAAGCTCTCACCGCGAATCCCATCAAACCTCCCAATCATGAAGACCAGAACGTCGTCAACCCTCCTTCCAAAAAGTGCTCCTACAAACACTTCAAATCTTGCGATCCCCAGAAATATGAAGGGATCGAAGGTGTTACCGCCCTCCTTCACTGGTTTGAAGAAATGGAAAACACTTTCCTCAATTGCGATTGTCCCGAGGATCGCAAGGTACGTTACGCAACTAGGAGACTGTTTGGGGTAGCCCTTACCTGGTGGAACACAGAAAAGGGTAAGCGAGGAGTCGAAGATGCCATGACCTTAACATGGGAAGAGTTAAGGGAACTCATGACAAGGCGCTTCTGTCCAAGAAGCGAAATCAAAAAGTTGGAAGATGAATTCCACTCGTTGAAACAAAAGGAAGGAGATCACACTTCCTACAACAAGAGATTTCTCGAACTGAACCAAATGATCCCCAACTTGTTCACCCCACTGTACCGCTTAGTCGAACACTACATTCGAGGCCTCCCCTCGAAAATCCAAGATTAGGTTTTAAGCACTTCGCCCGCAACACTTGAAGCCGCAATGGAATTAGCCACAAACTCATCGAGAATCGCATCCGAAACGGCAAATTCAAGGATGAGAAAAAGAAAGCCCCCATTGAGGCCCAAACTCCAAACCGTTTGGTCTCCTCTTCGAAGTTTGTTGGTAAGAGGAAACGAAACATCAGAAATTTTGCTGTCACACAAACAAACTCTCCTATCACTGCCGCACCAATTACCCAAATTGCCCCCTCACCTGCACCATTTAAAAAGCCATACACCAGCCCATACCCAAAATGCAACCGTTGTCAATACCATCACCTTCCCGAAAATCCCTGCCAACATTGCACAAGCTGTGGCCATGCAGGTCACACCATCCAAACCTGCCGTACCCTTCAACGAATGAACCGCAGTCAACCACAAACCCAAACCCAAAATCAGACAGTGGGCCAAGCCCAACAACCCTTACTTCTACCACCCACGCAACACATAGCTCAACCTTACTACCAACCCAACTACCCCATGATGCAACCCATGCGAGCTTGTTACAACTATGGGGACCCAAACCACTTCAGGAACACTTGTCCACGCTTGGTAAAAATCATCCATGCCCAAGCTCAAGCAAATCCGGTAAACCAAGCTAACCAAGCTCCTCCACCTGCCAGAGGGAGAGCTTTCAATATCAATGCCAACCAAGCCAGGGCTGACAACAACGTGGTTAACGGTACGTTTCTCATCAATGGTAGTTATGCATCCATATTGTTCGATACTGGTGCGGATAAGAGCTTTGTGTCCTTAGAATTTGAATCTATCCTCGACCAACCTCGTGTTAATCTCATCGAATCTCTGACGGTGGAAGTTGCTGACGGAAAACCCGTCTCATTAGATTCTATTATACGCAATTGTACTCTCACCCTAAACGATCACGATTTTCCAGTTGACCTCATTCCTATGAAGTTGGGAAGTTTCGATGTTATAATCGGTATGGACTGGCTCAGCCAGCATCACGCGGAAATAGTGTGCCGCGAAAAGTTCATTCGCATTCCTCTGGCAGACGGTCAGACCATACGTATTTTTGGGGAAACCCCTTCGAAAGGACTCAAATTAATGTCCTGCCTTCAAGCCCGAAGATATATCCGTAAGAACTATGTCGCATTCCTAACCCACGTCGTCAAAAAGGGAACCAAGGAGAGGAAACTCGAAGACATCCCAGTTGTGAAAGAATTTCCACAAGTTTTTCCAGACGACATTTCAGGACTTCCTCTCGTGAGAGAAGTCGAATTCCGTATCGATCTTATACCTGGCGCTACACCAGTCGCAAAAATATTCTTATAGGTTAGCCCCATCCGAAATGCAAGAGCTGGCCAGTCAACTGCAAGAACTGACTGACAAAGGATTCATACGTCCTAGCTCGTCGCCTTGGGGTGCACCTGTTCTCTTTGTGAAGAAGAAAGATGGAACGTTTCGCATGTGCATTGATTATAGAGAACTCAACAAGTTAACGGTTAAAAATCGCTATCCATTACCTCGCATCGATGACCTCCTAGACCAACTTCAAGGTGCCACCTGTTTCTCAAAAATCGACTTTCGTTCTGGTTATCATCAGCTCAGAGTACATGAAGAAGATATCCCAAAGACCGCTTTTCGGACACGTTATGGTCATTACGAATTCATGGTCATGCCATTCGGTTTAACCAACGCCCCCGCTGTCTTCATGGATCTAATGAATAGGGTATGCAAACCCTACCTCGACCGTTTCCTCATAGTCTTCATCGACGATATTCTTATCTACTCCAAGTCTAAATCCGATCATGAGCGACACCTTCGACTTATCCTTACACTCTTAAGGACTGAAAAGCTCTACGCTAAGTTCTCGAAATGTGAATTCTGGTTAGGAGAAGTACAATTTTTTGGACATGTCGTCAATGACAAGGGAATTCATGTTGATACTTCAAAAATCAAGGCAGTGCAGGAATGGCAAGCGCCACGTACCCCTACCGAAGTTAGGTCATTTCTTGGTTTGGCTGGTTACTATCGACGCTTCATCGCCAATTTTTCCCGTATTGCTGTACCACTCACGGCCTTGACTCATAAAGGAAAACCCTTCATATGGGGACCTAAACAAGAGGAGGCTTCCAAACCTTAAAGCAAAAACTTTGTGACGCACCTATCCTCAGACTCCCTGAAGGTTGCGATGACTTTGTAGTATATTGAGACGCATCAGGACAAGGGCTAGGCTGTGTATTAATGCAAAGAGGAAAAGTGATAGCCTATGCTTCTAGACATCTCAAAGTTCATGAGAAGAATTACACCACCCACGACCTGGAACTTGGAGCCGTTGTGTTCGCTCTCAAGATATGGAGACATTACCTCTATGGTACCAAGTGTGAAATTTACACCGACCACAAAAGTCTCCAACATATCTTCAACCAAAAGGAGTTGAATATGAGGCAACGAAGATGGGTCGAACTTCTCAATGACTACGACTATGAAATTCGGTATCATCCTTGCAAGACAAATGTGGTGGCTGATGCACTCAGTCGAAAAGGTTATGCGAACTCCATTCGTCTTCTATGTTCGCAAATCATAACCGACATCAAAGATCGAATCCGAGCAGCTCAACATGTTTCTGTAACAGAAAATGACGTACGCGATGAGCTGTCATGTGGAGCTGAACTTAAAATTGAGACCAATCCGACGGTATTCTATACTATTTAAATCGCATATGGATTCCTGATCACGATAACCTTCGTGATTTCCTCATGAATGAGGCGCACAAAACACGATACTCTGTACACCCAGGAGCCGACAAGATGTATCAAGACCTAAGATACACCTACTGGTGGCCGGGCATGAAAAAGGATATCGCTGTTTTTGTTTCCAAGTGCCTTACCTGTTCCAAAGTAAAAGCTGAACATCAAAGACCTTCAGGACTTCTAGTCCAACCAGAAATACCTGTGTGGAAGTGGGAAAACATAACCATGGATTTCATTACCAGGTTACCTCGCACCTCCAGTGGGTATGACACCATATGGGTAATAATCGATCATCTTACAAAATCAACTCACTTCATACCTGTGATATCCCGGGTTTTTCGGATAACTTAAACGCGACACTTGTCGAATAAAGTATATGCTAAGTATTAAACGTGTACGAGTTAAATGAATACGTGATGTGTGTTGTGTGATTGTTTTAGTTATAGAATAATTATGGTAGATATGTACACGAACTGAACCGAACCGCGACACGAACCAACTTTGATTCATTGTGACTCTAGGAGTTAACAAAGTTAAACTTTAAACCCAAGTCTCCGGCCAAAAACAAGGATCAAACCCGAAACCGCAAACCCAAACCGAGATCAAACCTAAACCTCAAACTAAAACTATTCGGCCGATCAAACCCAAACCAAACCAACCCAAGTCCTTGGCCGCGAGAACAATCTCAAACCGCAAACCCATTGCGGGATCAATTGTGTGAACCAAGATCAAACCCAAACCGACCCACCCTAGTTCCTCGGCCACAATCTCAAACCAAAACTGCAATCCTTATCTCTTTGCGCCTATATATACCATCCATGCATGCTCCTTCACAATTCCCAAAACCCTAACAAGCAAAACAGCCGTCGGCTGCCTTACTCTTGCCTTCCTCTCGGTCGCAGCAGCAGCAGCCATCGCCATATTCATCTCCCGACCACAAACAGCCCTTGCACTCCTTGTTGATCACGAGCAGCTTCCCTTTTCAGTCCCTTTCAGCCTCGGTCGCGGTTTTGCTGGAACAGCCGGATCAATCTTGTCCAAACCTCGGCTTGTTTACCTAGTTAACCAAGGTTAGGGTTATCTTTGATTACGAGATCATGTTCGGATATATATATATATGCTTGAATGATTAGTTGTTTCGGATTTTATATGCTGAATGTAATCGGCTGAGTTGATTGTTGTTTATATGTATAATAGTTTGCGGAACTTGTAAGTTTGCGAGTATGTTTTGTTGATAAAAACTAGAAGTATGAACTAGGGTTTGCATGGATATGTTATTAGTATTGATCTATGATTGGAAATCGGTTCTTGATCGCCTAGGTTAATCGTATGAACGGCTGATGCGAGTCTATAATAATGATATGCTGAAACAGTTGCTGAGTAATAGTTACAGCCGACTTCATCTGGCTGTAACTCGGTCATTAGTTGTCGAAAAACGGATTTTCTGATGTCTGGAACATAGAGATTTGAATAACGAATCTAACGGCGCTGGATTCATAATTTTCTGAAGTCGTTTGATATTTTTAAAGGGCCAAATAAGTTCAGTAACTAAAACTGTGAAAATCCTGAAATTTTGTTAGTTGTTTATCGAGTTGGATTTTAAAATCAGTAGGGAGTTGAGCCATGATTTTTGTACAGCAACTAGGTATGGAAATTTCCGGGCAACTCCAACTGGAATTTTGTTAATTGGACGATCAGTGATTTTTAAATAAATTCTTCCGTGGACTGCAGTCAGAAGGCAACAAATCTGACTGCAGCCTAGTATATTAATATTTATGGTTAATTGGTAAAGATTTAGGACTTGGAAAATTTACATAAATTTCTATGGTATAAATGTCACCTACTGTAAAAATATTGGAATTTTTGGAATATTGGAACTATTTTATAAAAATCCTAGAAAACAGCTGAATTATGAGTGTTTAGCTGAAATTTGATAACTTGTGATTGTGTGCACCAAATTGTGGCATGGATTGGTTTATGTTCAGGATAAGTTGTTTTGATCACTAGGTTCACATGAGGATACTTGCATGCATGTTTGAGTGTTAGATATGTTGTTTGTGTGTATCACTTTGTGAGTAAATTACGTGTAAAATTTGTATTGGTGTGCTCACACACTGACTTGAAATCAATTGGTTTGTTAGGACGCAATTAGCGGTCCCATCCTTTACAACTTCTTTGCTACACTAACCGAGCAACAAAAGGTGAGTTCACGGCCCCTAACTTTATCCGGTTTTTAAACAACAGGGGGAGAAACATGTATACACTCTCAAACTCAATCTCTTTACGTTATACGAATTTAACGTCACATAACTAATCTGTAACTAAGTTAATGTTAATGTAATGTTATGGTCACTAAGCAGCTTTATCACTTAAGTCCTCGTCAATCTCTCGGATCGTTAGTATTGGGTTTAATAGCGGGGGAATTATAAGTAGTACTACTGGGCCCGACAAGCCCCATCCGAGCTAGTCGCGCTAGCCGACCGGGTATGGTCAACGGGTGAATAATTTGGCCTAACTTCGCCATGGTCAGTGATGGGCCTGGCAAAACGGAGGCACAACAGTCAGCTTCGATCGCGAACTCTTACGTGACATGACTTTAGGCTAGCTACCTATATATGTTAACATTGAACTTAATTACGAATCAACTGTATTATCCCGGGTTGAGGATAATGGAAACAACAACTTATTATTCCGGGTTTGGAATAATGGAAACAACAACTTAATATTCCGGGTTTGGAATATTGGAAGCAACGACTTATTATTCCGGGTTGGAATAATGGAACCAATACGTTATCCCGGGTTAGGGATAACGGAGAAAACAAACTATAACCGAACAAACGAATTTATGAAAACCTGTGAACTCACTCATCTTTAATGTTGACACTTGTTTCTTTACATGTTTCTCAGGACGCTAGGAGCTCTAGGTGCACGCACATGCATTGAACAAGACATCTTTTATCGAGTCTTATTTATCAATATTGTTTTGGGGTTTTTCATTTGTTTTGGCGTTTGTGTTGGCGCCCGCTTCACTATTTATTTTATGCTTCCGCTCAACTTTAAAAACTAATGCTCTGCTAAATATTGGTAATTAATTTAGACAATATAAAATCTACAACAAATGATTTTGGAAAACGTATTATCAAATCATATAGAGTCGTTCGACGTACTAGTGTTTCAGATTCTGGTTTGTTCACACACCTCGCGGTAAAACTCCGCAAGTGGAAATTGAGGGTGTGACAGATTGGTATCAGAGCCACTAGCTATAGAGAACCAGGTTTGCATTAGAAGTAGACCTAAACTATAGCTGATTTCACGACACTAGACTTAGTTTGGCACCGAGTTATTATATCTTGTTATGCAATATACCACAACTGTGTTATGTAGATTATGCCTTCATAATAAGAAATGAAAACAACTCGTAACTAACTACACGACCTATCAGGCAATGTCATCATCCTCATCGTCATCATCATCATCCGACAGACTTACGCCACCAAGGGCACCAGGAAAGGCACCAATGGTGGAACCCATACCATCTTATGGCGTGGAGACACGCTCAGCTGCGAGGAAAAGGCTCGCTCTGGGGGAGGAGTCGTCGTTACGCCCAACCATTGCTGTACCGGTTGAACCGGTTAACCCTGTAGAAATAGGAATTGACATACTTAGAATCCTGGTACATACACAACAAGCACAGATAGAAAGAATGCAGGAAACCATCCTAGCACAAGGATGGTGATCCGACAACTTACTGGTAAAACCGACTCGCTCGAGGAAGAGCATCATACGAGTAAGATAGCTCGTAACATCATAGCCAGAGATCTGCGTGCTGAGCAGATAAGAGCCGACTGGCTTGAGGATAGAGTCCTGGAAAATAGTTGGAACATTCGTGAACTGCAAAATCAAGCACTTGCACCAGCACCGGCCCCTCCAGTGCCGGTAGAGGAGGATCCAGAGGAGGACCCTGAGGAGGATCCAGAGGAGGATCCGGAGGAGGACCCAGCTGTAGAAGCTGGAAATGCCGCGCAGGATGACGGCAACGACAGTGACTTGGGGGATGGAGACGTAGACGACTGACACGTCTCGTTTATTTTATTTTCCTTCTGTTTATTTATTTTCCCACTTGTGTTTAAACTTGAGACTCTATAGTGAATTCGTATGTTTGATTTGCACTTTTGTAAGAAGTTGAAATTTCAGTTAATCAAGTATTTCTTTTGACTATTTAACATATTGAGTTGACATAACTTAATAATTATTAAAGTACGAAGTAGGATAACTATATTGGATATATAGACTTACCGGGGTGTGTTTGTGTTGTGTTTCGAAGATCTAAATGGCAACTGGAAGACGTGGAAACCTTAACTTGACGCCCGAAGAGCTAGCTGCCATGATTCAAGAGCACGTGGACGCAGCTTTAGCGGGTGTTCAGAACCAACCGGCAGGTAACCATTATTAAATTTTCGCGTGAAAATCTAATAGTGAGGCTAGTAAAAATTCCTTGCTGACTACTCATCTCTGTCAGCAGGAGGGGGCTTTAACCCCTACAAGATGTTCCTTGACGCGAAGCCAAGCAAATTCTCGGGGGCGGAAGGACCCATTGGACTGGTCCGCTGGATCGAAAAATCTGAATCCGTTTTTGAAATGTGCAACTGCCTAGAGGCCAACAAGGTCAAATACGCAGCCTCGACACTGGAAGATGGGGCACTGACATGGTGGAATGCACAAGTCCAAACACGTGGACTTATAGCTGCGAATGCAATGGCATGGGCCGAGTTCAAGGCCCTAATTAAAGAGGAGTACTGTCCACGAGACAGAGTGCAACAATTGGAGCAAGCTTTATGGAACCACAAGATGGTGGGATCGGAAATTGAAGCTTACACCGCAAAACACCATGACTTAGTATTTCTGTGTCCCGAATTGGCCAACACGGTGGAGAAAAGACTCGAGTTCTATCTTGGGGATCTGGTTCCGGAAATTCAGGGTATGGTAATGACTAGTAACCCTGTAACTGAACATCAAGCAATCCGATTGGCTCACAAACTCACCGATAAGGCGGTGGAACAGAAGAAGCTGCCAGCACGGGGTACAACTGAAGTTGCCCCGGATAACAAAAGAAAGTTTGAAGACTCAACTATTCGACAGTCTTCGTCATCTCATCCGCAGCAAGGGAACCAGAAACGGTTCAATCATTACAACAGCCACCGGGGTCACCAAAATCAACCCGCCAACAACAACAACAACAACCCGAACGCGAGCGGCTATGCAGGTCGAAAGCCGCAGTGCAACCGCTGTAATCTCCACCATAACGGCCATTGTGCCGGAAATCGCTGCCAAAGATGTGGCAAGGTGGGACATGCGGCAAAGGATTGTCGTGGGGAAATCATGTACCGACAAAATCAAAATCAGCCCCAGGGTCAGCAGCAGGGTATAAACCGGGGATGCTATCAGTGTGGTAGCACTGCTCATTTCAGAAGAGACTGCCCACAGTTGCGTAACAACAACAATAATGGTGGAAACAACCACAACCACAATAACCACAACAACAATAATGGGAACGGTGGCACAGGAGGTGCCAAAGGTCGCGCATTTACATTGGGCCGCGGAGAGGCCAGAAACGACACGAACGTGGTCACCGGTAAGTTTACCCTTAATGAACATTTTGCTTCTGTGCTTTTTTATACGGGTGCGGATAGGAGCTTTATATCTGAGTCTTTTAGGAAGAACCTAAATCTCATGCTTAAACCATTAGAGACCACTTATGTTATAGAATTAGCCGATGGTAAATCTGTAGATGTGACCCAAATAGTATCCGGCTGTCAACTCAAACTCGCGGGCCACACTTTTACCATTGATCTGATGACAACTACCCTGGGTAGTTTTGACGTGGTAGTCGGAATGGACTGGCTATCCGACGTTCGGGCTGAAGTTCTCTGCTTCGAAAAATCTATCCGTATTCCGCTCTCTAACGACGAAATCCTAACGGTACAAGGCGATAAGGCAAGCGCCGTCACCAACATCATCTCATACATGCAAGCGCAGAAGTATCTTCGGAGGAAGAACTCCTTCGCTTTACTCGCACTGATTTCCGAACAGCCTAAGGACGAGAAGCGTATAGAAGACATCCCTGTCGTCCGTGATTTTTCTGATGTATTCCCAGAGGAATTACCTGGTCTTCCACCCCATCGACAATTGGAGTTTGAAATCGAATTCGCGAACAATGCGACTCCTATCGCCAAGGCTCCATACCGTCTAGCTCCAGCCGAGCTACAGGAGCTGTCTGCCCAACTTCAGGAGCTATTAGAAAAAGGATTTATCCGACCAAGCGTTTCGCCATGGGGAGCTCCAGTCCTTTTTGTCAAGAAGAAGGACGGGACTTTCCGCATGTGCATCGACTACAGGGAACTCAACAAGGTTACCATCAAGAACCGATACCCGTTACCTCGCATCGACGATCTATTCGACCAACTTCAAGGGTCAAGTTACTACTCTAAGATTGATTTACGGTCCGGTTACCACCAGCTACGCGTCAGGGAGGAGGATATCGCCAAGACGGCATTTCGCACTCGGTATGGCCATTACGAGTTCTTGGTCATGCCCTTCGGTCTCACCAACGCACCAGCGGTGTTCATGGACCTCTGGAACCGCGTGTGTAAACCATACCTCGACAAGTTTGTCATTGTGTTCATCGATGACATACTCATCTACTCCAAAAGTGAAGAAGAACATGCTGAACATCTACGATTACTGCTAGGATTACTCCAACAGGAAAAGCTATATGCCAAGCTTTCGAAGTGTGATTTCTGGATTCGGGAAGTTCAGTTTCTCGGGCATATAGTGAATGAAAAGGGTATCCACGTAGACCCTGCCAAGATTGAAGCCATCAAAAACTGGGAAGCACCTAAGACACCGACGGAGATCCGCCAATTTTTGGGATTGGCTGGTTACTACAGACGTTTCATCGAGGGTTTTCAAAGATAGCACAACCGCTTACTACCCTCACCCAGAAAGGTATCAAGTATACTTGGGGTGACAAGCAAGAAGCAGCATTTCAATTGCTGAAGCAGAAACTTTGCAGTGCACCCATTCTGTCCTTGCCGGAAGGGACAGATGACTTTGTAGTGTATTGTGATGCTTCCATTCAGGGATTGGGATGCGTACTCATGCAACGCGATAAGGTCATCGCGTATGCGTCGCGACAACTGAAGGTTCACGAGAAAAACTACACGACGCATGACCTGGAATTGGGAGCAGTAGTGTTTGCACTTAAGATTTGGAGACACTACCTCTATGGAACGAAGTGCACAATCTTTACGGACCACAAGAGCCTCCAACACATCTTTGATCAGAAGGAGTTGAACATGCGACAGCGTCGCTGGGTCGAACTCTTGAACGATTATGAGTGTGCCATTCGGTATCACCCGGGTAAAGCTAACGTGGTAGCTGATGCCCTCAGTAGGAAGGAACACTTGAAACCTCGTCGTGTACGAGCATTACAACTCACTATTCATTCGGGGCTACCCGAACAAATACGCGACGCCCAGTTAGAAGCAGTTAAGGAGGAAAATATCAAAGCCGAATCGGTGGGAAAAATGGAACGCGATTGGGAAGTAAAACCCAATGGAGCCCGGTATTTCATGAATCGCATATGGGTACCTCTCTACGGAAACCTCAGAGAGCTAGTCATGGATGAAGCTCACAAATCCCGATACTCTGTCCATCCGGGTTCTGATAAGATGTATCAAGACCTTAAAGCTGCGTATTGGTGGCCCAACATGAAAGCCGATATAGCCACCTACGTGAGTAAATGTTTGACTTGTGCAAAAGTCAAGGTGGAGTATCAAAAGCCATCGGGGCTACTCCAACAACCTGAGATCCCAGTGTGGAAATGGGATCAGATCTCAATGGATTTCATCACTAAACTCCCACGAACCTTGGGTGGTTGCGATACCATCTGGGTGATTGTGGATCTTTTAACTAAGTCCGCACACTTCCTAGCTATTAAAGAAACAGATAAGATGGAGAAGTTGACTCGCATCTACATTAAGAAAGTAGTTTCTCAGCATGGAGTGCCAACATCCATCATCTCAGACAGAGATGCTCGCTTCACGTCAAACTTCTGGCAGTCACTCCAGAAAGCGTTGGGAACACGCTTAGATATGAGCACAGCCTATCACCCTCAGACTGACGGTCAAAGCGAAAGGACCATACAGACCTTGGAAGACATGCTTAGAGCATGCGTAGTAGACTTCGGAAATAGTTGGGAAATTCACCTGCCTCTAGTAGAATTCTCATATAACAACAGCTATCATACGAGTATTTCGGCAACACCGTTTGAGGCATTATACGGTCGTAAATGTAGATCACCGGTCTGCTGGGCAGAAGTCGGTGACAGTCAACTCACAGGCCCTGAGTTAATACTTGAGGCCACTGAAAAGATTGTACAAATCAGAAACCGCATGGCGGCGGCACGAGATCGACAGAAAAGCTACGCTGATCAACGACGCAAACCGCTCGAATTTCAGGTAGGCGACCGCGTCCTACTAAAGGTGTCACCCTGGAAGGGTGTAATCCGCTTTGGAAAACAGGGCAAACTTAACCCACGGTACGTAGGCCCGTTTGTAATCTTGAAACGTATTGGACCCGTAGCTTATCAATTAGACCTTCCTGCCGAACTCAGTGGAGTTCACAACGTATTTCACGTGTCAAATCTGAAGAAGTGTTTATCAGATGAAACTCTAGTCATTCCATTGGATGAGATCCAAGTGGATGAACAACTGCACTTTGTGGAACAGCCTATCGAGATCATGGATCGTGAGATCAAGACTCGAAGGCACAGCAAAATTCCGATCGTTAAGGTTCGTTGGGACTCTAAGCGTGGACCGGAGTTCACGTGGGAAAGAGAGGACCAAATGAAAAGCAAATACCCACACCTCTTCGCAACTGAGCAGCAAACTAACGATACCAGTAACTAAATTTTCGGGACGAAAATTCTTTCAACATGGGGATGATGTGACAATCTGGAAACTTCTTATACTTTCGTGTACTATTGTTGACTAAATTCTGGTGCATGGCACTTGGAAATCTTTGTGTATGGCACTTGGGAACTTCTTGTAAACGAACTAACTCTTTGTGCGTGGCACTCTAAACATGTACGCTACATGCTAAACCGCGTTTACTCAATTTTCGGGACGAAAATTCTTTCAACATGGGGATAATGTGATATCCCGGGTTTTTCGGATAACTTAAACGCGACACTTGTCGAATAAAGTATATGCTAAGTATTAAACGTGTACGAGTTGAATGAATACGTGATGTGTGTTGTGTGATTGTTTTAGTTATAGAATAATTATGGTAGATATGTACACGAACTGAACCGAACCGCGACACGAACCAACTTTGATTCATTGTGACTCTAGGAGTTAACAAAGTTAAACTTTAAACCCAAGTCTCCGGCCAAAAACAAGGATCAAACCCGAAACCGCAAACCCAAACCGAGATCAAACCTAAACCTCAAACTAAAACTATTCGGCCGATCAAACCCAAACCAAACCAACCCAAGTCCTTGGCCGCGAGAACAATCTCAAACCGCAAACCCATTGCGGGATCAATTGTGTGAACCAAGATCAAACCCAAACCGACCCACCCTAGTTCCTCGGCCACAATCTCAAACCAAAACTGCAATCCTTATCTCTTTGCGCCTATATATACCATCCATGCATGCTCCTTCACAATTCCCAAAACCCTAACAAGCAAAACAGCCGTCGGCTGCCTTACTCTTGCCTTCCTCTCGGTCGCAGCAGCAGCAGCCATCGCCATCTTCATCTCCTGACCGCAAACAGCCCTTGCACTCCTTGTTGATCACGAGCAGCTTCCCTTTTCAGTCCCTTTCAGCCTCGGTCGCGGTTTTGCTGGAACAGCCGGATCAATCTTGTCCAAACCTCGGCTTGTTTACCTAGTTAACCAAGGTTAGGGTTATCTTTGATTACGAGATCATGTTCGGATATATATATATGCTTGAATGATTAGTTGTTTCGGATTTTATATGCTGAATGTAATCGGCTAAGTTGATTGTTGTTTATATGTATAATAGTTTGCGGAACTTGTAAGTTTGCGAGTATGTTTTGTTGATAAAAACTAGAAGTATGAACTAGGGTTTGCATGGATATGTTATTAGTATTGATCTATGATTGGAAATCGGTTCTTGATCGCCTAGGTTAATCGTATGAACGGCTGATGCGAGTCTATAATAATGATATGCTGAAACAGTTGCTGAGTAATAGTTACAGCCGACTTCATCTGGCTGTAACTCGGTCATTAGTTGTCGAAAAACGGATTTTCTGATGTCTGGAACGTAGAGATTTGAATAACGAATCTAATGGCACTGGATTCATAATTTTCTGAAGTCGTTTGATATTTTTAAAGGGCCAAATAAGTTCAGTAACTAAAACTGTGAAAATCCTGAAATTTTGTTAGTTGTTTATCGAGTTGGATTTTAAAATCAGTAGGGAGTTGAGCCATGATTTTTGTACAGAAACTAGGTATGGAAATTTCCGTGTAACTCCAACTGGAATTTTGTTAATTGGACGATCAGTGATTTTTAAATAAATTCTTCCGTGGACTGCAGTCAGAAGGCGACAAATCTGACTGCAGCCTAGTATATTAATATTTATGGTTAATTGGTAAAGATTTAGGACTTGGAAAATTTACATAAATTTCTATGGTATAAATGTCACCTACTGTAAAAATATTGGAATTTTTGGAATATTGGAACTATTTTATAAAAATCCTAGAAAACAGCTGAATTATGAGTGTTTAGCTGAAATTTGATAACTTGTGATTGTGTGCACCAAATTGTGGCATGGATTGGTTTATGTTCAGGATAAGTTGTTTTGATCACTAGGTTCACATGAGGATACTTGCATGCATGTTTGAGTGTTAGATATGTTGTTTGTGTGTATCACTTTGTGAGTAAATTACGTGTAGAATTTGTATTGGTGTGCTCACACACTGACTTGAAATCAATTGGTTTGTTAGGACGCAATTAGCGGTCCCATCCTTTACAACTTCTTTGCTACACTAACCGAGCAACAAAAGGTGAGTTCACGGCCCCTAACTTTATCCGGTTTTTAAAAAACAGGGGAGAGAAACATGTATACACTCTCAAACTCAATCTCTTTACGTTATACGAATTTAACGTCACATAACTAATCTGTAACTAAGTTAATGTTAATGTAATGTTATGGTCACTAAGCAGCTTTATCACTTAAGTCCTCGTCAATCTCTCGGATCGTTAGTATTGGGTTTAATAGCGGGGGAATTATAAGTAGTACTACTGGGCCCGACAAGCCCCATCCGAGCTAGTCGCGCTAGCCGACCGGGTATGGTCAACGGGTGAATAATTTGGCCTAACTTCGCCATGGTCAGTGATGGGCCTGGCAAAACGGAGGCACAACAGTCAGCTTCGATCGCGAACTCTTACGTGACATGACTTTAGGCTAGCTACCTATATATGTTAACATTGAACTTAATTACGAATCAACTGTATTATCCCGGGTTGAGGATAATGGAAACAACAACTTATTATTCCGGGTTTGGAATAATGGAAACAACAACTTAATATTCCGGGTTTGGAATATTGGAAGCAACGACTTATTATTCCGGGTTGGAATAATGGAACCAATACGTTATCCCGGGTTAGGGATAACGGAGAAAACAAACTATAACCGAACAAACGAATTTATGAAAACCTGTGAACTCACTCATCTTTAATGTTGACACTTGTTTCTTTACATGTTTCTCAGGACGCTAGGAGCTCTAGGTGCACGCACATGCATTGAACAAGACATCTTTTATCGAGTCTTATTTATCAATATTGTTTTGGGGTTTTTCATTTGTTTTGGCGTTTGTGTTGGCGCCCGCTTCACTATTTATTTTATGCTTCCGCTCAACTTTAAAAACTAATGCTCTGCTAAATATTGGTAATTAATTTAGACAATATAAAATCTACAACAAATGATTTTGGAAAACGTATTATCAAATCATATAGAGTCGTTCGACGTACTAGTGTTTCAGATTCTGGTTTGTTCACACGCCTCGCGGTAAAACTCCGCAAGTGGAAATTGAGGGTGTGACAATACCGATTCGCGAGGACTTCAAGAACGAGAAGTTAGCTCGTATCTACATCAGCGAGAACGTAAGCCGTCATGGTGTACCTTTAAGCATCATTTCAGACCGTGATGGTCGTTTCACTTCACGAACATGGCGAGCCGTACAAACCGCCTTAGGTACACGATTAGACCTCAGTACCGCTTTTCATCCTCAAACTGATGGACAATCTGAACGCACCATCCAAACTCTTGAAGACATGCTTCGAGCATGTGTCATAGACTTCAATGGAAATTGGGACGCTCACCTACCATTGGTTGAATTTTCGTACAACAATAGCTATCATTCAAGTATCGGCATGGCTCCTTTCGAAGCTTTATATGGTCGTAAGTGCCGATCTCCAATATGTTGGCACGAAATTGGAGAAGCACAAATCACCGGTCCAGAATTAATTCAAGAAACAACCGACAAGATCCATCAAATTCGAAACAATCTTCTAGCGGCACAAAGTCGTCAAAAGAGTTATGCAGACAAACGACGAAAGCCCTTGGAGTTTGACATTGGTGATCAAGTACTTTTAAAAGTATCACCGTGGAAGGGAGTAGTTCGTTTTGGCCAGAAGGGCAAGCTAGCACCACGCTACGTAGGACTTTTCAAGATACTCGAAAGAGTAGGTCCTGTAGCATACAAGCTTGACCTACCAGAAGAGCTCAACAGAATTCATCCCACATTCCACGTATCAAACTTGAAGAAGTGTCTCGCCGATGAAAACCTCCATATTCCTCTAGAAGACATTCACATCGATGAATCGATGCACTTCATTGAAAGACCAGTAGAAATCATGGACTTCGGAGAAAAGTGTTTAAGACGAAGTCGTATTCCAATTGTCAGGGAACGTTGGGAGTCGAAACGAGGACCTGAGTTTACTTGGGAACTTGAAGAATCAATGCGCGAGAAATACCCGCATCTTTTTCCTGTTACCACTACTACTTAAATTTCGGGACGAAATTTCTAAAAGTAGGGGATACTGTAACATCCGTCGAAAAACGGGTTTCCAAAAACCCGCTTCTTTTATTAATCAAATATCCAGTTATAATTTTTCGTTGTATATTTATTGCTCAAATTAATTTTAAACGATACATAATTAATAAATATATTAGAATTTAAAAACCATAATTTATAAATAATATTAAATAGTGAGAAAAAAATAAAATGGGGACGCCGGGTTTCGAACCCGGGTCACCCACAAACTCAAACACACAACACACCGCTCCACCACACGCCTTCTTTGTGAAAATACTGAAAAATAATACTTAAAATAAAACCCGAATTCAAAACCGGAGATCACCGCGCTCAGAACTCACGATCACCGGAAAATCCGGCAAGCCGCGACTTTGGCCAATTTCCTTTTGACCAAAACACGTTAACCGACTTCGACATCGGTTATAACCGATGTCTGACCCTCAATTTTAGTCGTAACCGCCGGAACACCCTTGACCGCGAATCAAGACCCAAAAACTGACCCAATTCACTCAGTTCTTCCCTATAAATACCCACTCAATCTTCCGGAAATCCTTTCGCTCAGAACCGCTCACTTTTTCGAAGCTTTAGCTCGCCGCCGGAGATATTCTGCATTCGCCGGACTTTCACCGGAAAACCGAGACTTACTTCAAATCGGTAAAATTGTCAACTCTTTTGTTTGCAGTCCATTATTCGGCAAGTATTAACATAAATCATTCAACCAGAATCCATCTCAGACAACGTAGCCGGGAATTCCTGCACTCACCGGAAAATCATTGAAATTTCGAAGTCTCACTATCGATCGGTACAATCCTCTAAATCCTCCTGATATCCCTTGTTTAGTAACTTAATTGCATAACACATTGATCAAAACTGTTAATCGATTCACTCAGTCGGAAGTCACCAATCAGAGCCGACGAAATTTTGCCGGAAAATCTGAAGAAGACACTCTGTGATTGGTACATCTTATTCCTTAATTCTTTTCTTTTACTTCAATTCAATCAATCATAAGCGTAATTGATCAATTAAACAAACGCTCAATTCACTGTTCAGTAATTCGATAAGCGAAGAAGATGAAGTTAAACATGTGTATAA
This sequence comes from Scalesia atractyloides, assembly GCA_947069175.1. Lineage (NCBI taxonomy): Eukaryota > Viridiplantae > Streptophyta > Magnoliopsida > Asterales > Asteraceae > Scalesia > Scalesia atractyloides. The sequence goes on from CAMTDV010000009.1 coordinate 5,376,103, forward strand.
GTATAATTAAAAACGGATATTCGAACGGGTTAGACACACAGTCCAGCGGTGGACTGTGTGCACAAACAATGCACACGTCCCGGGTTCGAATCGCACACGTTACCGAATTTCAGAATTAAAACCAACATTTTTACAACTGAATCAGAACAAGTCACAGGATGTTTATAAGAGTAATATAATTCATAAGTTTAACAGATTTGACACACAGCCCAACTGGTTGGGCTGTGCGCACTCGAACCGAAGGACCCAAGTTCGACTCCGGGTCCCTGCAACCGGTTCGGCCATATAAACCATTTTTAATAAAACCAAATAAGTTTAAACTTAATTAGTATATAAATATAATTAAAACAGAGAATATTTCGGGTTAGACACGTAGATCAGTTGGTAGAGCTGCGTGCACGTAAACGAGAGGTCCCGAGTTCGAACCTCACTCAGCGCATACAAACACACTGTCCGACCGGTCAACGGTCAACGGTCAACAGGGTCAAAAAGTCAATATTTTTTTTTCTTTTTATTAATTTATTTAATCAGAAATTTATTTAAAATACTTAAAAATAATATTTTTAAAGTTAGAAAATGTCCTTAAACTCACGAAAACAAATCTAAAAATCCCATTAAGAGTATGAACTAAAAGATTTAATCTCAAATAAAATCCATTTATTTACCCAAACATTTCGTTATTATTTTAGGTTAGTTTTTCCCTCGTCGATCAAATCCTAATATTCGTGCGCATCAACGTCATCAAAGAACGCACCCAATGTGAGTGAATCTCTACCAATTCCCCGTTTTAATCACGTTTTGAGGTGTATCATGTGTCGTATAATTCTCATATTTTATTTAAACACTTGTGCTTACATCATATCCGTGATCAAATGTGTATCAAATGTGTATCAATTGTTGTGTGAATTATGTTTAGATTGGAGTTATCATTTTCAGTGCATGCATTTCATTAGGCCCATCAGCTCCCCGTGGGATACGGGTTGAGTATCAGGTGCCTCATTTCGATCGGCTCCGTTTGATTGAGCCTTGATCTCACATACATCATCATTCATGTCATTCGATCGGCTCCGTTTGATTGAGCCTTGATCTCACATACATCATCATTCATGTCATATACTCATCCAAAGTGGTTTGTGATTGTTTATTTATATATATGTTTGTTCACATGTGATTATTGCACAAATTTTCCTTATTAAATAAATCAAGAAATTATTAACAAATTTTTATCAAGATTCACTCACCAACTTTTGTTGACCCAAAATCTCCCCGTTTTTACACATGATACAGGTGATCCAGTTGAGACAAGAAACACATAGGAAGCCTAAAAGAATAAAAAGTTTATGCTTGGGAATAATTATGTAGTTCCTTTTATTGTAATTGTATGAATTTTGTTCGGATTTTGAAGTTGTAATTTGAATTTAATAAATATGAAACATTTAGTAAATATCATGAGCTTTGGTGATAACCCAATTATTGCCCCGACTTTTATTCCGCTGCGGGTCGGGGGTGTGACAATTGTTATAAAATAAAAAGTAGAAGGACCAAAGCTGCTATACATATGTCCAAACTTGATTAATTATCTCCTGCACTTATGAGAGAAATTTGGGTGTTCTTCGACCACATATTACTTGAGAAGAGAAAAGAGAGTGCGATGTTCTTGAATTATTGAAGATCCGAGGAGAAGACTTTAGAAAATTGTCAAAAAATATGTGTTGTATGTATTTGTTACATGCATGGATCAAAATTACATATGTGTATATTTACGATGATAAAAAAAAATTACAACATGTGATGAAAATATTATATATAAATGATTATATGTTCATAATCTGCCATCTTAAAACAATATGAAAATATCGATAAATCCTTTCATAGAATTTCGGTTGTCAACGCCATAAATCAACTATGGAACGAATGCCAAAGGAGTTGAACAAAAGCTAGAACAAATCATGCTATGCTCTTGTTGTATAATGACCATATCAAGATAAGAAAGAAATCCCCTCACTTGTAGCCTAGTGGTAGAAGGCTTGGGTTTTTATTGAAGATTCAAATTCAATTCCCACTTGTGTCATATTGGGGTGAATATAGGGCAATGATGGTGACAAACCCACCGAGGGGGGTTCGATCCTGAGCCGCACCCCGGTTTCATCCGGCTGTTACTTCAGCGAGGCAACTCATGTAGAGGCAGTACGATTTCCGGGGGAACACCGTAACTAAGTCTGACCAACCCAGCGCGGCCCGGTTAAGACAAAAACCGCCGATTAGGCGGTGTGACATTGGGTCACTAAAAAATAAATTCACCGTTCAAAAAAAAATAAGAAAGAAGAACAATGGCCGATGTCACAGTTTGACTGTCTAAAATTGGACATATTTTGCTCAAATCACTACAAGAAACTTGCGTATTACCGCGAAACCAATAGCCGCGACGCCGTTCAATAGCGGCGACACGTAATCATGTCGCCGCTATTGAACAACGTCGCCGCTATTGGTGTCGTCGGTAAATATGTGATCCGTGTGCTGCAAAAGCTGATTGATCCTGGCCCTTGATGCAAACATGATCCAATGGCAGTTGTTCTCCTCCTCCTCAAACAAACACACTTGATAAACTTTTTCATCCTCCTCAAAAAACAGTCGATGACCTTTCTTCTTGGAATGCTGCTTCGGGGAGAAGCTCCGGCGACAAGTCAAGCTCCTCCACTGTTGAAGATGTCCACAATCAACCATCACCTCCGCCTCTGTCAACCACCACTGTACCAGTCAAGCTCCGGCGACAAATAAGCTCCTCCACTGTTAACTACGTAGAAAGCCAACCACCACCTCTGCCATCCTTCAACCACCACCGTACCAGTCAAGCTCCGACGACAAGCTCAAGCTCCGACGACAAAAGCTCTGGCCAGTCTTGACATTTTATGTAGATTTTGTGCAGTGTTTATCAATCATGTTAACAAGTTTAGGAGGATTTGTAACTTCTTTGTATAATTTTGTGTAGATTTTTCTTGTTTATAATGTATAATTTTGTCTAATTTTTGTAACTTTTTTGGTCTTCAATCATAAATCATTCAAAAAAAATTACTAGTTTATTAGGCAGGCACGTTTGTAATCATTTTGTAACCTGGAAATCCGTCTCCGGCAAACTTTCAGGCAGAATCTCCGGCAGAGGCATTAGCGGCGACAACATCACTAGCGGCGCCAAACTGGGCAATAGCGGCCCATCTATGCCGGCGACTCTTTAGCGACCACATGCTAAAAGCAAATAGTGCCGACAAGATAGGGCAATAGCGGCGACATCTGAAGCCGCTAAAGGTGTCTGTTTCTTGTAGTGAAGGGTAAGTTTAAGAAACATGATAAGACAAGCAAAAAAGTGCTAGACAGATATACGTGGTTTGTTCCCAAGTTTAATAAACGAAAGAAAATAAGAGAAAATGAATTAAGGAGAAAAAAAAATGAGAGTAGAAAGAAAATATTTAATTAACTACCGTATTTCGGAGTTTGAAAAAACTAAAAAGAAAAGTAAAGATTTATATGTTAAAAAAAATTTGGTGTAGGCTAAATATACTCTTTTTCTTACTTTTTATACCCCTTCTTAGAAAATCAATTTAAAACTTGTCATATTCACCCTTTATAACATCATTATTTAAAAATGTTTTTTTTCATAGTAAAGGGTTAAAAAAAACATTTTAAATGAATAAGAAAATGTGTCTTGAAAAAAAATTAAAAAGATTTTTAAAACACGAAAGAAGGTATTTTTATTGTTTTCTTAGGTGCTGTTTGTTTTTAAGAGGTAAAAGATCTGCAGTCTGCGGACCACATCTGCGGAGAAGAGATGGACCAAAGGTCTGCAGTCTGCAAGGAGAAAAGTGTTTGTTTACTACAAAAACCTCTTCTCTTCCCTCACACAACACACAACACACACACATACCACTCCTCCTCCTCTCTCTCTCTGCCTTCATCTACCACCACCACCACAACCACCGCCACCACCTCATCTACCACCGTCCACCTGCCACTACCACAACCAACAACACCGTCAAGCACCACCGCCCCCTGTCTCCTGCCGCGAAGCCAAGCACCACCGCAAACCCACCACCACCGCCATCAAAACCCACCACCACCGTCGTCTCCTGCGCTCCTCTCTCTCTCTCCTACGGTCTTTCCCTCTCTCTCTACAGATGATGATGGTGGTGGACTGTGTAGCTCCGATGATGGTGGTGGTGGTGATGTATCAAGTGGCGTGGTGGTGGTGGTTCTATTTTCTGGTTTTGTTCTATTGACGGTGACTGTGGTGGTGGTGGTGGCGGTGACGGTGGTGGTGAGGATTGACGGTGACGGTAGTGGTGAGGATTGACGGTGACCGTGATGTGGTGGATCTGGGTGGTGGAGGTTGAAGATGAGAGAAGATAAGAGGTTTGAAGACATGGGTATAAGTCTGCTTGAGGAAGAGGTGAGGCAGAGGTAAAAGGTCTACAGATCTTCAAGAAACCAAACAAGCTGCAGGACCCTTATGTCTGCGCGTGTCTGCGCGACGCAGACATAAGTGCTCTGAAGAGCTTTTGCCCAAAAAACAAACACCCCCTTAAAGTTTCTTTCTTATATAAAAATGAGTAAACTCCCATTTTGGTCCCTGAGGTTTGGTCACGTTTGCCACTTTAGTCCAAATCTTAAAGTTTTTGTATTTGGGTCTCTGTGGTTTCAGTTTTGTTGTCATTTTGGTCCAAAAGTGAAATCAGTCATATTTGTCTTATAATAACCTACTATTTTGTCCTTTTTCTCATGGGCAAAATAGTCATTTTAATTTTTATTATAACAGATTATTAATTAAATAATTAACTTAATAAAACCCTTTGACCTTATTTGTAGGCTTTTAGAAGAAGCCTTATCTGTGCAGATTCTCTTATCTGCAATCCTTCTCTTTACACATCACAGGTCTCTGCTCTCGACTCTTTTCCAGTAACTGTGTCGTTCCCATGGCTGGGATTAAGAAAGAGACAGAGAGAAACACGGGTTTGGTCGGTTGTTGCTGGTGGCTCCGGCCGTCATGGCGGCGGCGGATTTACCAGATTTTCTGGCGGCGGATTCTTCACACAGAAACAGTGAATCTGATTGAAGATGAAGACGAACAGGAGTTCGAGTTTCCTATTATGTGTACAGACTCTATTTGTTCCAGATTTCCTGTTATCTTCTCCGCCCTTAACCCCCAACCAACCTCCACCGTGGAACACCAGTGATCACCTCCATCACCTGTTACCACCATCTAGCAACCACACCTATTAAACCCAATTCAGATTTAGATGAATTTGTGAAATTGGGGCAAAAGACCACCATTGCAACACTAGAGACAGAACCATTGAACAGAGAAGAAGGGATGCCGACTTAAAAGACCAAGTTGTCGCCAGCCTTGGCAGCTAGTGTTCCGATTGGATTATCTAGTGAGTTTCTTCAATTTAAGACAGATGATAGTTACGGTTTTGTAACGATTAGAAGACGATGGTTAGGGGGATTAGGGTTTCCTGTGACGAAGAGGGTGGCTCGGGTTTCCGGTGATGAAGAGGGTGGCTCGGGTTTCCGGGGAGAAGGTGATGCCTAGGTTTCAGAGATGTTACAGGAGAGATGATAGTGACAGTGGTGTCTAATGTGTTCATATTTGAAATGTGGTGGGGAGCTCGCTGGCGGTGGCTGGTGTGTGGTGGGGTGGCAGTGGTGAAGATATGCGACAGGAGGTAATGGTGTGGTGGAGGTGATGGTGGAGGTGGAGGTACAGGTGATGGTGGTGGTTGCTTTAGAGAGAGAGAGAGAGAGAAGGGTAGTAATGATAATCGGATTTTAATTTTGATCATGATCTTATTATATATACAAAACTGAAAATGAATTAAAAATATAAAAGTAAGAAATGACTTGTGGAAAAGAACAAAATAACAGGGTTTTATAAGACAAATATGACCTGATTTCACTTTTGGACTAAGATGACAACAAAACTGAAACCACAGGGACCCAGATACAAAAACTTTGAGATTTGAACTAAAGTGGCAAACGTAGCCAAACCTCAGGGACCAAAATGGCAGTTTCAAAAAACATAGTTTATAACTATTTTTCAAAAAAAACATTTTCTTTTTCCACATAAATGTTTTAGAAACGTTTTAAAACTTTTTCTTAAACTAGTATTTTAAGTATTTATAATTGTTTTTAAATAATAATCATATATAATCATATAACTTTTTTTCTAAACCGACAAATAAAAGTCGTTTATTTTTTGGTGTACCCTCTATGTATGTAAATGAACTGAACGTAGTGAACTATTCAGGAATCCTTCATATGGAAGTTCGTTTATATAATCATGAACAGACGTTTTGTTCATTTAGTTAGATAGACGAATATAAATATATGTTCCGTTGTTCATTTGCATTGGTAGACGTTCTTTATGTTCGTTCATTTATATCCGTCCGTTTATGTTCGTTAATATTATTCATGTTTTTTGCTGTGCTCGCAATTGTTCGTCTAGAATGTTAACGAACACGAACACGCAACACTCATTTTCTAGACGAGCGATTATGAACACAGTAATTAACCATTTTTATTGTTCATTAAGATTACAGACAAAATTTATATGAAAGATATACAAATAACAACTTATATATTATATATATTATATATATATATATATATATATATATATATAGGATTCGGTTTCAAGGAAGAACCACCCTAAGCTGCGAGAACCGCGAGAACTATTCTCCACCAATCAGATCATGCCACCTATACACTATTATTTTAAATCTTTAAAGGTTATTTTGGTACTTTACTCAAAATGTCATATCTACTCTCCCTCTCATCTTTAAAGTCTTATCAGACTTTTCTATCAATCATCTTCCCTTAAAGTCTTAATCACATTAAAAAAATCAAAATTAATCAAATCATATTAAAGTTTAAAACCGACGCGTATAAAAGTTTTTAAAAAAGATTAAAACCGGCGGGTATAAAATGTTTAAAACCGTGCATAAAAAAAGTTTAAAACCGCGCGTAAAAAAAATTTTATACCGGCACATAAAAAAGTTTAAAAACCGCGCGTAAAAAAGCTTTATACTTGTGCGTAAAAAAAGTTCTAAACCGACGCGTAAAAAAATTTAAACAACGCGTAAAATTTAAAACCGGGCGTAGAAAAGTTAACCGCGTGTAAAAAAGTTTAAAACCGAGCGTAAAAAAAGTTTAAACCCGGTGTAAATAAGTTTAAACCCGCGCGTAAAGTTTTATACCGGCGTGTAAAAGAAGTTTAAACCCGCTCGTAAAAAAAATTTTACGCTTTAAAAAAAATTTTACCGCTTGTAAAAAAAGTTTCTAAAATGGCGCGTAAAATAAGTTTGAACCCGCGCGTAAAAAAGTTTAAAACCGGCGCACAAAGACAATTTCAAACCGGCACGTTAAAAAGTTAAACGCGCTAAAAAAAATTCTAAACCGACGCGTAAAAAAGTTTAAAACCGGGAGTAAAAAAGTTTGAACCCGCGCGTAAAAATGTTTTAAAACGGGGGCACAAAAAAAGTTTGAACCCCTACGTAAAAAAAATTTCTTACTGGGTGATTCAAAAATAACATTAATTAAATCACAAAAATTAATTAAAACACAATTATTACAACTTTAATTACTAATTATTAAAGAGCTTAGTAAAAAATACCAATTTATCTTTATCCCACTAAAAACAAAACTCATTAATTAAAGCAAAATAATTACAACTATTTTATTGTCTTTTAATCTCATCCATAAAAACACTTTTGATCAATGCTTATATTGATTCCTACCGCGTTCTCATAACCTCAAAGCAATTCACTTTCATAAAAAAACAACTTTTAGAAAAAAAACTTTATTCAAGAAAAAAAACCTTTTATAGTAAATTGAAGATAAAAATATTTAGAAAAAAAATAAAATAAAAAAATTAATAATAAAAGATTAAAAAATGGCAAAAAAAAACAAAAAAGAAAACAAACAGGTTTAAATTGTATTATTTTGAAACTTAAAGGAGGGGGTACGTTTAGTAAAATTCAAGAAAGGAGATACGTTTAGCAGCCCTCTTTTATTTTTCCTTATAAATCTCTCCAATTTAAAAGGATTTAAAATGAAGAAAATAAAATAACTTTTACGTCCATTTCTCTCAATTTCCTTCTTTAAAAAAATTTAAGAACACGATTTTCTTTTACATCACTCTAAATCTTTTTTTTTTTCATTCGTTAAAAGAAACTCGGGAACACAAATTTAGGAGAAAATGTTACTCTTAAAAGTCTTACGATTTTTAGATAAAGGTTAATACAAATAAATGTTTATAGACAAAATTTTAAATAATGTAGTTTGTGTATAACAGAATATATTCTTAAATAATATATCAAATACTCTCTTCATTTTATAAAACCAAAGTGCGTAAAAACCAAATTGAAGACTTTGAATATTTTTATAAAAAAGGTATTTATAATTTTTTTTGAACATTATAAAAGTCCCCACTACAAGACAAGGCAAATTCATGTATATATTCTCACAGCATGTATGTATGTTGAACGTGTGTATATCATTATATGTTTATAGGTATGTGCGTGTATGTATGCATGTATTTATGTTTAGTTTTGACACATGAACAAATTCGAAAATATTTAACGATGTACATTTCATCTCATGTCAACACTAGCTAAGCTGCTGCTTTGTTTGGACTTCATCATCCTAGCGACTCAATGAAAAGGTCAAGTGAGCTAAGGTTTTCTACTCTGATAGACGTTTGAATGCATTTTGTGACCATCTTAATCTTTGTCCTACAATTTGATTGAAAATAAAAGAAAAACATCCAGTTAGATTGGATTAACTGGATTTGTAACCCTCTTTTTTGCTTGTTTATTTGCATTCCAAACATCCAGTTAGATTGGATTAACTGGATTTGTAACCCTCTTTTTTGCTTGTTTATTTGCATTCCTTACGCTCAAGGTGTTCATCATTATGTGCACAATCATATTAATAGTATTAATGAACGACAATGGTAAGTCGGCCAGGAGGTACCAAAAGAAAAAGAAAAAAGATAGTTCAAGAAAAAGAAGAATAGAGAAAAAAAAAGGTTGAACGGAATTATTGCGGGATTAGGAATGGAAAAAGAATAAGTAAGGCAAGGCAAAGAAAGAGGCTATGAACAATATGATAGCAAATATTGAAGCGATGCTAATAGTTAGATCTTAAAACGTCTAATTATCGTGTTAGGTTGTAAACATTTATTTGCATATGTATTTTGTTAAGATAACTTGGATATTTGATATTTTAGTTTGTAACTTTATGTGGATTGTTTTATATTATTTTGAGAATTTTACTAATGGTTAACATTATTAGAAGGTTTAAAATAGAAAATTGATAATAAAAGCATTTTGCAACTGCGAAAACTGTTGCAAGTTTGTAAAAGGCAATCAATCGGCAAGCAATTGCAAAAACGTCGCAACAAGACCATCGCAATACTTACGACCACTCTTATGGTCGCAAAATATGGTCACAAATATCACAAGGACCGCAACTTATAGTCACATAGGAAACTGCGCAGGTGTTTCTTCGACTGCATTTTCAGTCACAAAACCGTCAGCGGTCCGGTTAAAGTTAAGTTAAAAGAGAGTTTCTTAGTACCTTTAGCTTGATACCTAGTAGTAAGAGTGGTGTCGAACCACAAGAGTTTGTGATCGATGTTTAAATCTAACTGATTAACAGGCCACTTGAATAATATTATTTTTATGAGCTTGCTTGTTTTCTCTTAAAAAGTTGGTTGGAAAGATGAATCATGAAGTGATTCAAGGTTGTTCTAAAAAAGACAGTTGTAATTCAATTTAGTGATTATCAAAACGGTTTAGTAACTATAAGGGTTTGAAAACAATATGGTAAAACCAACAACACCCGAGTTCGGATTAACAAGAAACTAGAGTTATTTCGCATAAACGGTTAATTATATTCATACTCACTTTTAAATTAATATTATATACATTTTTTTTATTTCAACATTATATAATTTCATTTCACTAAAAAAAACTTGCCAACTTACATCAAAACAGAAGGTAGAGGGGTAACAAGCTGTGCCGCCACCCCTTTCTGAATTTCAAACCCTAACCTTCCAAAGACAAACCTCTGCCCCCTAGGGCTGAGCAATTGCTATGGATGACCCTTGGACCCTGGTCAAGAAGTGGATAGCTTCTGCGCTAGGGAGCCAAATGTATCAAAGTCAAAAGGGACAAAGACATGTTGGTTCTCTGCGCAAGCTTTAGTGTGCTTATCCACTTTCTTTGATTATGCTTTTCTTGCTGCTTGTCCAGCTACAAACCCGTTTTCCATTAAACCAACCAAAGGGGAAACCCCGTGAGGTCCACACAAGAATGTTTCCCCCAGCCCAGCCAAAGACGAGTAGATCCGCTGGTCGCAGAGTAGATCTCCCTTCCATATGGTCCGTGTGGAAACTCACTGGGGCCTCTTTCTTAGTAGAAATCCCAGTTCTTCTTTGGATGTCTCACAAAACATCCTGCACCCAACCACGGCGATATTTGAACACAGGGAGCTCTTTGCAATGAACTGGTGCTCCTTGTATTTATCCATACAAGCTTTACGGCATATCAGGCAAGTTTCATCTTCCGGATACATAGGGATCATCAACCGGTATTTGAGAATGACCCTGTATTCTACTGCAGACAGTGGTGGACCTAGAAATTATTTGCTGGGGGTGCAAAGTGGGTCTTCACCAACATTTCAAGGGGTGCGGTCAGAATTTTTGCCTGTAAAATACACTAAAATTTTCTTTTCAAGGGGTGCGCCCGCCCTCCCAGGCTATAACCTAGGTCCGCCCCTGACTGTAGACAAGCATTGTCCCAACCCCTCAATCGGGATAACGGTTAAAAAATCCTGAGCATGGGGACCCTTTAGGCACTCAAATACCGCCTTCTAGCGAGATGACAAAGCAAAAACTTCTCCCCGACATTTAGCGATTTTGCTAAACAAAGCATTAGCCAATGTTTTTTGTGGCTTCCAGGGGGCGGTGTCCTTATTAGAGAAACCGCCAATATCAAAGTATGAGATAGAAAGAGCCATTTAAGCATTCGAGCGCCTGCTGATAGTCCGATCAAGCCCGATGACCTCACTGTTTCGAAGGATATGATCATGTAGTTCCCAAGACTGAGCTCTAGACGCCACAAAGGCAAAAGCCCAACATCTCGAGCTGAGAGGAGGCCCAAACCACCTAGACACATTGGCAAAGATGCCAGACGCCACTGGAGGTCACCAAAGAAGGGGCCGCTACACACAACTATGTCTTCTATAGCCTCCGGAGGCCATCATCGACGAGAGACCGCATCCACCATCAAATTAGGTTAACAAGTCTGCAGCCCAAAAAGTAACTTAGCAACCCCCATGCACAACCTTAGCAGAAGGAGTTTACATTGGGGATCCCTAAGGCAGGGCAAGAGTTTTATGAGGTTAACCGCCCCCGAGGCCCGCCACCCTTCCAACTCCCTAATAAAGCTAAGATCACGGCTAACAGCTCCACCAAGGAGCTTAACCCCCTCTCTGGTCTACCAATCCCTTTCAGGAAAAGCCTGTCCTGAACTTTCCGTCCGTCATAAGTCGGCCAAAAGACGTCTGTTTTGTTAATGTTGAGATAAAGCCCCAGAGATGGGCCCTCCTCGTTGATGATATCTAAGGCCTTAGCGACCTCAGACGCTTTGTCGATAATCATCCCATCATCCAAGTACCAAGAATGAAACAGAAGGTTACAACGGTCTTGAACCCGGAGAATAAGGGGGTGTAAGACAAGGGCAAAGAGAAGGGGCCCCAATGGATCTCCTTGTTGCCCTCCGGTAGTAGCCCAATACACTTGTTACCAACTTACAACGTAACGGGCTGGGCATAAAGGAATTGGACCCACCAATAGATTGACGGGCAACCTGACGAACCTCTTGGAGGAAGGTTGTGCGGTCGACCGTGTTGCAAGCATTGGAGAAGTCCACAGTAAGCAAGGCCAAGGAACCATCCGCATGAAAGGATTGAGTACCTGTTCGCACTGTGAAGCACCGCCTCTGCCCCATTTGGCATTTCCCACCCCAAATTGAAGGTCCCCCAAATATTGGGTCATGTCTTTCCCGACCTTATTCATCGGCACCTTGGAAACCAACCTTCGCCAAATACCCCCACAGCAATAGGCTGAATTCCTTTATCGGGCTTCAATAATGGGGTAAGGGGGTCGAGGCAACAAACTCAGCAAGCACCTTAGGGTAGGATCCCCTAAGCCATAAGTTGACAACTTAGTAATGCTCTTAAGCAAACCCGAGGAAGTCACCGAGCCCTCGCCACCAATATCATTTAACAGGTGTTGGACCCGCATCCCGTCCCTACCACAAGACGTCCCTTTAGGAAAGGATTGAATACATTTAAGCACACACTCCCATCAACAAAAAGAGTGGGTTGGACCAAAGGGTTGAAAGGCAAGGACGGGGCCGCACCACAGGGTGTTTATTAATAAAAGCTTTCAAGGTCGAATCACTAGAGGGGCAATTCCGCTAAAACATAGGAACTTAATAGTATGTACATCAACTAATTCATACTATTTCTAAGATACTCTAATTGTTTATATATAGTAGAGTAAAATGCCCGGATAGTCCCTGTGGTTTGGCCTTTTTTCACCTTTAGTCACTAACTTTCTAAAATTACCTCTATAATCCCCAACTTTTCAATTTTCGTTCCCGGATAGTCCCTGACGCGGATGGAGGTTAGTTTTTTCAGTTAAGTGGGTGTGAAATGACCTAAATACCCTTACTATTAAAAAATAACATTTAAATCAATAAAAGAGTTAAAATATAATTTAATGGGGCCATACTTTCACCTTTAAAACCTAAAACATCTCTGAACCTTCTTCCCCATAACCACCGTATTCACCCACCGCCGCCTCCAGCCACCGCCTCTACCCTCCACACAAGAACCTGCAAATCCACCGCCCATATCTCCACCACTTTCCCCGACCTCCCCTTCCTCCCAATCTCATCTCCCTGCATCCTCAAACTCCTCTCATCTCCACTTTTCTTCACACTAAATTCATCAACTTCCCCATTGCTTCCAGCTTCGCCACCAGCTATATCACCAACCCATCACCCTCGCCGCCTTTCACCACCATACCACTCAGCCCCACTGCCACAACCACCCCCGCCACAACCACCATCGCCGCCATCATCACCACTGCCACAATTACCACTACCGCACCCACTTTCTAAACTACCACTGCCGCACCCACTTTCTAATGGTTAAATATTTTTATAGATTATGATCTTATAAGTATTATCTTTGGGATATATGTATATAGTACAACTTCATGTGTTTAGATTTATGAGATTGTTGTACAATCTTAAATCATATATCGTGGTAGAAAACAAATAGTTTTGGTTCAATCGTTTGGTTTTGAAATTATGATTTGAACGATTGATTTTGAAACGATTTTGGAATCGTTAATTTTCTCTAACCTTTGTGTTAGAATGGGTTTATTGTGTAAACCATACGTTTTTTGTAAACGTTGAATTTCTTTAACTTGTGTGTTAGACCTGAATTATGGGTGTAAACCATACGTTTTCTGTAAACGCTAAATTCTCTTAAGTAGAATTTTCATGTATTTGAATAAGAGTTTTATGTCTCTAGTTAAGTCTCTATTTAATTCATCACCCATGGATTGATATGAACAAATAAGACTTATAATGATTTTTGTATTTGTCTTCTAACATGTGTGTTAGAAACGTTCATGGAGAGCGTTAGTTTGGAAGCAATTTTTAACTATTTATTTCTAACGTGTGTATTGAAAGTGACTTATTTATTTAAACCATATATGTGTTTATAGCAAGTCGAAATAACATTTTGTGGAAATGTTAATATTTCTAACTTGCGCGTTAGAATTTCTTTCGTTTTAACATGATTGTTAAAATGGTTAAAACACAAATGCTTTGAAATGTTTTATGTAAACATTTTATATAAGTAATTTGTTGTGGCATTGATTTTAATAAATATAATGCTTTGTATGGTTTACAAATAAAAGGTCATACATTGAAGTTGATGTTTGATTGCATTCAAAAATTAAATCACCGTAAAGTGATGGTGTGGTATTTATATGAATTCAATGAAATTAAAATCATTTACTAGACTCTTCATATGAAGATAAACTCTTAAGTAGAGTTTTATGTCAATTTACTAGTTTTTATTAGAGTTAATGTCACTAATAAAATCTGTAATTGAGTATGGATGATAAACTCTTAAGTAGAGTTTTATGTCAATTTATTAGTTTTTATTAGAGTTTGTCTCTAATAAAAGCTCTAATTGAGTATGGAAGATAAACTCTTAAGTAAAGTTTCAATTTATTAGTTTTTATTAGAGTTTATGTCTCTAATAAAATCTCTAATTGAGTGAGACTTTTCTCCACCCCATGTCTCTTGTATTAAAAGTAGGCTATGTGCCTAACTTGATGAGATTGGAATACTACAAGAGTAAGAATATAAGATTAAATCACCATAAGTGATGGTGTAGTTGTGTGGGATTTATCACCAACTTTAATTTGTGATTTGTAAATCCAACTGGTCATATATTATATTATATATATATATATATATATAATATATATATATATATATATATATATATAATGACTTAAATTTTCTAACATGTGTGTTAAAAAACGTGTATCACAAATACAATGTTAGAGATTGTACATTGTATAAGTCATATTGAATGGAAATGTTTATGTAAACATTTAATTGCCTATGTGTGCATTAAAAATGATGAGAAATGGTTTATTTTATAAATTATCCTTGAAAAACGTTTTATGTAAACGATTCGTTCTCGTGGATATTATTTGGTGGAAAACAACTTGATGTTGTTGTGAACAAATTTAATTGTTCAAGTTTACTACTTAAATGTAGCCTTTGTAACAACTTGGTGTTGTTTTGAGCAAACTTGTCCAAGTTCAAAGTTTCAAGATGAAATGGGGAACTTGTACTTACAAGTGCATGGAGTCTTATTGAGGGAGTACCTCAAGATATACCATGGGACGATGAGAAGATTTCGGTCAGAATATAAAGTGTTGAAGTTAAAAGCACGTTGATATTTGATGTCTACATATCGTCTATGCTTCCGTTTAAATTTCAAAGTGTTTGACACTTATGATTTAGTTTCCAATGTATTTTATTGTTTTGTTCAATATCTTTGGATAACACATGCAATTTTTACAGAGAAATAAATCACTAATGTTTGTGACGTATAAATTATTTTTGTGGAAAGTAATTATAACGTCAACTATACATTGTCTAAAAGAATATGGTTTTAAACAGACAGTACATGAAAATATTTGGACATAAACAACTTGAGAGTTGTTGCATTGACTAAAAGTCAAAGACGAGACATCCAATGTGTAACCACATCACGAGTGAGTAGTGAGTGTATTGAGATGAAATACACAAACGAGATTCATGTTGAAATACTTCGTTAAAAGTCATTGGAAAATTCACAAGTATGAATTCTAACATATGAAAGAAAAGTACTATATGTTATTGTATACCTTTGATAAATCTTGCGAGATTTGTTTCGAGTGATCTATACGTAGATGCGTCTACCATTTGATTATTGTTAGAACTATATGAAGATTTTATATTCGTGTGGGAGAGAATCCTAAATATACATATCTCCTAATAAATAACAATAGATGTGTACAAATCACTTATGGCAAAATTATGAATGCCATGTTGTTGAGTGTTGATATAGTTGACTCTATCTCACACATAATATGTGATTATAGATGAGGAACATTCATCTTGTAGGTGATGAATGTGTTCGCCAAGTGACTTGGATTAAGACTTATGTTTAAGTCCTTACGAGTCAATGGTAAAACGTTGGAGATCAAAGGTAATTATGGGTCTTGACTAGTACTTATTGTAGTCTAAAACATGCTAGACTAGTACTTGGTTAATTATGGGTCTTGACTAAGACTAATTAACTCTAAACATTCAAATGTGTATGAACACAATAAGAATTTGTGTATAGACAAAGTTGATGACGAATTTTCATTCATTATAAGGAAAAAACGTGTAACTTTTGAAAAGTTTGTTCGAAAAGCTAATGAGGAGAACTCATTGTCTAGGCTTATTCAAGATGTTGAATTAGAATGATTCTAAATTGTTGACAAACTTATGACAATGGATGTGTTGCTTTGGTTAGCTCGGAAGCATATGTAAGCTAATGCAATATGAGTTGAATTCACTGATACAATTAGGTTGATCTTGTTCAATCATATGTGTATAAATGTCATCATAAGTGGAGTTACGGAGATATTGATCAAATGACAAGAAATGTGGGGGAGGATCCATTTAGAAACAACTCTATAAGGGTATGTAGAAATGGTTTTCATTATCCCATCTGGATGATATCCTATAACACTTAAATGTGGGGGTGTCTTGCATTTGTATCATAAAAGTTTGGCAATAAGGATTTTGTAATCTAATATAACATTGCAAACATACGACTAAGTGGAGGACACAAAGGTTGTAGTGCATAATGGAGATGTGTTTGCCTTAAATGATACGCGTATCTTACAAAGACATATGATATAACCAGATTCAGATGGCCACTGAGGTTATAGTCTTAGAAGTTGACAATAGGCAAAATTAACTTACGAGTTAAGAACACATCATGACAACTGATCTCAAATATCAAAGTTTATGGATCCAACAACCTGAGGGTTTATTAGAGATCAAGTTGTGAAATGAGACTAAAGCCCATGGAAAAAGGGTATGTGAAGGACACCTAACTTAGTTGACTGGATATCCCAAGATCTAAGTTCAATAGGACAACTAACTCATATGCCTAAGGGTAGTCACTGTGGGGGCATAAATGATATGCAGAAGCTAGTACATATGGTTATACATACCCCCAAAGTATAAAAGGGTGTTTAAATACGTCCTAGTCTATTCCTATGATATTCAGTGACAAAGAGTAAGGCTAAGCATATTATGTGGTAAATGGTTTGGATAAATCATGATAACCACAATGCTTTTAATGATCGAAGGAGAATCACCTATGTTAGAGAGAAGTGTGGTCGCTTCGAATGGAATTGAGGGCACAATTCCTAGAGCTCTAGCAGAACAGGAAAGTGTTCCATGACCATTATTGGACACGACTATGAGGAGATGACTCGGCTAGGGAGAATCTTGTGTGAAGTGTATTGTCGTCTACACAAACGGCAGACGAGTTCAAAGACATCGAGATCTACTCATAGCTAGTGGGCTAATGGCATTTCATGAGCGATGGTTCAAAGGGTAACACCTACCTATCGTATGCAAAACTCAACTGTCGAGTTTCCATTGGAAATTTTATGTGTTTTGAACGATCTCCATTCATGTGGGTGATTGTTGGAAAATTAGTGAATGGATATCTAGTTAATTTATAATTAAGTGAAATTATAATACTAACTCTTCATATGGTAAAACTTTTAAGTAGAGTTTTAATGATGACATTTGATGAGTTTTAATAGAGTTTAAGTCTATGATTATGGTGACTCTTAACTCTTCATATGGTGAAACTCTTGATGACATTTGATGAGTTTTATTAGAGTTTAAGTACATAATTATTAAGACTCTTAACTCTATAAAAGACTATTGGATATTTAGAACATGGTTCTCATATGAAAAGTACACTAGAGAAATACAAGAGAAACCATACAAGAAAAATTCATGAATACATGGAGAGTTCTTAGAAAAGATGAAACACTTGAAGACCCATGTGTTGGGTACTTAGAGAGATATGTTTTCTCTATACGATTTCATCGCCTTCGTATCATAGTTTTCTATGTCGAAATTTTTGTTTGTTTTGTAGCAGAGTTTCGAACAAGAAGGTGCGGTTGAAGTTTTCCATAGACGTCGACTTAAATCAAGATTGGTACAATGTATTTTTATTTCATTTATTTTCATATAGTTTCGTAACCGGATTGTACTATCATATTTCCTATGAATAACGAGAGTCTCGTTATTATATATTTCGCAATATAATTTTAATAAAAAGTGAACCTAGTTCCTACACTCTTAACTCACACCACGTTTTGCGATAGGACATCACCGCGCTTTCACTGGTGGATTTCCGACAGATTCATCCGTCACTGAAAGTTTTATGCTTGTAGTATATTGTTTTTTGAAGCTATGTATACGAAATGGCATGCAAGTTACAATTGTTAAAAGAAGCCCGACCATCAAATACTTCTACAACAGTCCTAATTGTAGGTCATACCATAGCTAATAACACGTAGAGGTATAGGGCTATTCATATTGCTCGACGCTCGAGACTCGTTCGATGCTACGATCGAAAAATGTTCGGAATTTGTCCGTTCGATTCTAATCAATTGAAAAAGGTGCTCAGTTCGGATCGATTCAGTTTGAAACGAACCGATCATGAGCAAAGGTCCCGCTCGGTTCGGTTCGACTTCGTTGGCTCAAATTATTTTTTTAACATATATATGTGTGTGTTAATAAAATAACTAGAGGCACACATTAATAACGTTTGATCCAAGACCCAACTAGAACCCATTTAATTATAGAATTGAAGGCCGGTACCAATAGTCATTGCCTAATAATCTAGAGTAATTGTGTCAAAATGTCAAAACATAGAAATGTGAAGCGTCGATCGACACTCAAGTGTAACCCGCCATTCAATTAGAAGTATATTCGAATTCTCCGTTGTCAAGACGCCAGATCCCAAAGCTTTTGCTTCAATCGGTTTATTCGTATTCAAACTTCTCATAGATCAAAGGTTCGCTTCAATCGATCGACGATTCATCTTTCCGCTCACATAATCTCAATAGAACCAGTTGAGTGTTTTTTTTTTCTATTCCTTTTACTTAGTAAATTTATACTTGTTCTAAATGGACGAAACCTTAGGGATGAAAACCGCACTTTACTCTAAAAACTAACAACCCATCGTCAACTTTCTATTTGTTATGCGACGCTTGATACTAGTTCGACGTTCGTTTGAAAAATACTTGGATCGAAAGGCACTTGTTCGACTTTGGCTCGGTTGAAAAACGCTCGGTTCGATTCGGTTTGTAAACGAACCAAGCACGAGCAAAGGTCCAATCGGTTCGCTTCGGCTCGTGAACAACCCCATTGAGGCATATGTTTCCATCATTGATAATGGGTGAATAGAACCCTAAAAATGTTTCCTTTTGTAGGTCATACACATCGATCTGCCTTTCACATCATCTAACAAATACCTTCCATTTTAAGATCCTAATTATATCAAAGCCTACCCTTTATAACATATATGTTTGACCTAATACCCACCAAATGAAAAAAAAATGTTGGACCACAAGCATCATCACTTGTACCTAACCAAGATCAAAACTACACCGGCCAACAAACTAACGGGTACAACATGATAATGGAAGATCAATATTATCTTCTAAACCTTTTGTGGATGTACTTGTATCCATACTTTATTGATAATACAAAATTTTGAAAATTGACTATACAATTCAAGAATCACATATTGTGCACATTGAAACTATTGCTTTGACGACAGTATACTTTCTCTAGCTATTCTTGCCCATGCCCAAGAAAATGATCGAACGAATTGAAACCGAAAGAGCATAAAAACAAAAGAAAAAGATTGGAGCTTTACCTTCTTGTGGGGTAGCTAAAGCACTAAGAACATGTAGTAGTACTCGGAGAAAAGAAAAAAAATGAATGGGTATGTACCAGTTTGTTGTTTTGATTATGATTCACAAATAGATAGTAAAAGAGCATTAGGCTTGCTGTTTGACAAGCAAAGAAAGATGGGAATTTTGTTATACATGTTCTAGATTCCACTACAAATCAACATCAACATCAACTTTAGTTTATTTTGCAAAAAGATATACAAATATTATGCAAATTATATCTGTGCAAAATAGTGCCAAGATTATAGACAAAAACGCGTAGGGCTAATCTTTATCACATTGGATGATCTTCTTAAATTGGTAGTGGAGGGTCACCTTTAGAGTTGTAGCACATCTTCCTTTGCCTATATAAATACATGCTCTTCCATAAGTTGTTCAAGTGTTAAGTGAACCTCACAGAGAGAGAGAAAGAGAGTGGAGTTCTTGAATTTTGTTAAGTGTTGAAGCTCTTTGATAGGGAGACCTAAGAAACAAAGAAAGAAACAATGGTTAGTATCATTGTCTCATATCCAGCCGATGTATATTGTGTCGGAATTCCGGTCGAAATGCCTAGGAAAATAGTGTATCGGAAAACTTTTCCAAGGACGGTTTTTTCAACGAAAACCGTCTGGTAGGAACTTCATTACCAATGGCCGTTTCCTAGGCATTTCTGACGTAGCCATTTTTCTACTAGTGCATGTTGATTTTCTAAAACTATCTTTATCTTGTGAAACCCTAGTATTCTAGACTTTTGAAACCCTAAACCTTCTATTTATGTCCGTCGAACGATAGATCAAAATTTATGCTTTTGCGTGTTTTTCAGGACGGGAAGATGAGCTTAACCGTAGCGGATGCGGTAGACTACAAGGGTTTTCCGGCTGATAGGTCGAAAACCGGAGGTTGGGTGCCTGCTGCCTTAATTCTTGGTGAGTTCATACATAATTTGTTTCATTGTTTTATGCATTCAAACCTATTTGGACATGCATGTGCGTGTGTACGTGGTGGTCCTGTGGTCACTTGGGTTCAAAGGCTTGGGTTTAAGTAACAATGGCTGATCACAACCAACAAACACAGTAAATTTGATCAGAAACTGGACCACCCTGGCCACTAGGTTTTAATGTGTACTTTTGTGTTTGGTATCTTTATATATACCATTAAACATTTTTTTCTTTTGTTCTGGTTTCTATTTGATTGAGAGTACATGAGAAGGGAAGAAGATAAGATAGTATTAGGCTAGTTTTATCGCGGTAGACAAGTGTTAAGCTTTCATACGCGTGTCTATAAGTCGAAAAACTAGTTATAAGCGTTTAAATTCTTATGATGTTTGTGTATTTCTCCCTACTTATAATATAATCATCTCCCTTTACACTATAAGTCGAAACAACTTATAAAAAAATTGAAGTATATTTTTTGAAGCCATAAAGACAAAAATCAAATATGCTATACATAGCATAATATTGTCACAAATTTGTAATATCATCTTCTTCTCTTTTCGTTCATTCAAATGGGGTGGTAGGTGGTGAAATGTTGAGTGAAGGTTGTTGAGAGGTTGTTGTGCATGTCATTGTGCATTATGCAAAGTGTCTAGAAGATGACATGAAAATTATGGTGTCCCTTGATTACTTCCTAGAAAATTATATAATAATATTTACTTTTGATATGTTTTCAAGTCAAATTTACTTTCTTCAATAAAGAGTAAAAGAAATATTTTTAAAGATTATAATTATAAATGTTTTTTTTCTTATTTTTATACTACAAAATTCATATACCAATACACAATTGGGTATATATGAACAATTTTAAATTGGTCACAAGATTTAAGGGGCTGAGTTGTGGCGGAAATCACAGCAATGGCGGATTTAGGGTATCACAAAAAAAATTGGATTTAAGGGTATCATAATATTTGCTTAGAGTATTCGATGCATAAAACGGAGAAGAAAAAAATTGCTCTAATTTTGCAATTCTCTGACAAAGTGAGAGGAGGGGTACGTATCTGGGCTATCCCTACCTCCTTCATAGATCCGCCTATGAATCACAGTACTCCGGAAAAGTTAGCAACCAACCTATTTCAATCGCAAAGGGTGGTAAATTTTTGACAAACACGTCTCATTTGCAAATATTAAAAGGCCAATAAATCAGCCATAAAAATAATCATATTCCTGATATAAAAATATATACTTGGTATATACTGGTATATGTTTAATTTTCCACCCAGAGTCTTGGAGGGAAAAGGGAGCAAAACCGTTTCCATCATACTCATACATGCACCAAGAGCTACGTACATGGCTTTTCTTAAATAAAGTAATTATTCAATATTTCAAGATCATGTGAATAAATGTTTATCTCGGATATAACATGTTTGTGTTTTTCTAGGATGAGGTAAAGTATTTTTGGCTAAAAACTGAAAAGGAATTAATTGATGGTGTTTTAAATTTTGCATTAATAGTGTTATACAAAACATTATGTGTAAACAAACAGAAACAAAACACCATTTTAAAATTTTAAGACCATGTGTTAATTTTCTTTTTAGGCAAATCTTTACACTGTGTATTTCCACAAATATATGTTCTTGATAAGAGTATTATTAAACATAAACATACTAAATTTGTAAAAACAAATATTATTTCTCAAAAAGTGTTTGAAACATGTAAATGATTGTACATATGGGCTAGTCACATGTAAATTAATCATCTTTTGTTTAAATAACTCAACACTGTACATATTTGTTTTTCTGTCTAATTTATTTAGAAAAGTGTGGTATGGGCTTTTCACTAGTGCTCAATCATTGTACATATGTGAATAATTGAGATACTTGGGGCCCCCCAATCAAAAAGCCCTTTCAAGTTTCAACATCCCACTCCTAAACATTGTAAAAGTAAGGACAACTCCTTAAGGTATAATGTCGGGTCAAATCTGTCTTTCAATATACGATCGACACAACGATGTATGAACAATAATACATAAGTAAGTTGTTGTTACACGATTCTTGCGAGATTGACTTGGCATCCGATGATCATGTCGTAGGAGTCCCAAGCATCATAACTAAACTCGGGTTTTTAACTTTTTGATCTAATAATACTAATATTATTAAGAGTAAAGTGTTATTTTCGTCAAGCATCAGAACTAAACTTGGGTTCTAAAGTTTTTGATCCAATAATACTAATATTATTAAGAGTAAAGTGTTATTTCCGTACATGTGATTTGCCCAGTTTTGTCATTTCATCCAAAAACTTTTTTTACCCCATGAAAATCGCAAGAATTAGAAACCAGTGGGACAGCCATGGAAAAAAGGATTTTCGATGAAAATAGTAAAACTGAGCAAACCTAAGAATGAAAATAATAGTTACTCTATTATTTATTTAATGTTATTGTGTCTAGTCTGGTTAAAATCAAGAAAAGTAGCTTATGAATCTTGAATTTGACTTGTGTGACAGGGATTGAAATATGTGAGAGATTATCAACAATGGGAATAGCAGTGAACTTGGTGACATATTTGGGTGGAACTATGCACCTCCCAAGCTCATCTTCAGCCAATGTGGTTACTGATTTTATGGGCACATCTTTCCTCTTGTGCCTACTTGGTGGCTTTTTGGCTGATGCTTTTCTAGGCAGATTTAAAACTATTGTCATCTTTGCCTCTATTCAAACACTTGTAAGTCTTCAATTCCAACAAACACAAATGCTTGTTAATTGTGAACAAATTTTAGAAGAATATGAACAAATTTTGTTTCTGTATATAACCTACACATATGTAAATAATGTATCAGTTATATTACATATATACGTAGGTAAACATTTAAATGGTTTATATATTATATACATAAACATAAGCTAGTACAAAATTACAAAATTCTGATCCATTATATTTGTATTTTTTAGGGAAAAGTAGAGCATTGCCTATAGTGACTATAAATTCGCCATGTCACTATTATCTTGAGGATTGAATAATATGTATCGTCGCAAAGCATATAACTTTAGTCACAATAATTTTTAACAACTCCTTTATATTTCAAAAACTAAACTTGTTTTATATTTCTAGACATCTTAACTTATTTCATGTCACTCACTAATGATCATCTTACTAGGGTACGGGCACGCTAGCGCTCTCGACGAAATTGCCAAACCTAAGGCCGCCACCGTGCCACGCCAACGAGGAATGCAAAGAAGCAAACGGAATCCAAATGGGAATCCTCTACCTCGGTTTGTATCTCATCGCGCTTGGGACAGGAGGCCTGAAATCCAGCGTGTCAGGATTTGGTACTGACCAGTTCGATGAGAAGAACGAAGAAGAAAAAACACAAATGGCGTATTTCTTCAATAGATTCTTCTTCTTCATCAGTCTTGGAACACTTACCGCGGTTACGGTGCTCGTGTACATAGAAGATGAGATTGGTAGAAGTTTGGCTTATGGGATATGCTCAATTTCGATGTTTGTCGCTATTTTGATCATCTTGTCGGGGACAAAAAGATATCGGTACAAGAAGAGTGCGGGAAGCCCTATTGTCAGCATTTTTCAAGTTTTGGTCGCTGCGGTAAAAAAGAGGAACATGGCTTTTCCTTACGACATAGGCATGTTCTACGAAAACACACCTGAGGGTTCGCGAATCAATCATACAAACCAGTTTCGGTGCTTGGACAAGGCTGCTGTTGTCGCAGAAGATGATTTTGTAAGAAATGGCTCGGTAGTGCAGCCCCAAATCCATGGAAGTTATGCACCGTGACACGGGTGGAAGAAGTTAAAATGATGGCCAGATTGTTGCCCGTGTGGGCAACAACCATATTGTTCTGGACCGCCTATGCTCAAATGATGACTTTTTCTGTTGAGCAAGCATCCACGATGGAGCGATCCATTGGAGGGTTCGTTATCCCCGCAGGGTCGCTCAATGTCTTCTTTGTGCTCGCGATATTGCTTACTTGCGCTGTTTACGATTGTGTGATCATCCCTTTCTGGAAGAAATGTAAAGGAACACCAGGTAAATACATGCCTATATATATTCTAGTAGCAATTGTTCAGTTTTAATCCCGTTTTTGCAACTAAATTCTTTTTTGTTCTGTATTTTTGTTTTTTTTTAACAATAGCGACGTTCTTGTGACAATTTATTTTTCGTTGCTAATTTTGCGACTGATATTGTTCACGTCCTAACTTTTGCGACCAATATTGTTTCGATCGGTAACTTTGCAACCAATTTAGTTACTGTCGCTAATGTTGCGAACATTTGGTTTCAGTTTCTAATCTCGTCGCAAATCTTGCAACTGTTTTTGTTGGTTACAAATTTCAGTAGCTTTTGCTTTATTTTTATAATAGTGCTTGTTATAACTGTTTATTTGTTTCCGGACAACAGGTTTCACTGATCTACAAAGAATGGCACTAGGGTTGATCCTCTCAACCTTTGGAATGGCGGCAGCCGCATTGGTCGAAATGAAACGATTATCCGTCGCTAAATCCGTCGGCGGAACCCCGGCAGGAAAATCGCTACCAATAAGCGTATTCATGCTCATCCCGCAGTTCTTCCTAGTGGGCGCGGGCGAGGCGTTTATATACACCGGCCAGTTAGATTTCTTCATCACAAGATCACCAAAAAGCATGAAGACAATGAGCACCGGGCTCTTTTTAACGACGCTTTCACTCGGGTTTTTCATGAGCAGTTTTCTGGTGTCGGTAGTGAAGAAGGTGACCGGAAGCCACGGGGGACAAGGGTGGCTAGCCGATGATATAGATCATGGAAGATTGGATTGTTTCTATGGATTGTTGGCGATTTTGGGTGTGATAAATTTAGTGGTTTATCTTGTGGTGGCAGCTTGGAACAAAAAGGATGATAAGGAGACAGAAATGGTGGATGTTCATGTTTGATTGATAATAGTTACTTAAAATGTGTGTGGTTTTTGTTGTTTATATTGTCAGTTTTCTTGTAATGTTAAAAAATAATTAAATGGAATTTCTTTTGGTAGTTAATGATTTTAGTTGCTGGCCACAAGATAACTAAGCTGAGTTTGAACTCTGATCATATTTGTTGAGTGTTATATGTTCAACTTATTTTGATGGCTTGATGAAGTATTATATGGAGAGAAAGTGTATACTTGGAAGATTAGAGAAAAGGTTAAAAGTGTGCGTGTGTGGTGGAGAAGAGATGGTGGATAATGAGGGGTGGTCTAATGGGCTTTGTAAAGTAAGGGCTTTAGATCCCATTTTCTTAGAAATATGCTATATATCGATTTATAATTGGGCTTCCATTTTGGGTTGTGAATAGTGAAATAGGGTAGCCCGTGTATGACGTGTGAACGGGTCCAAAATGAAGCGGTCGGTCTCAATGAAATGTCCTTATGTTCGCCATGAAATTAGGCCACAAGTCGAGGGAAAGGGAAACGAAAAGGAAAGAATCAAAAGTCGAAGCTTCCCCTTAACGTCATCAATTTTGCCTAATGCCTTAGACTATGCAGTATGGGAGTGGTGGAGGGGTGTTGTGGGCTGAGGCGGCATTCATGGCCACTAGCGAAACACCATCCCCTCACTAGTGGTTGTGAAGCTAATGAACAATCCCACAAAGGCCTTAAGGAAGGAAGAAACCCAAATTTTCACACAAACTCTACTATTTCTCTCTACAAATTCTCTCCAAAAAATTTACAAATTCTCCTTCATCCTCATCTGATGAAATCGTAAATATTTATGTAAACGGGGTAATGGAGACGACGAAAATTATTTTAGAGGAAGAAGAAGAAAACGAGTATACGTGTCAACCGTTCACAAGGAGTGCCGCTTTAAAAAGAGATATGAAGAGTATACTAATTTGTTCCTTGTTGCTTTTAGATATAATTTATAAAAAAAATCATTATATTTTAAATCGTTACCATAGGTACTCACGAACGATCGGTGGCCAACTACTTTGTTGATAACCCTTTCTACACAGATGAACAGTTTAAGCATCAGTTTCGAATGAGTCTTCGTCTATTCCTACGTATTGTCCATTTGGCAAATATGGAACCATTTTTTACATTACAATGTGATGCCAGAGGTAAAAGGAATTTTGCTACCTTACAAAAGTGCACATCGGCGATTCGGCAAATGGTATATGACACTTTTGGTGATGCATGGGATGAGTATTTGAAGATGTCTGAAAGAACATTCCGTGAAAGTTTGTATAAATTTAGAAAATGTTTGGTCAAGTTATATAGCAAGGAGTATTTGTGTAAAGCAACACGGAAGGACATCGAAAAGCTATATGCAGCTCACGAAGAAAGACATAAATTCCCTAGAATGATAAGAAGTATTGATTGTACAAAACGATCATGGCGTAATTTCTCTAATGCATGGCAAGGTCAATTCACACGGTGATATAAGACATCCTCAATAACACTAGAAGTTGTGTGTTCACAAGATCTACGGCTTGGCATGCTTTCTCTGGTGTTGTGGTTCAAATAACGACTTAAACGTTCTTCATTAGTCAGAGGTTTTCAACAACATCATACAGGGTACAAGACCTAATTCTTTGTTTACAAACATGGGTGTTATCTTGCTGACATTATATACCCCGAGTATGCAATAATTGTTAAAACTATACCGTGTTGAACGGTTATTTGGTGTTTTAAAGCAATGATGGCGCATTGTCCAACACCTAGTATGTGCATTCATCCCAGAAAAATGAGATACGTTATGTATGTTTGTATCTTATTGCATAACATAATTATCGAAGATGAAGGTATCGCAATATTCGAATATGATCTGAATGGCATTCAGGAGGATGTGGCGCAACAAGAGGTAAACATGTGGGCATTACACAACAAGCATGTGTACCTCAACCTTCGTACCATACCGATTCGATCGAGCATATTTATGGTTGTAAACAAACGGAACGTTCAACGAACACTCGTGAACCGTTCGGTGGGAAGTTCTTTTATGTTCGTTCGTTTAGTTAAAGAACGAACACGAACAAAAAGATTCTCTCAATTAAAATGAACGAACACGAACAAAGGTCTCGTTCGTTCGACTGGGTTAGTGAAAATTCGATGATATGTTCATTAACGTTCGTTGATGTCCTTTTATGTTGATTTGTTTCTGTTTATTTTTTTAAAAGTTTTTAATGTTTTTACTTTCCCACTTAAGTTTTACCCCCCCCCCCCCCCCTTACGTTACCCCCCGACATATAGTAAAAAGTGAACTCTTATGGGTTTATGCTTATCAAGAATCAGCAACATTTGTTTTGAAGTTCATATCAAGAATTGACACATTTTTTGGGATATGTATTTTGGATAATTATGTCTTAAGTTAAACTTAATTTATCATGTGGTTCTTGCAATAGATTTTTGTGTCTTCAATTCTTGATTATTGTTTAATGTTTAATGGTTGTACTTGACTACTTTTGTTGTCCAATCTTTAAGGTTAATAGTTTTTTTTCATATTTAATGTTAGTTTGTTTTTGTTTATGCTCGTTTGTGTTCGTGATTAGTGTTCACAAATTGTTCGCGAACAACTGAAACTCTTTCACAAAGGAACACGAACATAAACTTTTGTCCGTCGTATGTTCGCGAACAGTTCACGAACAACTGAAACACCTTAACAAACGAACACGAACATAGCCTTGTTCGTGTCCGTTTAGTTCGTTTACAACCCTAAGCATATTTGGAACTCCGTTCACGTCGATCGTGATGTCGATTCCGATAATGATTAGTTTTAGCTTTTTTTAAATTTGTAGTTTTAATTTTATTTATGTAGGTTTTTAACTTTTTTTAATTATGTTTTTTTCTATAAATTATGCATTTTTTAATATCAGTGAAAAGTTTAAATTTAGAAAAAAAAACTAAATAAATTGAATTAAAAAGGGGGATAGTGAACCAGACTTTTGAATAGTGGAGGGGGAGGAGATGGTAAAAAGAAATACTGAAGTGACGCTAAGATAAATGACGCTAAGATAAAGGATGGTAATCATGGGCATAGCATAGTGGGGGCAGGAGGAGGCGGCCTACCCATCGAATTTTTCGCTCACTAGTGGGGCCAGGGACTATCCGGGAACAAGAATTAAAAAAGTTGAGTACTATAGAGGTAATTTTAGAAACTTAGGGACTAAAGGTAAAAAAGACCAAACCATAGGGACTATCCAGGCATTTAACTCTATATAGTAGTTACAACAATTTTCCAAATTTTAGCTGAATATTTAACTTACGACGACTTATCTACTTTCCCGCAAACAAACTCGTAAATAAAATAAAAAATAAAAAAAAAAGTAAACATGTACCTACTCCCATTTGACTATCCCTTAATTAGTTACTTGGTTCATTTTTTGTTGTGTTCCTGCTCAAAACAGTGAAACACTTTATAAATATTTAATCAATAAGAAAGAAAGTTGAAAGTCCACGGCTGCTCCTTTCAACCATTGAAATATTCATACGTGTAAGATCCTTTTTATCTTTTTATAGTGACAAAAGAATCCTGTTGGAATTAGGTATTTAGTTCCAGATGACTAACATAAATAAAAAATAAAAAGTTCAGATTTTATACGGGACCAATGCCGGCTAATTGGTACTTGACCAGCCTAGTAACAGATTCGTCACAATACATTCCAAAACCATGACTTTTAATTTTTACTGACAGATGTTTTCGTCGTATATTCTTTTTTATCCATGATATACATTGAAAAGTCACGCAAATATTGACTAATTCTTAAGTGGTCCGAAGCTGGTCCTAACACTGGTCTTTCTATCCGGCGCTTTTTGGTAATCTTTACCAAATTTTAGTAAAATACATGACCGTACGACGAAATCTTGTGTCGCTAGTTCAGGTCAATGATCGCTACATGAAATACTACTAAACAAATGTACAATTATTGTTGGACCATCACCAACTGACTGCTCGCTTAGTAAGTAGCGACAACATTCCGACAGAGTTGATAAAGTACGAAAACAATATAAAATTGGCAACTTAAGAAAAAGGGTAGGTTATTTGTCGATAACTACCAACGCAAACCATGCATGCTCGGATTAAACCGATAGTTGCTAATAACAAGATATGATTTCAAATAAGATTCGTGTTCTCTTCTCTTTTGTTAAACCGTAGGAATGGATTCGTGAGTTACGTTACGTTACAAGACATATGCTAAAGCCGAAACCAATATAAGTTAGTCACAAGACACATGCTAAACCAAGCCTGATTTGACACGAGAATTATATTAATTGTTCTAATTTAATTTTGATTTTAAAATTTTAAAACATTTTTATATTCCATGATTGTGAATATTAGATGTACGTCTCATATTATTATATAAATGAATTATAAACTAGAATTACGACCCGCCGCAATGCGGCGGGGATTCTTTAGTTATAATTAAGTCGATCTAGGACATGCACGTTATGTTAAACCTGTCAAACGGGAAAAAAATAGACGATGTAAAAATGTTCACTCACACACGCACATTGCGTCGTGTTAACTCGCAAAATTTAGAATGAAAGGTAAAAACGTTAAACCAAAGACGCACGTTGCGATGTGTTAAGTCACAAAATTTAGAACGAAGCATAAAGCGAAAAATTGTGGAAAACGAAAACTATAAAGGACCAAAGTTGAAAGTAAAAAAAGTTGTGAGGATAGATTGCAAAAGATAAAAAGATTTAGGTTAAAAGTAAAAAAGAAACAAATAGTTTGGGTTAAAAGTAATTTATAAAATACTTTTGGATGAAAAGTAAAAAAATCTTTTTGTTTTGGAAAACCACGGATTACCGAGTGAAATCTCGTCGGTAATATGTAGGTAAATGGATTGTTGGTAATTCTTCTCTACTACATCCATTGATAATCAACAGGAAAAGACATCTTTGAACAACACTATAAAAAGTTGTCAGTGATTCCATTCCACAGGTGATCACTCAGTAATATTCCTTGATAACCTATCACAAACCAACTGAATAATGACCATATTTTCGATGTCTGATCACGGAAGAAATTCCGTCAGGTAAACCACCTTCACCAACGGATTGGTGACCGGGCGGGCAGTTAATGGTATCCATGTGTTTTATAATGAAAAGTGAATATTAGTGACACCTTGTCATGGATGCCCGATGTCAAACAATACTTACCGACAAACCTTAATAAGAACCAAAACCATTGGTAATTACTGACGTGTTAGCGACGAATACTCTAAACCAGGAAGAGGATACTTTCACTCATGGAATAAAAGAGGATACTTTAGCGACGAATACTCTAAACCAGGTTTAACGCGGTTAATCTCAAATGTGGTTGTTGTTGGTGGTAATAATATCCAGCTAACAGGTAATCTTGCAATGAAATTTTTGTAAATGAGGTAATCCTTTTCTGTATTCTCAGCACGATTGGATTAAGTAGTTGCTTCATGAGATATATGCTGAAATTAAGTCCAAGGCAAGTACTTATAAGGATTTTCTTGACTCTTCTAGCTAAAGCAGTTTGTAATTATTATTTATCTTTGTATTTTATATAATAAACCATTGTAGATTTTGTAATTTTTCATTTCAAGAAATCATTACACACTTGTATTCTAGGGATTTTAAGCATATTTATTTATTTTTAAATATAAAACAAAAACCCCTGACAGAATTTCGATGGAACCTCCGTCATTGGATCTCCAAAGAAACCATTGGTAAATTGTCTTCAGGCATCTGGTCATAGGTAATCTATCGGAAAAAGCGTCTACATTCTAATACCAGCATAGTCGTCGGTAATATATGGTGATACTCTCCATCAATGATACTCTTGGGTAAAACCAGTTAGTAACTCTTTGTTGGAAAATTAGTGAATGGATATCTAGTTAATTTATAATTAAGTGAAATTATAATTACTAGGTAAACTCTTCATATGGTAAAACTCTTAAGTAAAGTTTTAATGATGACATTTGATGAGTTTTAATAGAGTTTAAGTCTATGATTATGGTGACTCTTAACTCTTCATACGGTGAAACTCTTGATGACATTTAATGAGTTTTATTAGAGTTTAAGTACATAATTATTGAGAATCTTAACTCTATAAAAGACTCTTGGATATTTAGAACATTGTGTCTCATATGAAAAGTACACTAGAGAAATACAAGAGAAATCATACAAGAAAAATTCATGAATACATGGAGAGTTCTTAAAAAAGATGAAACACGTGAAGACCCATGTGTTGGGTACTTAGAGAGATATGTTTTCTCTATATGATTTCATCGTCTTCATATCATAATTTTCCACAAGTTCTAACACTATAGTTCTATCCGGTGTAACCTTGGGCGTGTGGCCATCTCCGGCAGTACATACTGCTTCGGCTGTTGTACCCTGGGAACAGTCGCGTCGTCTTTAGTAGAGGCACGGAATCTGTTTTAAGGGAAGCGTGTTGAACACGTGCCTCAACCAAAACTGTCAACAATTTTTGTTTGTTTTGTAGCAGAGTTTCGAACAAGAAGCTGCGGTTGAAGTTTTCCACAGACGTCGACTTAAATCAAGATTGGTACAATGTACTTTTATTTCATTTATTTTCATATAGTTTTGTAACCGGATTGTACTATCATATTTCCTATGAATAACGAGAGTCTCGTTATTATATATTTCGCAATATAATTTGAATAAAAAGTGAACCTAGTTCCTATAAACTTAAACAGATTTTGTGAGATTGTTGTTACAATCTTAAAACTTTATAAGGATTTTGGGTTCACAAAAGGATTTATTATAAAAAATATTTTTATAGATTATGATCTTATAAGTATTATCTTTGGGAAATATGTATATAGTACAACTTCATGTGTTTAGATTTATGAGATTGTTGTACAATCTTAAATCCTATACCGTGGTACAAAACAAATAGTTTTGGTTCAATCGTTTGGTTAAATGATTGATTTTGAAACGATTTTGGAATCGTTAATTTTCTCTAACCTTTGTATTAGAATGGGTTTATTGTGTAAACCATACGTTTTTTGTAAACGTTAAATTTCTCTAACTTGTGTGTTAGACCTGAATTATGGGTGTAAACCATACGTTTTCTGTAAACGCTAAATTCTCTTGAGTAGAATTTTCATGTATTTGAATAAGAGTTTTATGTCTCTAGTTAAGTCTCTATTTAATTCATCCACCCATGGATTGATATGAACAAATAACGGGTACAACATGATAATGGAAGATCAATATTATCTTCTACCTTTTGTGGATGTACTTGTATCCATACTTTATTGATAATACAAAATTTTGAAAATTGACTATACAATTCAAGAATCACATATTGTGCACATTGAAACTATTGCTTTGACGACAGTATACTTTCTCTAGCTATTCTTGCCCATGCCCAAGAAAATGATCGAGCGAATTGAAACCGAAAGAGCATAAAAACAAAAGAAAAAAGATTGGAGCTTTACCTTCTTGTGGGGTAGCTAAATCACTAAGAACATGTAGTAGTACTCGGAGAAAAGAAAAAAAAATGAATGGGTATGTACCATTTGTTGTTTTGATTATGATTCACAAATACTATAGAATCAATCTGTACCATACAGATAGATAGTAAAAGAGCATTAGACTTGCTGTTTGACAAGCAAAGAAAGATGGGAATTTTGTTATACATGTTCTAGATTCCACTACAAATCAACATCAATATCAACTTTAGTTTATTTTGCAAAAAGATATACAAATATTATGCAAATTATATCTGTGCAAAATAGTGCCAAGATTATAGACAAAAACGCGGTAGGGCTAATCTTTATCACATTGGATGATTTTCTTAAATTGGTAGTGGAGGGTCACCTTTAGAGTTGTAGCACATCTTCCTTTGCCTATATAAATACATGCTCTTCCATAAGTTGTTCAAGTGTTAAGTGAACCTCACAGAGAGAGAGAGAAAGAGAGTGGAGTTCTTGAATTTTGTTAAGTGTTGAAGCTCTTTGATAGGGAGACCTAAGAAACAAAGAAAGAAACAATGGTTAGTATCATTGTCTCATATCCAGCCTATGTATATTGTGTCGGAATTCCGGTCGAAATGCCTAGGAAAATAGTGTATCGGAAAAGTTTTCCAAGGACGGTTTTTTCAACGAAAACCGTCTGGTAGGAACTTCATTACCAATGGCCGTTTCCTAGGCATTTCTGACGTAGCCATTTTTCTACTAGTGCATGTTGATTTTCTAAAACTATCTTTATCTTGTGAAACCCTAGTATTCTAGACTTTTGAAACCCTAAACCTTCTATTTATGTCCATCGAACGATAGATCAAAATTTATGCTTTCGCGTGTTTTTCAGGACGGGAAGATGAGCTTAACCGTAGCGGATACGGTAGACTACAAGGGTTTTCCGGCTGATAGGTCGAAAACCGGAGGTTGGGTGCCTGCTGCCTTAATTCTTGGTGAGTTCATACATAATTTGTTTCATTGTTTTATGCATTCAAACCTATTTGGACATGCATGTGCGTGTGTACGTGGTGGTCCTGTGGTCACTTGGGTTCAAAGGCTTGGGTTTAAGTAACAATGGCTGATCACAACCAACAAACACAGTAAATTTGATCAGAAACTGGACCACCCTGGCCACTAGGTTTTAATGTGTACTTTTGTGTTTGGTATCTTTATATATACCATTAAACATTTTTTTCTTTTGTTCTGGTTTCTATTTGATTGAGAGTACATGAGAAGGGAAGAAGATAAGATAGTTTTAGGCTAGTTTTATCGGTAGACAAGTGTCTTTTATACGCGTATCTATAAGTCGAAAAACTAGTTATAAGCGTTTGGATTCTTATGATTTTTGTGTATTTCTCCCTACTTATAATATAATCATCTCTCTTTACACTATAAGTCGAAACAACTTATAAAAAAATTGAAGTATATTTTTTGAAGCCATAAAGACAAAAATCAAATATGCTATACATAGCATAATATTGTCACAAAATTGTAATATCATCTTCTTCTCTTTTCGTTCATTCAAATGGATGGCAGGTGGTGAAATGTTGAGTGAAGGTAGTTGAGAGGTTGTTGTGCAAGTCATTGTGCATGTTTCATGCAAAGTGTCTAGAAGATGACATAGAAAAT
The DNA here is from genome assembly GCA_947069175.1 of Scalesia atractyloides. Taxonomy (NCBI): domain Eukaryota; kingdom Viridiplantae; phylum Streptophyta; class Magnoliopsida; order Asterales; family Asteraceae; genus Scalesia; species Scalesia atractyloides. The sequence goes on from CAMTDV010000009.1 coordinate 5,410,771, forward strand.
TATGGTGTCACTTGATTACTTCCTAGAAAATTATATAATAATATTTACTTTTGATATGTTTTCAAGTCAAATTTACTTTCTTCAATAAAGAGTAAAAGAAATATTTTTAAAGATTATAATTATAAATGTTTTTTTTCTTATTTTTATACTACAAAATTCATATACCAATACACAATTGGGTATATATGAACAATTTTAAATTGGTCACAAGATTTAAGGGGCTGAGTTGTGGCGGAAATCACAGCAATGGCGGATTTAGGATATCACAAAAAAAATTGGATTTAAGGGTATCATAATATTTGCTTAGAGTATCCGTTGCATAAAACGGAGAAGAAAAAAATTGCTCTAATTTTGCAATTCTCTGACAAAATGAGGGGAGGGGTACGTATCTGGGCTATCCCTACCTCCTTCATAGATCCGCCCATGAGTCACAGTACTCCAGAAAAGTTAGCAACCAACCTATTTCAATCGCAATACGGTGGTAAATTTTTGACAAACACGTCTCATTTGCAAATATTAAAAGGCCAATAAATCAGCCATAAAAATAATCATATTCCTGATATAAAAATATATACTTGGTATATACTGGTATATGTTTAATTTTCCACCCAGAGTCTTGGAGGGGAAAAGGGAGCAAAACGTTTCCATCATACTCATACATGCACCAAGAGCTACGTACATGGCTTTTCTTAAATAAAGTAATTATTCAATATTTCAAGATCATGTGAATAAATGTTTATCTCGGATACAATATGTTTGTGTTTTTCTAGGATGAGGTAAAGTATTTTTGGCTAAAAACTGAAAAGGAATTAATTGATGGTGTTTTAAATTTTGCATTAATAGTGTTATACAAAACATTATGTGTAAACAAACAGAAACAAAACACCATTTTAAAATTTTAAGACCATGTGTTAATTTTCTTTTTAGGCAAATCTTTTTGTTTTAATAACTCAACATTGTTTGGGGGGGGGGGGGGGGCTCAACGATCAGATTTTAAAATAATAATCATAATAATAATAATAATTAATTATCAATTTCACCCAAATTTTCACACAAACTCTACTATTTCTCTCTATAAATTCTCTCCAAAAAATTACAAATTCTCCTTCATCCTCATCTGATGAAATCGTAAATATTTATGTAAACGGGGTAATGGAGACGACGAAAATTATTTTAGAGGAAGAAGAAGAAAACGAGCATACGTGTCAACCGTTCACAAGGAGTGCCGCTTTAAAAAGAGATATGAAGAGTATACTAATTTGTTCCTTGTTGCTTTTAGATATAATTTATAAAAAAAATCATTATATTTTAAATCGTTACCATAGGTACTCACGAACGATCGGTGGCCAACTACTTTGTTGATAACCCTTTCTACACAGATGAACAGTTTAAGCATCAGTTTCGAATGAGTCTTCGTCTATTCCTACGTATTGTCCATTTGGCAAATATGCAACCATTTTTTACATTACAATGTGATGCCAGAGGTAAAAGGAATTTTGCTACCTTACAAAAGTGCACATCGGCGATTCGGCAAGTGGTATATGACACTTTTGGTGATGCATGGGATGAGTATTTGAAGATGTCTGAAAGAACATTCCGTGAAAGTTTGTATAAATTTAGAAAATGTGTGGTCAAGTTATATAGCAAGGAGTATTTGTGTAAAGCAACACGGAAGGACATCGAAAAGCTATATGCAGCTCACGAAGAAAGACATGGATTCCCTAGAATGATAAGAAGTATTGATTGTACAAAACGACCATGGCGTAATTTCTCTAATGCATGGCAAGGTCAATTCACACACGGTGATATAAGACATCCTCAATAACACTAGAAGTTGTGTGTTCACAAGATCTACGGGCTTGGCATGCTTTCTCTGGTGTTGTTGGTTCAAATAACGAATTAAACGTTCTTCATTAGTCAGAGGTTTTCAACAACATCATACAGGGTACAAGACCTGATTCTTTGTTTACAAACATGGGTGTTATCTTGCTGACATTATATACCCCGAGTATGCAGTAATTGTTAAAACTATACCGTGTTGAACGGTTATTTGGTGTTTTAAAGCAATGATGGCGCATTGTCCAACACCTAGTATGTGCATTCATCCCAGAAAAATGAGATACGTTATGTATGTTTGTATCTTATTGCATAATATAATTATTGAAGATGAAGGTATCGCAATATTTGAATATGATCTGAATGGCATTCAGGAGGATGTAGAACCTAATGATGCGGCGCAACAAGAGGTAAACATGTGGGCATTACACAACAAGCATGTGTACCTCAACCTTCGTACCATACCGATTCGATCGAGCATATTTATGGTTGTAAACAAACGGAACGTTCAACTAACACTCGCGAACCGTTCGGTGGGAAGTTCTTTTATGTTCGTTCGTTTAGTTAACGAACGAACACGAACAAAAAGATTCGCTCAATTAAAATGAACGAACACGAACAAAGGTCTCGTTCGTTCGACTGCGTTCGTGAAAATTCGATGATATGTTCATTAACGTTCGTTCATGTCCATTCGTTGACGTCCTTTTATGTTGATTTGTTTATGTTTATTTTTTTTTAAGTTTTTAATGTTTTTACTTTCCCACTTAAGTTTTACCCCCCCCCCCCTACGTTACCCCCCGACATATAGTAAAAAGTGAACTCTTATGGGCTTATGCTTATCAAGAATCAGCACATTTGTTCTGAAGTTCATATCAAGCATTGACACATTTTTTGGGATATGTATTTTGGATAATTATGTCTTAAGTTAAACTTAATTTATCATATGATTCTTGCAATAGATTTCTTGTGTCTTCAATTCTTGATTATCGTTTAATGGTTGTACTTGACAACTTTTGTTGTCCAATGTTTAAGGTTAATAGTGTTTTTTTCATATTTAATGTTAGTTTGTGTTTGTTTATGCTCGTTTGTGTTCGTGATTAGTGTTCACAAATTGTTCGCGAATAACTGAAACTCTTTCACAAAGGAACACGAACATAAACTTTTGTCCGTCGTATGTTCGCGAACAACTGAAACTCCTTAACAAACGAACACGAACATAGCCTTGTTCGTGTCCGTTTAGTTCGTTTACAACCCTAAGCATATTTGGAACTCCGTTCACGTCGATCGTGATGTCGATTTCGATAATGATTAGTTTTAGCTTTTTTTAAATTTGTAGTTTTAATTTTATTTGCGTAGGTTTTTAACTTTTTTTAATTATGTTTTTTTCTATAAATTATGCATTTTTTAATATTAGTGAAAAGCTTAAATTTAAAAAAAAACTAAATAAATTGAATTAAAAAGGGGGATAGTGAACGAGACTTTTGAATAGTGGAGGGGGAGGAGATGGTAAAAAGAAATACTGAAGTGACGCTAAGATAAAGGATGGTAATCATGGGCATAGCATAGTGGGGGCAGGAGGGGCGGCCTACCCCTCGAATTTTTCGCTCACTAGTGGAGAGTATGTAGTTTTCATATAAAATTTTTTGAGTATATAGGTTTTCGACTCATGGTTTTATAGAAATTTTTTGGTATATACCTTTTCGACCCCCTGGTCGGAAATCCCAAGATTCACCACTGATGGTAATGACCCTCTACTAATGGACGACACCATATAACCTTAAAGAATTGTAGAAATCGTTTCTCCTACTTCACAATCGTCAAGGTAAGTGTTAGAAATATCAACCTAGCTAGTAAGAATTGGAATGAAATAAATCCAACTTGAATCGTTTAAGTTTCAAGATAAAGTTGGTGTTCGTAAACAATCGACTCTTGAGGACTTGTTTGAGCATAAAATAAAGTTGGATGGCCTTTCTTAGACAAACAATCGACTCTTGAGGGACTTGTTTGAGCATAAAATAAAGTTGGATGGCCTTTCTTAGACAAAGACGCATTATTTCTCTCCATTAAAAGGATGTTATGGGGCTAAGGTTCACAATATATACGATACTAGTATTAAGCCCCTGCATTGCAGCGGTTGTCGTAAAATTTTGTCAAGTAGTATCAATGCTATATTACTGTCAACAACCACCAACACCGGAAAAGCTCGTAAAAACAAAATAAATGAAAAAACAAAAAAAATAACGCCAAGCGAAAACCAGACGTGAAATCTTTGAATCACGAACGCTCGTTGCAAAGAAATTAAACCGAAATGTAAAACACAGAAAAAATAACTAAGTTAATCCAGGACCCGCGCGTTGGACGAACTTGTCAAACGAAGAAAAATAAATGTGTTGCGATGGGTCAGTCAAACGGGAAAAAAATATACGAAAATATGTTAAACCCCACACGCACATTGCGGCGCGTTAACTCACAAAATTTAGAACGTAACGAAAAACTTGGAAAAGATGAAAAGTATAGTGGACCAAAACTGTAAATAAAAAAAATTGGGATTAAATTGCCAAAGATGAAAAACTTCGAGTTAAAAGTAAAAAAACAAAGGGTCTAAATTGTAAAATTGAAGTTATTTATTAATTTTAGATAAAGATAAGGATAAAAATAAGTGATATATATATATTAGTTATTAATATTAATAATATTAATATTAAGTAAATATTAATAAAATTTATGAGGTTAAAGGAGAGGATAACATATGGCATTTTTTATAGTCTTTTATTATAAGTTAGATATTTGAGTTGAAACCCACATGCTAGTGAGTAGTCAAAGGTAAATTAATGGAGAATAGCGGGGGAGTAAATGGTTACTCTTATGTGCCATTATTAGACATATTAATTCAAACTTTTGATGAATAGTTAATTGCAATTTATAAATATTTATTTGTTATTTTTAGTAAGAGTTAAATGTAATTTGCGTCCCTGATTGTTGTAGCCGGAGTTATGTTGAGTCCTCAAAATCTTTTTTATAATTAGTATATATAAATATATATATATATATATATATATATATATATATTATACATATTAATTAAACTTATGATGAATAGTGAATCACATTTTTTAAGTATTTTTTGTTATTTTTAGCAAGAATTAAATGTAATTTGCGTCCCTGATCGTGTCAGCCGGAGGTATTTTGAGTAACCAAAATCTTTTTTTGTTATAATATATATTATATATATATATATATTATATATATATATGTTAATTGAAACTTATGATGAATAGTGAATCACAATTTTTAAGTATTTGTTTATTATTTTTAGTAAGAGTTAAATGAAATTTGCGTCCCTGATTGTGCCAGCCGGAGGCATGTTGAGTCCCCAAAATATTTTTTTTGTTATTATATATATATATAAAATATATATGGGAGATTTTAAATGAGAACACTCATTTTTATGAGAACCATGAGAACAAATCTCAGCCACTCATTTATTTCCCTTATGTTTTAATTAAAATGGTAAATTGGTAAAATTGTATAAGAATCAAATCCAGGAATAACCCCACCTGATCTTTTCATCTTCAACATTGCACCAACAACAATTATGCAACCGTATACCACCATGGAACGTGCAGGACCTTCGGAGGAGTTGATCGATCTTTGATTTCTATCGACCAGTCCTTGAATCGCTTAGGTCGAGTATCAATCGATCTCTAATTTTTTCTGGTCGATCTCTGTTTTGAAGTTATTGTTTAAATTGCTTGATTTTCGCTATTTTTCTGCAAGTGGCATTGTCTATTTATCTTTTGACTCTTGAATTTGGCCTATTGTTGTCTCAATTTTAGGTGATAAATGGTGGATAATGGATTTTGGTATTAAGAGGTTCTGTAGTCATAAGCTATTTTGGGTCATACTCACCACTAATTCAATATCAAGATTGTAGATTTATTGATTTAGGTGGCTATGTGATGTATTTTATGGCATATATTGAAATCTTGACAATGCACTTGTTTATTAATTAGATGATGACCAGATGAATATCTTCAAATAGGTTGTTCACGAACCTTGAAACTATTGGGCCTTTTTAATCTTTTTTTTTGTTGATTCTTTTATCTTTTTTCTATTATATGTCTTGAGTTTGTTGAATTCAGGGATAAAAATATGGACATGGAAAGGAATTATTGTATCAATTCTCATTGCACATAACCTGTTTGTTAAAATGCCAAAGTGATTTTTTTTTTTGTTTCTAATTTGCATAGTTTAAATGAAGTTCTAGTGTTCAAAGCAATATATAAATTCATTATCCTATTAGCTAAAGTAACGTTTAAACCAGTTGTGTTTATGTAAGTAATAGTTTGCATCATACGGTTTTTTTTTTATTTTAACTAAAGTTCATCTATTCTTATGTAATAGGTCTTACGTATGGGTAAATTTATTCACTGTCACGAGCCAGTGGCGAAACCATATCAGTACCAGTGAGGCTTGAAAAGGATAACTTGAGAATGAGAGCTATGATTGTTAATTGTGTGTTCAAAGAGTTTTAACATATGCTACAATTGTAAAAGACAATTTTAATGCTGGAAGATATGTGGACGTGTATACATAGTTACGTATGTGATACGGAAGTGAAAAGGGTTGTCTACAAGGATGCATCGGATGAATGTGAATGTTAATGGTGTTGCAAGGATTCTTATGTGTGTATTCATATTTATGTATGTGTAACAGTTGATTATACATATGTGTAAGTGTATGTTTTACAAATGTGTGAGTATATTCTTATGAGATTAACCTTTATTTTCATGGGTTGTTTGTACAATGAATTCGGTTACATTTAAGACAGAAATATGCCTTTAAAAAACACATATGGTTCATATCTCACTATCATATGTCTTTGTTTGTTTTA